>BGPR01000015.1:3538928-3674228 GCA_013235015.1 Araneus ventricosus
ACCCCATTCAATATTTAATGCCCTTAATATTTGGGTCCCCCAATATTTATAATTTCAATTATTTAACAATTGTATATACTTATAGACTAATATTTCAATTGTACAATTAACCAAATTAGTTTCTCATCGGTTTATCCCTCATTTCGGTATTATAATAAGATTAGAATGTGGATGAGGAATGTGAAACCAGTACTGAAATATCGGGACATATCTCTGAAAATTGAGTTAATTTGGCAGTCTCAAATATCTAATTATGCAGCCTCTGATATCTATGTTATGTTACCGAATTAGAAAGGTTAATATTCCAATATTCAAATAGGCTTCAATAATTAAATTAAATTTAGTTAAATTGAAATTAGGTTAGTTAAAATGACCTAAATTCCTCCATATTACAATAGCCCTTTAATACCGAACCCGCACGATTGTGAGGGTTAGACATTAGCTAGCATTTCTGCTTAATGGAGTTGTATTTAATAAATGCCGGAAAGGAACGACTGTTCTGGTTTCCAGAATATCAATAGTATCTAGTTTTCTCAAAAGACGGCAGAGGACAGTCCATATTTCCATTATAATCGCGTTAAATCTTTTTGCAAAAAATTCGCGCTAGACAATAGAGTTATTTATCTGTCGCAATTAGATAATTAATAATACATATTTAATTGCTTCGATACCAATTGTTAATTTAATGTTGAAGTAAATGAAAACTAGGAAAATATGTTAGTTAAGAGTTAATATAATTACTCTTTAGGCGTAATATTTGTTTCCCGCATGATCGTGCAGGTTCGGCTTTATTTGAGCTCACTGTCAGAAAATCGACTTCTTTTCTGTAGTGTCTTCTCGCGTGATCCGATGCATACCTCGGTGTTTTCTTTCAACTGTATCACTAAGTAACGGCCTTAAGACTTGAAATGGGTACTATATTAAGAGAAACAAAGTAAACTTAAATACATGCTTCATTTCCCATCACCTAAAAATGAAATATTTTACAAATAAACAATTTTTTCTGCTTTTAGCTTTTTCTCAAGAGAGTTTCAAGAAATATATCCCACCGCCTCCAACGGTCTTCAGCATTCCTCGAGAAACTTCCTCAAATATCATTGTCGTTTTCACCGTATCAGCACTCAAATGTGACAAGCACTTTCAAAGTATTTTGAAGGATCTCTTTTTGAAAGCTTCGTAACAAAGGAGACTACTCACAGAAAGTTCCACGCTAGGATTTCCCTCTATGGTTGAAATCCTATCATCTTCCTTAGTTTACTATTGGGGAAGCAAGAAGAATTTGTTGTCAGTACGTGTGTTCGTAATTATTCAGTTCGGACAAAGAAACTAAGTTGCAAAAGCCGTCAGAAATGACGCTATGATCAGCGATCACGTATGTACATCTGGAAATACCGCCAGTCCTAACGATCGTGGGAAATGAAGCTTGGTTCTTGAATATAATCAGTATAGAAAAAGAATTTCCACACAATAGACAATGCCGTAGGAAATACATGGAGATTTTCTAAAGAAGCAGGGAATTCAAGGCGGCCATCCGACATTTCGTGAAGGCGCTGCAATTTCTATTGTGCAAGAAAGAAGGAAAAGCGAACAACCAGATATTGCATGATCCACGAAGTTTCATTTGCCTTCTAAAAATACAAGAATATCCCTTATTTCAGAAGTTTCGCTGAATCTAAATTCAGATTTAGCATTTTTAGAAATATATATGTATATTTTTAAAAAATTAATTCTATGTTATATATTTTTATTTTTCTGTGCTATGAAATATAAAAATTATTTTATTTGTACAAGTATTAATTTTAAAATACTAGTTACAGGTAATTTAAATTAAACACGGTTAGAATAACTTATATAGTAATTATTCAAGTAACTTTTGTTTTGAGTTTGAAGATATATATATATATATCCCTCCTTTATTGCTAAAAGTTTATATCATATTAGAAGGATATTTGTTTCTTTGAGTAATTAATATTGAGTGAAAAATAAACTTTGAAAAAATAAATTAGGTGAATCTTACATACATAATGCCTAAACTGCACGATCGTACTAGTTAACGTTGGCACCGAAAATGCCTAACCCGCACGATTGTACGGGTGTGCTCCTGAATTTGAGGGACATGCTAAATTTTTTAAAATTATTTTTACAGTACCAGTAGGATCTAATACTACCTATAAACTAAAAAAATAAATTTAAGGATGAAAATATTTCCGGTCTTTATGCGATAGAAGGGCGGAGAT
Organism: Araneus ventricosus; assembly: GCA_013235015.1. Lineage (NCBI taxonomy): Eukaryota > Metazoa > Arthropoda > Arachnida > Araneae > Araneidae > Araneus > Araneus ventricosus. Next base: position 3,541,166 of record BGPR01000015.1, read on the forward strand.
ATAATAGATAGCGAGAGATAAAAAGCATGAAAAGGTTATTCTGACTGAAATAATGAATTTTATCTGCTTGATGAGGTTTTATATGTAAAGCAATAATATTCAATCTCTGAAAAAACACTGAAATTAGAGACTTAAATGTTTCTATTGCTGCAATTGGTCTATTTGTGGAAAATTTTGCTTTAAAACCGTTTAATAACATTATAAAACAGAAGTTCATAAAACTTTTTTTATTAAAATCTATTCTTATTTCAAATAAATAAGTTACTACGTGGAAATATTGTATGAATGAAAGAAATACACAGGTGAATGGGAACATACAGAGAATACTATAAAGGCTGGTAGAGGTACTATAGAGGCTATAACAAGCGTTATTTTATACAGGGATCTATGAGCGCAAATGACACGATGAATCCCATAGTTAAGAAATAGACATGAAAGGAAACATACAGTGGGTGTCCAAATTAATGTGGACACTTTCAAATGTTCATATTTTTTCGAATATCTCCAGAAAATCTGCATAGATTTTCTTAGAATTTTGAACATGTAAACATTAGGTTTGAACTCGCATTTTACAGTGAAGATTCAGTAAATAGAACATTTAGGGAACTGTCTACAAATTGAAGAAGACGAAATTAATTTTGGACCACCCCGCTTCATAGAAAGCTGATAATGAGTTAAAACTCTCAACAATGGTTATATTTGATGTGCATAATATTTACATGCTATTTAGTAAATTTTTAAAAAATATTCGGGAATATATAAAGGTTTTCTTAAAAAATCCCAAATTTTTTCGTACGTGTTTGTTTATAACATGCCGAATTTTCCATTCAATTGTACGAAACTTACAGAATGCTTGACAATATGTTAGAGAAGCATTGTGTAAAAATTTGGATAAAAAATTAGAATATTTCGGAAAATTTGTGCATTTGTAGTAAATAATTGTTTACTGCGCATGAATGAAATGTACCGTAATTTTTCTTCCATAACTTCAAAGCCAGATATGTAGGGCAACTGACGTAAAAATGTCAGTCAAATATCATTAATATTTATAAAGATATGAGCACTGCAACTTGGTGAATTTCGGTACACTCTAAGAGAAGCTAAATTATGAGGGGTTTTACAAAAATGATATTCTTGAAACTTGAATCTTCAAACAGTAATATTAAATATTATGGAAGTATAATATCCTGAATGCTCATGCATACTTATTAATTAACTACATTATTTAACATTATTATTATTTTTTATTACTTTATTTACTATTACACATTATTTACAGCTTGTTGCTCAATTAATATGGACATTCATAAAAATTTAGATGGCAGATGTATAATATATCGAGTTTTACAAGTTAAAATAAAATTTCTTCAGCATTCTGAGCTTTCATTGTCATATTTATTTACTGTTTCTTCCAAGTATCTGATCGAAGAGCCCGACCTTTATCAGTATTTCTAAGATCGCCTGTAAGTCCCATTGATCTCGCCACGTATCACAAAATCACGTAGAAGATCAAATGATCCGCATACAACTTCGATGAAGGTGCTAGAAGAAGGAATTCACCCTAAAACGTGTTACCACGAAATGTTCACAGGTCAATGGATACAGCTATGAGAGGTTCCTTTTTTATCTGGATTCTAAAACACTTTGTTAATTGAAAATGTATTTTTATTTTTTTTGCCCTCAACTTTTATATTCTTTTGAAAACCAAGCGACAATGAAAATAGAACAATTCATTTCAATCTGTCGGTTTCTTCCTGACGGTCGTTAGTTCAAACGTTCTAAACTAGCGAAAAAGATAGAACATCATGAGTTAATTATGCATATTTCATGTATTTTAGATAAAAATTACAAAACCAATTAGTATTTGAGATAAATTCAGATAAAATATTTTTTGGAAAAATATTTTACCTCTAGAATCTGTAGCAATCATGCCCCACGACTCCAACCTTGCTCTTGGAATTAACCATTACTTTAACCATTAACCATTTTGTTTAACTATTAATTTAAGGTAAATTCTAAGACAAATTGTCACTAATTCAATACGGTTCGTGCTTCTTAAACAATCGAAACAATTAAATCAGTGATAGCTTAAAATAGTTACCGAAATATTGAAGAAAATATGCTTATAATTAACAAAAATAGTCAAACTCAACTGCAGCTAAATCTCGATTTTTAGAAGGTGGGCATCAGTTTCATTTCCCTTCATTATATTTAAGTTTCAAAAAGAAATTTGAGAACAATCCGTGATAAAATTGAAACAATTAACAAACAAAATAAGATTTGTTTTTAGTAGGAAACAACAACATACATGTATTCATGCAGCATATTCTCCTTCCTTTACTGAAATCTCACTTATTATCTTTGTTGACACTGAAAGTAGAAGCAGATTTCTTAAAAATCATGTGCATTCAGATGGAGATATTCATTCTGCAATATTATTTCCCTGAATTCCATTTCTTTAAACTGTTGTAACCGTTTTTAACAGCGATATGAAAGAATTGTGCTAATAACAATACACATACGTTACATAACAATAAATCAAAAAAGGAGATGCCCCGAATAAATTAACTTACTTTTCTTAAAAGCTCTCAAAATACAATCTTGTTTAAAAATTAGTCTTATAGATATTATTTGTTGTGTAATGCCCATTAGCGTTATTTGAAGAAAAAAATATAAATAACTATGTACGAAGATACTTGTGTACGTGTAAATTCATAAAATAAATGAATTACCAATATTGAATTGCGCATTTTCTGATAAGGCATTTTAAAAATGTGACAGAATAAATAAAATTCGAAATGGCTGCAGAGATTTCTTTGAAGATAGAAACTATTAGTGGTAATTGAGTTACTAGTTCGTATAACATTTAGATACCAGTAACTTTGTTATCTGAAAATAGGAATTTTTGTGCTCAGCCTCGAGGCAAATGGAAGCTTCTGGATTGGATTAAAAACTTAATGCTTCATAAGTCTGAAATTTACTTACTGGAAATAGGAGAGAAAACAGGTACCAGCAGATATTACACTAAAATTTAATACACTTATGGAAAGGAAATATTGAAAATTTTTGAATTATGATAGTCTAATTTGTATGATTTCTTTTATAATTTAGTAAAATATGCATGTGGGACATTAGCTTCCTTTTTTAGAATAGTTATTAAGAGATTCGGATTTATGTATTATAAAAATAAAAATAAACCGAGAATTACATTATCAAAGTGTAAGAAATAATTTTATTATAAGGAAGTGAATGTAATTAGGTCAAACAGGAATCCAGATATTTAATCAGATATTTTGCTTGCAAAATTCAAAAACAAGTTTCAGATACTTTTAGTACATCAGGTTATAATTCGCTTATGCTACTTACGAATATTTCATTCTTTCTATAAAACTTTCTATACATGTTTATATTCTCTTTATACATCACTGAATTTCATTGAAATTTGCACTTAAATTGTCCTATGGAATGTCCCAATTCCCAAATCTCATTTTCGATAATTATTAATTATGAAAATCAGACACATATCAAATTTATCAGTTAATTCCAAACAATACGAATTCTGAATTACGATAAGTTGCTCGCTACTAATAATTTAAGTAAGAGACAAGTTCCTTAAATGCATTATAAAATTTTAGAAAATTAATTGATGCGCTAAAATTTTTCGTACATTTAATTTCAGTCTGTTTTCATTTCATTAAACTTCTTTACTACTCAACTTTCAATAAAAAAATAATTTCTGTTCATACTTAAGCTCTTTAGCATAATTACTTTTTTTGAAAATTGCACTAAGTTTTTAATGGGTGAAACGAAACGAAATATTCATTCTAATTTTGGGAATTTCTTTACAGTTAATGAGGAGTTATGAACAAGAACAAAGAGTGAAGAGCTGTTGAGACAGAGAAGAAAATATTTTTGCCATGTAAAATGCTGAATTTGTTTGAAACACTCAGAAAAAAGGATTTTTTCGGTAATTAACACAATTAGAGTGTCAGGTTTTCCCCCGAACCATCTATCTTTTGCATAAATTAAGTCTTGAATCTCGAATTTTTTGAGGGAAAATAAAATCCATATAACCATGAACTTGAATTTCTCTTGCTGTTTTTTCACAACATAAGTTTCAGAAAGATATAGGCATTGCAAGAGCTTAATTGCTTTTGTTGTCTAAGAGAATGGTGAGGATTTTTTCCGGAAAATAATATTTTTTCAAAATTGAATCTTGAAACTGTAAGTAATATTAAATTGTATAAAATTTGAATATCCTGAATACCCCCGTATACCTACAATTTAAATACATAATTTAAATTGCAATTCGACGATCAACTTTCCAGAAGTTAATGAACTGATATTTGTAAAATCTTCTGCATATATGATTGATTATAATAAAGCATATATGGACTAATAAGATAGTGTGAAAAGTTTTCCTAAAGTCCTGAGCATTCTGCTGTAATTGTCCATAACTTTTTGGCCATAATTCTGTCAAAAGAGTAGATCACAAAACATAGACTTTAATGACACCGTTTCGTTCTCGCTCCTGGAGAGGCATTGGAACAATGTGGAATCGATAAAACCAGTAACAGTTGCACAACTTGACTACTGAGGATTTCCAGGTATGCCATGAACATTGGTAAATGAGTCGGGAAAAGTATATTACTCCAAAGTATAAAGCTCCTAAACTTTCTAAAGTAATGTTCGTATAACCTTGTTGCTCGCATTTACTGGACAGATTGCATATGAAAATAATGCATGAATACAAGTTTTAAAAATTTGTCTGATTTATTCCTTTTAATTATTATAGGGGAGTTAGGGTAGAGTGATACTCGGGAACGTATCGATACAATCCATACATTTTGATGATTAAAATGGGTTAAGACGTTCACATCCCATGATATATATGCCAGAGTAACCTTTCTGACAGGGCATATTTTTCGGCCATGTTTAGTCAAAAATTAATTTGCAAATGAATCAAACCATTAATCTTCTCGTCTAAGTAAATTTTACTCTAGGTATGCGTTATGTGATTACTTTTACTAGTTTCCTTTTTCCTGCCAGGGAATCTATTCAAAAAGTAGAAAAAAAATTTATTTTTCTGAACTATATTAGATTTTGAGGTTGTTTAGCGTTGTTTTTACGTGAACACTTGTTTTAATTATAAACGGCTCTCGGGGCATATTGATGCAATTGACTCCGAGGCACATTGATACGCGCCTTCTATGCACATCAATGTGCCTACTTTTCAAAATCGTCTACAAAAATGGAACACACGTAAAAATGAACTATCTAAGACAAAGACACAATTAACTATTTGTTTAAACAATGAAAACGGTTTCATTGTGAAAATGAAAAGTATTGTTGTAAATTAAATTGAAAATCTTTTTTTACGAATTTATTGAAATTGGAAAAAAAATTGTACGGACACATAATTAATATAATCGAAACGACAATTTTTTGAATTTTCAGATGGTATGAAAATAATTTTTGTGCTGTATTATTTTCGTAAGCCATCAAGGAAGAACGCGAAAATTTCCCTTAACTTTTAATTAATTAAAATTTTCAAAAACGGCTTCAAGGTACACATTCCCTCCCTTCAATGTATTTTTACACACACACACTTTCTCCAGTATTATTTGTAGAGATAAATTATTTTCTGAGGCATTATTGTTTCATTTTTCCAGGCTCATTAAAAATATTGAATTTTTATTAAAATAAAAGTTTGTTACTTTGTTAAACTTTTAAACATTGATTAAAATGCAAAGTTTATTGATAAAAAATTTTTGTTTTGATCTCATACCTATTAATCATCACTATTTTCTATATTTCTTTGTGCACCAACGTACCCTTAGTATGGGGCAGATAGATGCAAATCCATCTTTAGGAAAAAAAGGTGTAATAAATATTTTATTATGTCATTAATGGCCAAAACTCGACTGAAATCCTGTATTAAATTAACAAATGTATAAATATAATGCAATAGTTCTAATTATTTCCGTTGGTAAAATATTTTTTTTTTGCTTTCCAAAAAAATGTGTATCAATGTGCCCGCATTCCATCATCTCTTCAAGTGTGATCTATGAAATATTAACATTTTATTGTTTACATCTGCTGTTAACCAGTAGCTTTAGATCCTGAGAGTTAAAAAATGAATAAAATCTGGATAAATCAAATAATGTAAAATCTGATGAGTAGAAACATAGCATTTTTTGGCTTATATATTTTAATAACAGATGTATGGATTTTTGTTCTCATTTGAGGTAAAGAAATATTATAGAAAGTGTGTTGAATTTGAAGAGATTCTTTAATTTTATTTAATTTCAAACTTTGAATGCCTATAAACAAATAAGAAATAGAGATGCAATAAGTTACTTTTCAAAAGTAATATGATATATCTGAATCTATTATTGTTACCAAAGAATTGTATAATTACTTCAAATTTTTTTCTCTGCTGCATTTTTTATTATACTCATATTTCGCAGAAAATAAAGCTTAAAACAAATGACATTTTGTAGTTGATGATCTAACTGCTGTCAGAAATAACCAACTATCATCGCAAAAACTTGTTTATCTTTTTCAAAGATGAAAGTTCTGACAATCTTTTGCTCATTTATGATTAATAATGCAATCTCTTCTAGTTAAAATAATATTTCGTTTTTATTTTCATGACCATAGGAATACAAGTAAGTACATGAATAATTATGATTTTTTAGTACCATAGTTGTTATAGCAAGTAAGGTTTATAGCATAATGAGTTTCAAAAACGATCGGTTTTATACTTTAAAATATAATTTCAACTAGAAAAAAATTGCTTTTGAATGACAAATTTTAGACTATGTTTTGAAATTATTGCACTATATTGCATTACCATATAAATCTATTTTCAAAAGATTTAATTTTAAAACATGGAGCATTCTTTTCCATTTGTTTTTTTTTTATTTTCCATGAATATTTGAAAGAAGTAAAAAGTACAAAATTCCAAGTCCCCGTTTGTGGGATATCTTTTGATACTAAATTACAAGGAAATGGTGAAAACCACTTTCTTTATTGGGTGCTTTTCTTCAAAATGTAAACATTTTTTTTATTTCGAAAATGAAATTTGCGAAAATTTTAGGCAATTATTATTTTTTAAAGTTTTCATGAAAGACATCACTTCTCTTTCATCAGATATTATTTCTAGCCTCATATATATATATATATATACATATTTATTTCTATAAATCCGAATTTATTCATATTTTTAGATATTAAAATTCATTTTCCTCTGGCTTCTTTAATATTGCATTTTTCACATTTTTATTTCTTCCTTTGTGCAATATGTAGAAAAAATGGTTGAAAAAATCAATTTTAAAAAGTAAAAATGAAGCAAAATGTTTTAAAAAAATCAGGAAATTTTCATATTTCTGTTAGATCTTTTGCATTTACCAGTTAAAATGACGATAAAAGAAAACCTTGAATCTCAAAAGCAAATTATATATCAGGGGATAAAAAGAGACTATTTAACCTTTTCCATTTAAAAATATCCTTATCATGCTCAAAATAAAAAATAAAAATAATTTATAGCTCATTTAAATTTTTTGCATTTTTTAAGCATCTGATAAAAAGTTATCTTACTAAAACAGTATTCTCCCCGTAAAAAAATCATCAGGCTGGAAGCAGAATTTCATTAATATTTACGACGTAGTTAGGCAATGATACACTAAAAGTTGTACTGAAAATTGCCTTTAAAAGATAAATGCGCATGCAGACATATTCTAATCTCTTTGTGGGGATTGCCTTTAATAATATGCATTGCGTTTCCTGATAGCCTTTACTCAAGTAAAATGTAAAACAGTATTTTCAATTAGAAATAATAATTTTGATATCATATTGAAATCTTTCTTGAAATAGATTTTACACTGCATAATGAAAAAGCTGACGCTGACACTTGTTCGTTAATGTTGTTCAATTCATGAAACTTGAAAGATCTCTTACAAACGCAATTGGGTATGTCATCTAATTGCCTGCTGGCTGCACTGTGCTGTGAAATAGCTTCTTTTTTCATTTTACTAGATGTGCAATGAGGTGCCATAGCGCATTTATTGCTTACAACGGGAGTAAGAATTGACTTCAATTTGTGAGATCATGTATTTAACAATGAACTCGAATTAAAGGCCTATATATATTCTTTTGTTGTTTTTTTTATTTATTTTGAGTCGAAATATCAAAATGATACGTATATAAAATTATTAGTATTTTCAAAATTATTAATGACGTTTTATCTGATTAAGCCCATTAAATTAAATGTGGTACCATTGGTTTATTTCTAAAATTGTCAGAAGATTTAAAAATTCCTTGTTATAAAATAATTAATACTCCTTTCTCTGACAAATACTTAACTAGGTGGTAAAAGTTTGAGTTATTTTCAATTTTCCCCATTGAAATACAATATTGAAACACGCCTTTGAATAATCTTGTTCATTAAGTTTTTCATTGCTTGATTTCATTGCAAATATCATTTGCAAAATCTAATTTTTACGTATATTAATATGTTCTCTTCATAGGTAGGTGCATATTGCACAATGTTTTTCAAAATTATTTTTAAGTGAAAACAGTCTACAAGATTTCATGCAGAGTCTGTGCCACGTTGTATGAAATTGCGCTGCATTAAACTGCTCCAATGAAGAAATGAAATAGAATGAAATGAATCAAGCACATAATGGAAATTTCTGATATCAATTTTCCATGAAATATTTATTTAAGATAATAAGTTATAGAAGATGTAAACTTTTGATAAGGGACTCAAAAACAACTAAGATTTTAATCTGCTAGAAAATCGAATTTTATGAAAAGATGAATCTATTTATAAGCATAAAGGTGCTTTTAACAAGCTTCTATAAATCTATTTACTTAAATCATGTAGTTTCATGGAATTCTTGAACTGTTTAGAGAATTATCATTTTGAATATGTTATTATTCCCATAAACTATGTTTTCGGTTACTTAGAATATCAATGCATGCCGTTAACATTATTCATCAAGAAATTTTAGCAGATTAGTCAGTTTATAAAGATGTGTGTTAAGCCTTTTATTGTTGCATTTGTCCACATTGAAATTTTCCACAACCTTATCAAAATTATTTTAAATAAATAAATTTATGCATAAAATATTGTGTCGTAAACTGTCCAACTATTACAAAAATACTTAAGAAACTTCGCAAGAACCTATATTATAAAACCATGTTCATTTACTCTTATTTGTAATCGTGCCATTATGCAATTTACTCAGTAATTTTGGAGCAACAATATTAATTTTATTACCTGCCATGCGAATAATACGATGATCTGTAAAAGGCTTGTTTAGTTCTTTCTGTCCTGTTTTACTGAACAAGATCATTCATTCAAAGCAAATCTTATATTTATTCTGGCAAAAAACCAATGTATCCTTTTAATTTTCTTCTCAGCACTTCCTATATATTACCGATTGAATTTTTATTATTCAAATATATAATAAATTCCCTATCAAACGAAAACATGCATTAAATAAATTATTTCATTTTGACCCGCAGAGGTATGTTGCATTTGAAATATAATTATTTATTCAATAGTTAAAGATTTATTTTATTAGTGAACTATAGTTTCTAATTTTTTTTAACACGCTATTTCTTTCAGATACTAAATGTCCCATCCCAATGATGATTCAATTTTTTTGGTTGCGGATTTTACCTTTTGATTAATAAATTTAATCGGAATCACAAATGTGTGAGTCTGAAATGAACCTGTGAGAACGGCATAAACTAGTAGGAGGAGGTAATAACTGTGTACTCCAGCCTTCAATAAATTCACTTTTTTTCACACTAGTTTATTAATTCTACTATATACGATTAAATAGGAGATATATATATGTGTACAATTATGATTCACTTTCAAGATTACTCATAATTACTAACTCGAAGTTCACCTCGGGAACTCCTACAAAAACGTGCACACTCTGCAATCCCATTAATGGCGTCTACCACCTTGTCTCCCTCGCAACCAGGGTTGCCAGATCAAAATAGCAAAATAAGGCCAAAGAATGCCAAATATGGAAATTTCATTAAAGCGCACATTTCCCCCTTATTTGTTATAAGAAAATGACTATCCTTCATGAAAAGAAATTCCACTAGATTGACATATATATGCGTTCTATAAAACTAAAATTTAAGTGAGACATTTTTTTAAAACATCTACATGCGTGACTTTGCAAAAAAAACTGTTCTTTCCGGTCCAGAATGAAATGCTCGAGCGAAATATATCAACTCCTATTAACAAAAACGCTCTATATTATTTTTCAATGTGAATATAATAAATGAAAAGTTCTTTCATACTTATAGTATATAACTAACAGTAAAAAAATCCATTAATATAAAAAAATTGATTTCAGATTCATAGTAGATGTCTGAGTTTCCAAAGCATGATAAAAATATCAAAAATGCATTCCTCTTAGTTTCGATGTTATTTAAATAGAGCTGACACCCAAATACAATATGCTCCAGACATTTAACAAAAGTTTTCAAAATATTGTTTTTGAAAACTTTTTTCTATTCTTTAGATTTGACATTAATACGTTTGTTAAATTGCTAGAAATATGTATTTCAAACAATACGGAAATTATAGACAATAATACTTTTTCTTTTAAAATATCTGTAATCTGATCTCCTCTTTCCATTCCTCTCTCTCCTCTCCCTGAAATAATAATAATATTTTACGCTTTTGTGTCGAACTTTTCTTAAAAGAATTCGACCATGAACAGAAACGAATAAACACAGAGAAAGTGGTTCTTATATGCCGTGCAGAGACAAACATAGCTTCCACTAGAGGCATTCTGACTAATATAGTCTGAAGAAAGGGACAGAAAACTTTCTTATCCTGGAAATACTTCGTTTGATATCTCACTGTCGGTCATTTGAAAAATGTCATATCAAAAATTTATTAGCAAAATAGTAAAATTATATATTAGGAATCGTGCAAAATTCCATAAGGAAAAATAAAGCAAAAAAGGGCCAAAAATGAATTTAAGTCCAATTGAAAATTTCTAAGGCCACATTTCCAGAATTTGGGCCTTAAGAAGGACAATATGGCAACCCTGAGCGCAACTGTTCTTCTACTCCTCACTTCACCTGCTTCGGCTGAGAGCCGAAACAGTTAAGTGGAGCTTACTGTCATGACATAGGATAATGAATAGACCAGTTTACAGGGACGTGTGCTTCGCTGCACAATGAGTGTCTTTCCTAAATATTGTTAAGCGCTTCTCCAAATAAATGAGCCAGATATGCACTCTCTGAAGGCATTCTCGACCCCCCTCCCTAGAATGACTGGAGGATTGCAGACGTCATCAAAAGCCTTGTATGGGGCCTGTTGCACGTTAAATCATACGTAGTGGTCAAACGTCCTCCTGCTGGTGTGGTGCGGATGTTTAAAGATGGGGGTAGCAACTCAGGTGTCTTCTTCGTCACTGAAGTTCAAAATTACAAGGTCCGTCCAAAATAGCCCTCTTGTCGCTGCAAAACGGGACGTTAATATAACTAAACTAAACTATTATAATCAAAATCAGATTGAAAGTAAATCTCTGCGCTTAAGTCAAGTTAATTATCTCAGCATTACTGTGGATAGTAAGGTAATTACCAGCTAAAACAAGTATTTGGGGAATCCATCCACTTTTGTAACAAAGACAACCCAGCACCACAGTTTCGTTAGATAGAATTAAACTATTCAATACCCAATGCTGCTTCAATGCAAATGACTGCTTCTAGATCTTCATGCTTCTAATCGATTTCTATATAATTATTTTGCTATTGTCTCTTTATGTTCTCCGTGAATCGAATATCTTATATCATTGCAGCATATATTGAGCTTTCTTTTTTTTCTGTAATCGTAGCTCTATTCCATGATTCCATTTTTTTCACTATGGATACTTCATGAAATAAAATATTTATTAGTATTTTTATCCATCTTATGATTATAACTACAATGCATTTTACGATACAAAGTAACAGGCGGAAGAATCTGAAACTGTTTTGGAATATGCTTGTCTCAAAACTTATTCTGTAGCATGAAATTACTTTATAAATTATTCTACGATACGTTTCAATAAATTATATTAGGTGTGTTTCTAATTCGAAGTTAGTATCTGAAACCAAACATTTATTTTGTATAAATTTACATCCCATATCCTTGAGGTATTTTGATAAAACAAAAATAAAATAATTTCCACAAATAACGTTCCCTATTCATGCATAATACATAGTTTCTCTGTTTAAAAAGTATCAGCATGATACATATATCGTAAGGAAGTTTGTTCTTTTCAATCTGTTATAGTATTATCTACAGTAATTCTGAAGCATAATAGTTGTTATAAACTAATGTATTATTCACAGATTCAAATGCGATCTAGATTTATGTTTTAGAATGCAGTTAGGCTTCACCAATGAACTTATTCAACAATTAATTGATGGATACAAACACAATATTGATTCTAAGAAAACTGAATGTATTCAGTTTAATATTTATTATTGAATAGCTGGTGGTGCTATATGCTAATGTATTTCAACAAAGATTTAACCTTAATCAATGCATAAAAAATAATGTGTTTTATCTTTTATAGTGAGATGTGGGATGATTTGCATTCATTATTATATGTAATGACAAAAAAAGATTCACAATTCTTAATTTATTATTTGCTATTGCATTCGCCGAAGCAATTACTATACACGCTTTCGTTATATCTGAAACGTTTACGATTTCGAAATGGAGATTACGATACATATCAGAACCTTTTCAGTTATATCAATTTTAGTTAGATTGACAATTAAAACTAGGGAAGAATGGAGTAAAAACATGTACCTTGATTCTGGCGCTATTAGTTCTCCTTCCCAGTGGACAGATTCTGAATTATACTCTTCCAGTCAAGAAGAAAGAATGGTCATAGTAGCCTTGTTGTTGCTGTTGAATTCACTGCGTCTGTGAAGGTTTATTCGTTAGATGTTAACACTCTAATGTTCGTTCGTTTTTAAAATATCCATAGTTAATAATCATTGGAGTTATAAAAACTATATTTAGAACAGCTTATTGCATGTTTGCTAAGGATTTATGCCCTATCAAGGAATAAGGATTTATTCCAATAAATTCGTTTTTCATAACCTCTGCACTCGGAGTAAAACCTGATACTACTAGTGGGGCAAGACGTGGCTAGATCTTCCGCTGAAGACGATAAAGCATATCAGGTATTGATTGCTTATATTTTAATGATGTATTTTCTAGTTTAAATAAGTGCAAAAGGTGGATCTCATGTAGAAAATTATATTATCTGGGCCCACGAAAGCTGAACTGGAGAGGCAGAAGAAGACCACTATTTTATATGTGAATTTTATAGCTAATGTTCGTAAATTGTCATATGAAATAAAAATGATTGCAACTTTCCCACTGAAAATCTAGTTTTACTAATTTCCCATAAAGGTAGCATGTGTACCCGATTTTACACACCTAGTGGGGTAAAACTGGGTGGTTAACTTTAAAAAATCATTGGTAAAAAATTTGTGATACTATGACTTTGGAGGAATGAAATACTGTACTCCGTTGAATAATGAATATTTTAATAAAATTTGACAAGCTATATGCCGAATAGTTTAGCTGCAACATGTTTTCGAGTCTTAGCTATCCTGTTTTGCAACACTTTCCCCTACATGAAGATTATTTGACTGACATGGCTATTTTTAACCCTGGCCTATTGTAAATCATGATATCTTAGCAATGCCCTCATTTAACTCGATCGCCACATCATTTTGAGGGTGTTTGACCCATTAAGTCAGATTTAAAAAGCACAAGACCCATAAACATTGTTCAACGTTGGCGGAATTAAGTCTCAAGTATGCGATAGAACAATTTCGATGTCGAGATTCTACCATCAAGACTCAGCAGCCATATTCATGACAGACAAGTTATCTAATCATTTGTTTAAATGGGTTTTTCTCATCTTCATAAGCAAAATATAATGCGGAAGAAATATCAATCTCAGTATATAGACTCAGTATAGGTACTGTTGTTTCTCAACAATACATTTCGAAAGAAAACTCATTCGATTACTGTTTTTAGAACAAACTTAATTTTATGTTGCAATTTTCTTGAGATCAGATAACATAAATTGCTATGTGAAATTAGTGCTATTAACAAAATGTTTTACTGAGCAGAGAGGAACATTTAAATGAGATAACACATTCTTTACACACTTGATTTGCTGTCTAAAAATTTTTTTCTTTCTAGTTCTGGTGGGAAAAGAAAGGAAAAATAAGTTAATTGTTTTGAGAAGCAATTTAATTGGAAACTATGCAAATAAGAAAATGGTTGTTCCTTATTTATCTGTACATTGATATGAATATATATTGAAGCTAAAATCTCCTTATTTTGTTTAAAATATTTTTTTATAAAAGTTTTATGAGTGAGCAAAGAAATACTTTATTTGAAAAAATTAACTTATTTTTAATTCTTAAAATCTGTTTCAAATGTATAGTTATATTTTTGTACACTGCAAATCAATTCAACAAAAATGTTAGATTCAAGCTTTTTGTTATCATTAAATTCGTTTCGAAAGAAACGATATCAGACCAGTAACCTTCAAAACCATGAATTTCAAAAATAAATAGATCAAGAGTATATGTAAATATAGAGTAGATAAGTAGTATGCAATAGTTCCTGGAAATCTAGCTGCAAACAAGCCAGATGCCATGCCACATCATGTTATAAAACTAAGCTAAAAAGGGTTTGAAGATTTTTCTTCTGGTGGTTACAAATTTAAAATTCTGCTGCCTCATTTTTAGATGTTATGCGATATAATATTCCTCGACTAATGATACATCATCAATAACAAATCAAGCCTTTAAAATTTCACATTAAATTAACTTTTTCTCCTTGTCTTCAAATGCTTTTCATTATGAACTTATAAGATCTAAGAGCCAATGCCACATATTCAATCAACGATTACAATTCTCTTCAATATATTGCATGTCTTCTTTGAAAAGTTAAATTTTTCAAAGCATTTCTATAAGAAAAAGCAAAGCATGCGTCGCCTTACTATAAAAAGGATAACTTTGTATTCATTACAGAAAGAAATGCAGTAAAGACAGTAGTGCATTATTAGAAAGTAAAAATAAGTAACCGCAGCCGGCTGTGTTCATTGCGAAAGAGACGTGACTATTTTCTATATTATTTTATCGTATAAACAAGAATTTCGCAAAGGTTTTGTTTGAATGTTCTTTTCTCTTTCACAGTATAAGGCATGCAAAGATTTACTTTCACGGTGGCTGTCAGTATGTTAGACATTCCATTTCCTGTCCTTTAAATTACATTTTGTTAAGCATTTGATGAATGCTGAAGGTATTGAGAATTCTTCGCGGTAACTTTTGTAATTAAAACTACAGCCGTCTTTTAAGATTTAATAAAGCTCAAATATATGCAAGAATGATGATGCTCGGAGATCTTACCCAACAGCTCCTTAAACCCAAATTTAATTCAACATTCGCAAAATCAACTTGGATGGATTGATGATATTAATGCCCACACTAGTCATCAAGGGAACGAAATGAAGGGGGATATAATTTAACTTCCGTTGTAGATTAAACTTTCTAACATTTCCTTTCATTTACGTCTATCCTATTTTGGAATCCTCGTGTTTATACAGGGGGCATACAATAATGTTAGTCAAACAATAAACAGAAACTTACGACATAAGTGGTTTGCATTAAATGTAAATCAACTTACAATTAAAATCAAAAGGTCAAAAGGTGAGTTAAACCAAAGAAATAACATTTAATACAATTTTAAATCTCTCTCTCTCTCTCTCTATACATATATATATATATATATATATATATGTGTGTGTGTGTGTGTGTGTGTGTGTATTAATCTCACTTAATTTTGCTTTAAATTCTAATATTATATATTTTAAAGTCTTAATGTATTACAAAATTACTTTTCTTAAACTCCAGTTTCGTTTTATTTCCCAGGCTGGAGGTATATTAAATCAAGCCTTTTGGCATATTTATTATTAAAAGAATACTTAAATCGCTTCCACGCGCCCACAGAAAGCCAGACTCGGCGACTTGTTGGTGCCAGACTTTTCCCTAAAACACCTACGTAATTTCCTAAAAATAGCTAATATACCCTTGACTTTGATCACGTGTCTATATGTTAATCTCCTATCTGAGAGAACGCAGGGATTTTTCGTTCTCTTCTGACTTGAAACTTTCATACGAGATGTACGTATATTCCGAAACTCTCCTATATATTGATAATAAATGAAAAATAGTTATTTAGTCGGCCTGCTTATTATTTAACGACTACACCAACAGAATTATTATTGCATATATACATCGTAACAATACATTTTTTCTTCTAATATTTTACACGGCAATTTTTAAGGTAAAAATGATTTACAATTTTCATTTTCTTTATTCATCCTCGAAAATTTTCAGAAAAATAATATGAATAATTAACTTTCGTATACCTGCTACTAATAACTCCTAGTTAACTACTACTACTGCATTATTTACAAACGATTTTAATTCTATTGTTCAGACAAATCGCTTAATTCCACTGGATTCTCTACGCTCTATAAATAGCTATACATGTTTGTAAACAAAGATATTCTCGATTGGTCTTTAATTCAATGAAATCATTTATCACATCCGGATTTGGAAGGATTCGAAACCATCATAAATGATTGAATATCCATCTTTTTGTAATTTCGCGTAGTAAGAATTCTTCGAGAATCACCGCATCCATCCCTTATCGTACTAATTACTGAAGACGATAGAGTAAATTAATTGCGCCCTACTTCGCGGGAATATTTACTTTAATTGCTCCAACGCTCACCGTCGCAGCCCCAGGCCCCACCTGCCTCAGACCTACAGACTTAATTACTATAAGGTCTTTAAAACGCTCTGTCGGAATAAAAGAAACGCGCATTAATTCATTAAATGGGCATCCGACTGGGAATTCTGAGTGGGATATTTTCTTTGCATAAAAACTCCTGGAGAACAGGAAATAATGTTTTTTTTTTCACAATTTTAGCGACAGGAATAGAAATTTTCCTGTGGCTTGCTTCCAAACATTTTCCATTTGTGTACCTCTTTTAAGGCCATTTTCATATAAAGTGTCCTCTTTATGCTTAAAACGGATGTTCTTTAATATAAACATTTTTACTTAGTGCTTATCTGAATTTGAAAAATTGAAAATGAGCTGTGCTATGACTGTATGAATTATATGATGTATTCTGTTATAATGCATGATATTAGAGTGATTTCGAAGCTAGATTTCTTTATAAACATACTTCATCATTAATAACCAAATCCACATTTGGTATTTTTTTATTAATTTCAACAGAAGTATATCTATTTACTTCAGTGCAGTAATAATGTCTGCTTTTGAAAAACAGCAAAGATCTCTCATCTAGTCAATCAGAAAGCTTCCGTGTGTAGTACTGATTCAAACAAAAAGACTGAAACACTGTACAAACGCATTTTCTCTCAAAACTTGCAAAGAACTCACAATATTCAACGACAAAGCAATTACAATAAAACATGAAGGACTTCTCTACATCTAAAACTTGTCATACAACAAACCAGTTCAAATCCTATCAGTTTGTTTTCTCTTTAACCAGATTTACGCCTTGTTTATTTGTATTTATACCACTTTAACGCATTGTTTGCGGTGAGTAATGACGAGAATTCCACTAAATGAATTTAGAAGCTTCGAAAAAAAGAACAATGCAAACAAGATGAGGAAGTGGACAATTTACTTTGCTCTCAGTTAACTTTTACGTTCCGTGAGTGAAGTTCCTTTCCCAACATTATTACGTTTGTTCCGATGTCGTCAGTTTTTGGAAGCTTGAAGGATCACTTTATTTTCCACCCTACTATTTCGTTACGCGGAGACTGGATTTCTGAGACTGTGGGCCTCACTGCTCAGTGGAATAGAAAGGGCTAGACTACACTTATTTGATATAAAGAATTTGAGTCAATAATGGAATCGCCTTGGGACTTGTCAGTCTGTAATTTTATGGCACTTCACAAGATTTCTCCCTAGAGTAAAGACTGAATTGTGAAAGTAATGGGTTATTTTGGAAGAAGTGAAGGAAGTTTGATCGGATAGTAAAGATTTCTAAGCAAGTAAAGTGTCATATAATCCCTAATTTCTAACTTTAGAACATCAGTTAAAAAATATTGGTAAGTGGAATATTCCGTCGACAAGAGCTATTGAGATAAAGAGTGTCTTAACATTACATTTCATGATTTCTGCATTAAAACACAACACACTTAGCATTTTGGTGGATTAAATATCAAAATATTCATTTAAATCTGATGTCTTGGTTACAACAAAGGAAGGATCTATTATCCTCTTTAAAATTCATTTCAAGAATAAAATTTTTGGTTCTTCTTCTCCGCTCGAAAGCGATTTATTTCCTCTTGAAGTACATTTAAATGCCATGTGCTATTAAAATAAAATGGCGTGCAGCGGATCGAAAACCTACTGAATAAGTCAATTTTTAAATACATTTAATAAACACAATATTATCCATACAAGCTTTACAAATACAAAGATATAATAATATAATAATTCTGGATATATAAATGTGTAATCAATCTTAAAAATTTCCTTCTTTCCAAACAAATGCGCACTCGACGGTTCTAATCCTGACGGGATGAAGCACGAATCACTTGCTTACTTTAAATACTTATATTTTATATCGCACCAGTGATCGGCTGGAAAGCCAGAAATACTGAAGGCAAGGGAGATTCAATACGAGATACATCTGCCAATACCGGAGGGGATCGTCTTTAGCAACAAACCAGACAGAATCATGCGTTCTCTGAAGGTTTTTGAGAGAAAAAATCTAAATTGCGTTGGAGAAAACAAATTGGGTACTGAAGCAATTTTTTGCTTGCTTTGGCTGAATTGACACCACTGCTAAAATATATTCATTCTCTCCTACCCCATTACATGAAGATTGAATTTCCTAAATTCAATCTTCTAAATTCATTCTTATTTCCTTTTATTAAAATTATACTCTGAAATATTTCCACGCTACGCTATCTTCCCTTCCACGGTATTCCTTTTGGCAATATTTGCGATAGCTAATTTACCGGAGAATTTAATAATATCAGAAAAAGCTACAATTAACTATACCTAATTAAAAATGAAAACTAGATAATTCCCACAGATATGTGTATGAGATTGATTTAGGTATCGCTATATTACAAAAATTACGTGAATTTAAGAGTGTTAGAGTCATTCTTAATAAATTGTTTGAAATAAGCGCGGTAATTTATGATGCATTAAATTTAACCTAATCAACTAAATTATCAAACTATCTGTTACTTTTTTAAATGATTTAATGGTATTTTCACAACTTCTACGTAAAACTACTTATTTCATTTAAATATGCATTGACGACTTTAATTATGAATGGTATAAAGTCAAAACTCTAATGCTGATTTCGTAATTTACTGAAAAATAAACCATCGGTTTTTAAAAAGTGGTAATTAAATTAAACAAAACTCATAAGAATCTTTTGAAAGATGAGTTTCATAATCCAACGCCATGTACCAGTCAATATAAAACATACATGAAATGTCAAATGACAGTTAAAACTAATATGTTTCTTAGATAAAATGGTATCATCTCATGTATGTTAAAAGATTAAAGAAAATTATTCATTAATGTCTGAATATTATAACTTCAAGTTTATTCTTAAAATAAATAAAGCAATTAAAATAAACAATTTTAACTTACTCATATGCTAAGTATATTAACAATAAGTATTGAAATCGTCGAAAAATTTGACTTCGATATTTTAATGTATTTCTACATTTTAAATCCTCTAAACTTAAAAATATAAATTGGATTTTAACTGCCTCTGCTATCTTTCTGCTTGAATTTCTGTGACTACCTGATTGTGACTATATTTTAAAATGTGTTCTTTTTTTAAAAATTATGAAAGCATTACGATATTTTTAACGTTAAATGAAAACGGTTTTTAATTTTTAAGTTAGAGAAAACACCTCCCAAATCAAACTGGCGAGCTATAGAATAGATATTATTCTGAATTTTCAAAAGTCGTGAAACATTTTATTTTTGAATTTACATTGAAAATTGCGTTTACAAAGGAAGGCATTTGCAAAATTATCATAATAGTCGAGTCGAATTGGCATGAAAAGTATCAAAATATGGCAAAAATACATAACAGCAATTTTATTGCTTTAAGTTGTTGGTCGGTCACACAAAACAAGGCATTATATTTTGTACCACGAGATCGAACCGAATAAGGGGGAGGGAAACACGAACGATCGTTTTTTGCGTTTAAATAAAAGGCTATTAATCTGAGAGGAAACTTTTAAATAAAAAAAATTATAGCTAGTAACACGATCTATAAAATGAGTCGTCGAACGTAGGACAGGAGTAAATTTTAAAAAACGTAAATTTTGGAAAAGTATTTTTAATTTATTAAAAAATGAAGTGAAAGTTTTGAAACTTCACGTAAATACGCATTATATAATAGGATATTAATGGTAAACATTTAAATCCAGATCTTTAATATTTTTGAAAAATTCAACTTTTTCGAAAAAAAGAACGACGTCGGAAAATGCCTGTAAGTATTTTTTTTATCAGCCGAATTCGTGGAACAAAGTAAAGCCCTGCTGTAAAAGTGTTGTTCTACAATATAAAATGGCTTTGTATTAGTCGATTTTCAGAAAAAAAATGAAGAAAATTAAGTTGTCATTTTGTCTCACTTATTTTGCCTGAATGTATTTTCCCCAAAAGGAAAATTTTTTTGCGATGGGGACAATTCGTTTTGGCATAATTAATAAGGCAAAGTGATAACTTCGAACTTAATTTTATTCACTTTTTTCTAAATATCGACTATTACAAAGCCATTTTATATTGTATAACAACACTTTTAGAGTAGGTCTTTACTTCGTTCCACGAATTCGGGTTGATTAAAAAGTACTTACAGACATTTTCCGACGAAGATCCTTTTTTCTAAAAAGTGTAATTTTTCAAGAAATATTAAAGATCTGGATCTGAAATTTTTACCATAGTTACCTTACTATATAATGCGCATTAACGTGAAGTTTAAAAACATTCACTTTATTTTTTTTAAAAATTAAAAATACTTTTCCAAAATTTAAGTTATTTTAAAATTTACTCCTGTTCTCTATCCTTACTCCTTACTCCTGTTTACTCTATCTTAACGTCCGATGACTCATTTTATAGATAGTTTTACTGGCTATAACTTTTTAGTTTAAAACTCTCCTCTCAGATCAATAGCCTTTCATTTAAACGCAAAAAACCGATCTTGCGAATTTCCCTCCCGCCCCCCCCCCTTTTCCGGTTCGATCTCGGGGTACAAAATACAGTGCCATGTTTTGTGTGGCCGATCCAACAACTTAAAGCAATAAAACTGTTGTTATGTATTTTTTACATGTTTAAGTACAATTTGACTGGACTAATAAATAAAAATTAAAGCAAGACAAAATCAAAAACTGACAAATCCGTTAGTCGAAAATACCAATTTAAGATACTTTTTAAGTCTTTAATAGATCCATCAAGAATGTTCGCTTGTATAATACATAAATCCATTTTTCATTACACTTTATGAATGTCACTCTTTAATTGAAAAATATGAAAAAATAAAACAGAGACGAGAAAGAGTGGAAGACCGGATTTTAAATTACACAAAACAATCGATTGCAAACTAATTGCTAATTTTACTGCTTCAATACGAATACATTTCTTATAAAATCAACATAGTGAATAATAAATATGATTACAGACAAATAATAAGGTTAAATAATTTTGACCATTGGTTTTATGTGAAGAAAACAATTAGCAGCCAAATAAAATCTTTTATATCGAAATGGAAAAAATGCACTTGAAACATTTTAATTTCATTCCTTTACATTCAGTGTCATTCTGTACAAGAAAAATGTAGTTTCATTTTTAAGAAGTAAGAATGAATCCAGTAATAGATTCATAGAAGTGCACGAAACAGGAATTTTCTGAATCACATTTTGTCTTACTACCGTTTTAAATTTCATGTGTGGTAAAATAGATGTATAAATTATCTAATATATTCATATTCTATAAAAACCACAGCAATTAATGTTCTCTGAAATTTGAATTGTCGCGTGGAAGAAAAATCTCTTTAAAATATTATATAAGTATATGAAAAGACTTGGAAGTTTTTGTGTGTTCTGAACAGTATCATGAATCTGTTGCATAATAAAAAGATTAGACATTTCAAATGTAATCTTCCAGATAAATTGAACACTAAAATACATTTAATACATTTTAATTCGTTAAGAATGGAACAAATAACTACTTGTAATGCATTTAAACTTATTAATATCTATTTTTCAATTATCGTCAGATTATTTAAAACTGAGATTTATATGAATGCAAAAATTATTCCAAAAATATCCAGATATCAAATACTATCCTCCTTTTAACCCTGAAATTAGAATAAGAAATTTTAACATGGAATACCTTTCAGGCTTAATGTTCATTTCATTCACGCTCATAAATAATGAAGCCCACATTAATCGAATTTTTTGGTAATTACGTCTTCCTAATTAACATCCTAATGAATTAAATTTTGAAATTCTAGTTAAAAAAACGAATCAGCGTAAATCCAATTAAGGAAATAGAAATTGTTGTTCTCTCTAAAGTACTTTTCTTCTATGAAAAACATATTTTATTCTGAATTAAGATAATTTATGCTTCAAGTATTAAAACCAGAATTATTTTATACATGAAACTACTCGGGATTTTTATATACTTCTCATTGATGTCTTAAACTCTTTATTTTTTAAAATAAATTTAATTATTTCTTAATAACAAATCAGGACAATTAATTAACAAATCTTGACAAATCGTAGGTAGTGGAGATATTGTTCTTAAAAGAATATATTTTTTTCTTATTCCTAACTCTAGATTAGTTCTTGTTTCTGTTCTAAATTCACCAATATATAAAAATCTGCAATATTTCATTATCTGTGCCTTTTTATAAATAACGTCCTAGGCACGGATTCATTTGACAGTGATGTTTGAAAAGTATGAGTATCCTCCATTAGATATCAAAATCTATGGTGCACACATTCATTATAGTATAAAAATAATTCGTAACTTACTAAGTACTCAAAATTTGAGCTAAAGGAATGCGAAAAGAAGTTAAAATCCAGTGATAGTTTAATAATTAAATTAAATTAAGCACTTAATTTAATTGTCCTTCATAGCTTTTATACTGGAGCGTTCTTTAATATTTCCGTGTCTAAACATTGCACGCGTTTAAATTTTACACAAATATTCTTATCTTTTTCCAAATTAAACATCCAGCTTCCAATTGTTACACACTTATTGATATTTTAATTATACAATAAAGAAATTACAGAAGGACCAAAAGAAGTAAACAATATTGATAACAATATACCTTTTGAGCGCAAAGCAGCGGCATCGAGTTATTGCATTAACAATAAAATCTATAATCAACTAACCAATTGAGATACAATCAAACAATAAAAATTATAACTCATTAAGATTAAACAAATAAAATGGAAAAAATGAAAGGGAACTTCAATGGCGAACTTTTTTTGCTGTATTACTGAAGTTGCTGTATTTTTTAGCCATTCTGTTTATTGCAAAGTTTAATTTTTAATACCACTTGTTAAATTATTTCACTTACTTTTATTGATAGTTTTTTCATAGAAACTTGGACTTTTACGGTACCACTGGCTGCTGTTGGCTCCTTTCGAATTTCGTAAACAAGTCCTGAAATAGATAACCAGAATGTCTTTGATCCAAATTTTTTCTGACTCGGAAGTACTTCTTTGACGGAGATTCTTAAAAAGAATTAAGTAAAAATGCAACTCATTGAGGCCTTATGAGATAAAATATGCTTATTATTCAAGCAAATAATTATTTATCTTGTCTTTACTGCCGTTGATAATTTATTTGATTATACAGTAAAATTGCGGTTAACCGAACTCCTTTTAACCGAAACACGGGTTATCCGAAATGACTCTGAAATCGCAAATCCAAAAAATACATATTGTATTGCAAGGAAATAATCGCGAAGGCTAGACTTTTTTTGCAACGATATCTCCACTTTTTCCTTTTAAGCCTCCCCAAGACGGTCAGTAATGCTAAATTTAAAATATTGGCAATGTTATTTACGGTAATGTTTACCTGTGGCTGTTTGGCCTATTTCGCCGGTGTGAATATTGCGCCGTATGGAGGGTTAATTTATCAAAGAACACAAGAACCTACAAAGAGAGTATGGAATTTATTTCACACTTTTTTTGGAATTCATTTTATTGGAATTTATTTAAAATTCAGAATTACATACTGCAACTAGATACAATATAGTATTAGTTGTTCATAGCTTAATTGAAAAAAATCGTTATCCAAAACGTATCTTTTAGTTCGGTTAACCGAAGTTCTACTGTATTTTTAAATAATTACAGGCTTAAGGTTTGTTTTACAGAAGAGAAATTCTTACCCAGTATGCTTTAATCACTTGCATTTCGTTAAGTTTAAAATTTATTTTCTTAAATCAGTTTATAAGGCAGGTGAGTACAAGGTGGCCAGTGTTCCTAAGGTAGCCCCCCCCAAAAAAAATAGCAGAATTAATTTCATTTTTAATCACCACACGATGCTACTGCATTGTAAATCATGTATCTGCAGTGCACGAGGCTGAATTTGAAGAGATCACCTTGATCGGCCTCCATGGTATGCAATGATTTCACTTTTGAGGAGTAGTCGTTCTAATTTCCAGGTAAGAAGATATTTTAATTTACATGCGTTTAAATTCTTAGAACTTTGAGTTATGATTAATTTTCTGAGAGCTCATTTCTTTCTCTTTAACCACATTTACTTCAATTCTAATAAATTTATCATATTAATAGTTTTACGTAGTGGAAGTTGCGACCACATGCATGTTCCCAAGGTGTCCCGGGTGTCGGGCCACCTTAGGAAATAAATGTGGAAATCAATGTAGTAAGGGTAATTTTCAAAATTTCTACTTAAATATCTGAAAAACTTATTACCATTTATTGTTAAATTTATAACAATAAAAGTTATTATTTATTTATTTATTGAATGGGGGTTATAGTTTAATTTGCGTATCAGAAAAATCTCCCGAAATATGAAAGGAACTTTGATTAATTCTTGGCCTAGCACAGTTGTAAGTATAAGCATAATGTATTGAACATTGTAATACTCTTCTCTAAGTAAAATTAGTTTTCCGAGTATTTTTTCACATTTTAGAAGTGATTTCAATACATGGGCCACCTTTCGAACACTATGCTCCAAAGGTGGCCCACCAGCTACAATTTTGAAACTGTATTATAAAAATAATTAAATTTTATTTTACAAAAAAAGTATACTTGATATGAATTAGAGATAAGTGTAAAATATTACAAAAAAAAAAATGACACGCATTAGGGCGGGCCGAAAAAGACGAAGTATCGTAGATCGTTTTGCGGTACTGCGGAAAAGTTGAGAACTCCCATCATTAAAAAGTGTGCAAAATCTTATAACTCTGAATTGGTATCTTCTGTCGCCTCAATGGGCAGAAAGTTGAGAAAATTGGACAAAAAATGGTCAAAATTCAAAAATTAATAAAAAAAAATCACTGATTTCGTTGATCGGTTTGCGGTAGTGCTTAAAAGTTGTTATTTATTAACAACAACATCTTTACAAAATTTTAGAATTATAGGTTAATATATTCTGCCACCTCAACGCTGAATTTTGGAAATTTAAGGCGAATTTTTAAATGAATACACATTTTACTTACTTCCTTATATTGCGAATAGAAACTTTATTCAACCTTTGAAACATACAAATTTACAAAAGCACTATTTTTTGGACTCAACTAAAGACATTTGTTTCCTGGATTCTAGTGTATCTCTGATAAATCCAACCGTGTTCTGCGGTCCAACTCTATTTCCGGAGGCTTCAGTGACGAGTTTCACAATTCGCTCAACTGCTTGCGTGTGTGAAGGAAATTTAATAAAGTCCCAGCCATCCATTGGCACATCGTCCTTATCATCTTCAAAAGTTCATTAGAACTCATCTGTCTGAGAAATGGAGGCGGTGTGGCATAAAAAACTTGCCAGTCAATGAGATATACATAGTCTATAGCTCGGAAGTTAACAGCAGGAATAACGAATCTATGAATACAATTTCCTTCTGAGCCAATTTCAGCATTTATGAATATGTAACCAATGTAATATTGGATGATTTTAGCAACCTTATTTTTTCTGGGTTGTGACGGCACAGTCTTGAAAACTGGAGTGTTTAATGGTGTAATTCGCAGGCTTGAATTGAAACTTTATAGATCAATCCAATGGATTATCTGCTTACTTCATTTCAACGAATTGCCCTTACGACACCTAATTGAGCGCAAGTCTTCTGGTCCCTCGTCTTACGTCGGAGACATTGGACGAAACCTGAAAGGATGCAGGTAGCTGCCACTTGTTGCTTTTAATAGTATTGAATGTGAATTACCAGGCATTGATCCCACCAAACTAAGTTGTGATCAGAAATACTTATTAGACATTTGCACAGCCATTAGTTCTGGCGTTGGTTCTTCAGATCTAGTGAAGCGTCAGCCGGGCACGTTGAATTTGGCCCGCTGGCTAACAACTGCAAATCAAGTATTGAGGCTTTATATATCAACATCAGAACCATCAAATGAGTTGACAACTTTGGTTGTATTCATTCGAAAATTTTACGCACCCTCATGATTCCGAATTAAGGTTCATCATTCCATAAAGGATGGTGCTCGACAATTGTGGAATTTCATCAGCTCATCTTGATACTTGCCTAAGAAGTACTGTGATATAATTGAACGAATTATCTCTCGCAACGCTTACTTGGCGGCTCCAGAAAACATACTTTTGTCTGTGTTAACTGATGAGAGATTCCATATTAGAATCCTTACAGCTCAGTTAATTATGAAGGCAAGGGAAATTTTCCCAGATGGTAATTGTGTTCGTTGATTCATTATTCCTGCTGTTAACTTTCGGGCTAGAGACTACGTAGATCTCATTAAGTGGCAAGCTTGTAATGTCACACCGCATACAGTTCTCAGACATATCAGTTGACATGAACTTCTGAAAATGATACAGGACGATGTGCCAATGAATGGCTGGGGCTTTATTAAATTTCCTTCACACACGCAAGCAGTTAAGCGAATTATGAAACTCGTCTCTGAAACCTCCAGAAAAAGAGTTGGACCGCAGAACAGGGATGGATTTATCAGAGCTACACTAGAATCCAGAAAACAAATGTCACAATTTAAGTCCAAAAAATAGTACTTTTGTAATTTTGTATGTTTTAAGGGTTGAATAAAATTTCTATTCGCATTATAAGGAGGTAAGTAAAATGTGTATTTATTTAAAAATTCGCCATAAATTTCCAAAATTCAGCGTTGAGGTGGCAGAATATATTAACCTATAATTCTAAAATTTTGTAAAAATGTTGTTGTTAATAATTAGTAACTTTTAAGCACTACCGCAAAACGATCAACGAAATCAGTGATTTTTTTTATCAATTTTTGAATTTTGACTATTTTTTGTCCAATTTTCTCAACTTTTTGCCCATTGAGGCGACAGAAGATATCAATTCAGAGTTATAAGATTTTGCACACTTTTTAATGATGGGAGTTCACAACTTTTCCGCACTACCGCAAAACGATCTAAGATACTTCGACTTTTTCTGCCCGCCCCACACATACCTAACCAGAAAACTTTGAAAAATCCTCAAAGCTTAACTATGGCCAACTTTGGCTCACCTACTTTATTCAAATTTCCGTGGATTTATTTTATTTTAATAACAATTAATAAATTGAATTTTTCATAATTATGTTTCATAGTATAATATAATTTTTGATTAACAAATTGAATAAAAATAGCTATTAAAACACACTTATATTACTATTCTAAAAATCGCATGTATTTTTTATCTTAATTTTTCTACTGTTTTAATTTTTAATTTATAGTAATAACTATCATAATCATATCATATCATAATCATAACTATTAAGAAATTTTGAAATTTTTATCTAATTCACTATCAAGTGGGAACACTGGTA
Source organism: Araneus ventricosus (assembly GCA_013235015.1). Lineage (NCBI taxonomy): Eukaryota > Metazoa > Arthropoda > Arachnida > Araneae > Araneidae > Araneus > Araneus ventricosus. Next base: position 3,569,317 of record BGPR01000015.1, read on the forward strand.
TAAAACCAAAATTTAGCTAAATTCATCCATTAACTATAAATTAAGCTCTGAAAAATATTGAAAAAGTGTATTGTCGTCAAGAATACTCAAACATACAAAATTTCAAAATTCTAGCACATCAGGAAGTGATTAAAATATCGATTATTTTTATCGATAAATTTTATCTTTACAAACTTGAAACAAGCCTAGTTAAATCAAAGCGTATAAAAAGAATATGAATCATAATCCAAACTTAGCAACGGTTTCAAAATAGTACACCAGGAATACATTTGATTTTTTAATTCCTTTTTCATTAGTCTAACATGTGCAATAACCCAAACAAGCGGAACTGCGGTTCTAAAGTATTCAAAAGTCTATGTCGAACATAAGCAGCATACATATCAAGTGCATGTAACGTATATGTTACATTAAATATATTTACCAGAAAAGAGATGTCTGCAACACATGAAAAATCGTTTATCCGGAAACAAATACCTTAAAAATCATTACTATCCGACTGGCAATGGCACATATAGATTTCCGCTTCAGTACTCACAACTAAATTCTTTTGTCACAAGTCTTTGTAAAGAACTTATCAATACAGCCCGAAAGAATAAAAATATGTGAAACTAAAATCTGATAAAGTAAATTATTAATTAAAGTAATTAATTCTGATAAACTAAAATCTGTAAAGCCATTGGAATACTTGCAGAACAGTTTGAAAGGACTTGTAATCCAGCGTAAAAGTTTGAAAGACATCATAATGTTATAAGTTCTGAAAATGACAAGGAAAAATGTTTCCAAAATTAACCAAAATCAAATTCAAAAAGCTTTTCTTAGGTTTTCTAAATAATTATCTCTTCAACCAGAATCAATGAATATGGCTTCTGTTCGACAAATTAGGATATTAAATAGTTAATGTTCCTTAGTGTAAATTAATGGAATAATAGAAATAACCATAGATGAAACATCGCTGTGTTTATAAATTTTTAGTTTCGTAAAATTTTTCCCTGAAAGTTATTTATGTATTATTAACCTTTAGTTTTCCGCTAAGGGAAAATGAGTTCATGAGCATTAATACTTCACTCTCAAAATGCATATAATACAATTTTTTCAGGACTTTACTGAGATCGTCACTACTTGTTTTAGTTGCTTATCAAAGTAATTGCGTAGTCTTTTAGCATTTTCTCAAAAAAAAATTATAAATTGTGTTTTTTTAAGAAAACAATTAAAAGTTTACTTAATTAATTAAACTATTAATTGTTCAATTAATTAATTTTAACAAACTATTAATTAATTAATTTTTGACAAACTTTAAAAATTAATTAGTATTTCATCTGTATAATTTTGTCATATCTCATTGTATGAAATATTCAAAGCAAACCATGTCTTTCAAGCAAATTTATGTCTTTGCCATGGCAAAACAAGGAATGCAATGCGGGTAGAATGATTTTTGTTCACAAATTTTATGCAGTGAAAGACTTTTCTTAAAAAGAAAAAACAATTTACAATTTCATGTGTCATGAACCACAATGTGAATCAAATAAAAAGCCTTTCTTTTTATGAATTTCTAAATTTAAAAGATTTGTAAGACTTCCAGAGCACTAAATCTCCAGTTCTTTTGTCATTCCTATTTTTTATTTGAGAGAAAAATGTCTAATGCCATATTTCTCGAGAAGTATCTTCCCAAACCATAACTGTGTATACTCTCTTGGCATCTTAGACATTGAATATTTTAAACTGCAAAAATGGATGATAAATATATCAAAGGAACAAAAGAAATGCTATAAGAATTTCTGAAGAAGTAAAAAACAAATGAAGAATATCTAAGAATTGCTTGTTTCCTTGTAGTCAAAAACATTGTCGTATGTTTTGAATTTAGGATATAAAGCGGAAAACTTAAATGTTTTATGCTTTCACATTGTTTGCATTATGACGTTTAGTTCTTTTATTTATGCGGAAGGCAAAAAACTTCACAAAGTAGACAATGAATTGGAACGTTAATAGATAATAATTCATAAATATATAATACAACCATGAAGCTAAGTTGAATAGATATCTCTCGTGATATACAAATACTCCTTCGAAATTATAATATCATCTTAATCGAATGAAAATGCTTATGTAAATTTAAAATAAACGTATTACGTATCTGTTTCTTGAGAAAGAAGATAGCATACTAAGAATAGTGTCGGTAAATAATGTATGTAAATAATGTGTATGCAAAGACTTTTACAATCGTTACATTCTGATGAAGCTAAGAGCTCTATTTTTACTGCAATAAAAGAATTCCAGAATCAACATATATACTGAAAATATTTTTGTTCAGAGAGCTAAAGCGAAAAACTGCAGAAGTGTTCATATCTCAACTTTCTTGCATGCTTGTACAACCTAATGTTTAGTTTTATAATATAAAGAAGAAAATTCAGTATGGTTTTGGGCTTCTTCTCATAGACCAGTTCATTCCAAAACTTGGTTCAGGTCCATAATTTTTCCGTGAATGACACATATAACTTTTTCTTCATCTAGCTCGTTAAGATATTTAGTTATCGCGTTCCCATACATATGGTTATAAAGACTGACTGGCAGTAAAACATTTGACGAATATAGTCAAAAAATTGATATGAATCTACATTTCTGTAAACACTATGAGCCCTACTCCGCCTCAAACCACCCGTTCGACAGAAGCCGGACTCAGGCGGTTCCGGGCGCCTGGGTGAATTTTTTTAGGAAAAATGTGGTTCCTTTATTTGTTGACAATTGATCGGACAACCATAGGTGTCGACCTCCTGGAATTTCTATACAGAATGTGACGATTCCCTTCTGTTTTTGTGAGCGAAAATTCACTTCAGCTTTTGAGGCAATGGAATTCTCACACTATCCGGGTTGAGAGAGTTAATAATACAGCATGCCAAATTCGATTAATCTAGCTTGCTGGTTTCTGGAGTATGAGTTTTACCGGCATAATTTCTCACAGACGGATTTCGTTCAAGAATTTACAACATTCCGAATTGTATTTGTTCTGTTCGTTCCACTTTTGAATCATTATTCCTCAAATACATGGGTAGACATAATTCCTGAAATTATTTTATAGGACGTAGTAATCAGTAAAACTGGATTGAGCCCCGCTCTGCTGAGGCATCCGGGTCATCTGAATGACAGCTTCTGCAATAGCTCGAGTACTGAGGCCGGAGTCCTAATAGCCTATCACCAGAACACGGCCCGACCCATCCCGAAGGAGGTCCGTATTATCACTGGAAGAGGGATCCAGAGACCCTCTATTACTATACCTCAGGGGAAGCGAGTGCCCGCTTACTTATCCGGCGGCCATTCATCCGTGTACTCGGGAGGATTATAGGACTTAGCAAGGCCTAAAACTTGGAAATTTATTAAAATCTCGATGTCGAATGTTCTGAAGGTTAAATACTTTCTCTCTGTTTACCTCATGTATAAGGAAGTAATAAACAGTGGTGAAAAGCCTCTAACATTTGCGTGTTATTCATTTATCAACATGTGAAAACTCTCACTCTAAAAGATTCACATTATTAATAAGCAACCTTATGCATCATGTATGATGTTATGAAATAGTTTCATTTTTCCATTTGCAAAATCATCCCATTCATTAGGGATATAGTTATTAATAGAAAACACTTCTTCGGACTGAGGCAAACTCCATACTAGGCGAAAAACAACACAGTCCATTCATTTAACAAATTGCTCATCGTATTCCCCAACACACCATGCTAGCTCCAATTCTTTTTAGGTAGCTGCAGCACGTCAGTTAATAGTTTCATGCCCGTCTGCCTCTCTGAAGGGTTCCAGTTGGAAATGATAATCATGTCATATTCACGGTGCAGCTTAAGATAACGGTTTTGCTCCATTTTTTTTTTTTTTTCATTTTCTGCGGTGTGGACGGTTTCCTGGTTTATAAAGGGTCCCGCATGCTTTGTGACAGATGTTGACAAGCGAGGATATATTACTTAGAAAGATTAAATGGGAATTTTTTTGCTCTTAATGTAATTTCTTCGCAGTTGTTTTTGAGTCGTGCCCTTTCATCTAGTTAACAGTAACAGTTCTTCGTTAACGAGCATGTGAAGAAATTCTGGGGTTCTTTGAGTCTTTTCTCTTTCGTTTTTGTCATTATTGCAACTGAGAATTGGTTTTTCACCCTTAGTAAAAATAAAAATGTTACTTTACAAAGTACATTTTTTTGTATTCTGCACTGTCAGACCTATAATATCTCTCACATAAGTAACATTTTGTCACTATTTGTCAAACTTTACTAATGCAACTCTAGAAAACTTTCAGTATTACGTTTTTCATTTTTGTTTGAAAGCTTTTTTGAAATTACAGAAAATTAGTAAGATTTAATTACGTTAAAAAAAAAGCATTCAAAAATCAGCTGGTTTTGCGTACTTTCTAAATACCCTTGCTTTATAATCATTAACTCGCACTTATTAATAATGTTCTGAAATGAAGAATGGAAAGAAAATGAGTAGGTGAAGAAATTTAGTAGTAGACTCTGAATTAAATTAATCACAATACAAATTCAAGCTTAAAATTACTCATATTAATAAAACTAAGTAACCTTCGTTTGAGGAAGGATTATTAAACATTGTTAAACTTTCATCCCGACTTACAACCCATGTGACTCAACAGGATGAAAAGTCAACAAGATTTAAATCTCTACTAATAATAAAGTAGAATGTGTGTGTGGGCGCTCTACAGGGCAGATAACTGGACCCAGAGCTACGAAATTTGGCACAAACATACTTTGGAGGGCGGGAATATGCGTCTCGGAGCACTTTTTTTGAAATTTTAATTAATTAGAAATTAAGCGAAATGTTGGCGTTTTTCCTTAATAACTTCCTAATATTTTACAGCACAAAAGTCATTTTGACACCATCTGAAAGTGCAAAACATTACCTTTCCAATGGTATCAATCAAGTTGCCGCACAATGTTTTCTCGAATTTTAATAAATGTTTAAAAATATTTTTGGCATAATTTACAACAATACTTTTTATTGTTGAAACGCAGCTTAAAACACTTTCATTGTCTGAACAAGTATTTAATTGCATATTTCTCTTTAATTATTGTAATCTGAGATAATATCCTAATATATTTTTTTTCATATTTTATTTCATCAAAATTTTTGGAAAATCTGTAAACCAAGCTCTTCGAGGTATTGCTTTGCTTACATTGAGAAATATATCCATTAAGCTAAATGGTTATGTATGCTTTCATTCTTTTCTCAGCTTGTTTTAATCCAGCTAACCTGCCGCTGATTATAAAATGTGCTGCGTCATTTTAACCTTTTAAGACCGGAAATATTTTCATCTTTAAATTTATTTTTTTTAGTTTATTGGTAATCTTAGATCTTACTAGTATTGTAAAAAATAATTTTAAAATTTATCACCTCCTTCAAATGCAGGAGCTTACCCGTACAATCGTGTGGGTTAGGCATTTTCTGTGTAAACAGGAACCCGTACGATCGTTCAGGTCAGGCGTTATTTATGTAAGCATGACACAATTTGTTTTCCTTCTACTCTTTGTGTAAGAATAGAAGGTTTAAAAGTGTTGATTTCATTATAAAGTATCCATAACGGAATCAGATTCATTAAATTATTAAACATTCTGTAATCTTTATTTAAGAAATTGAAAATAAATTAAGAGGAAAATACGTATTTTTTCTATTCGCAATTATAACCATAAGTGCATCATTTTCCACTATTTTAAACGAAAACTATAAGCTCTTGTAGTATCAGACTAAATAAATAGACGTTCTACTATAAAAATAATTCATTTTGGCGATATACAAAAGAAAGTTGTTAAGTCGTCCATGAAAATTTGAAGAACTCCTTTTCAATCTTGAGATATTAAATAAATTCAATTATTCACAATACAAGCAGTTGCTCCTCGGTGAACGAAACTTCTAGATAATAAGCAGTAATCAGCACAGTATTTGAAATATAAGACTGGAAAAGATTTCGACTGATAAGACTGATAAGATTTCGTTACACTATGTTGGATGATTTCTTTCCCGTATTTATTAAAAAATGAGTAATGGCAGTGCCTGCAAAATGATGTGTCATCTGTTTTGCTATATAGCAACAGCACCTTTAAACAATTCATATAAAACTTGTATTTGCATTACTAGTTTTCTGCATATAAGATCAGAAATAAGAAACAGGATCAAATTGGATAAAAAATAAATTTTTTCACGTCCACGTAAGTGTTTTTTTCTAGAAAAATACCCTATTCACACGCAACAATAGATAACATTCAGTACTCTTCAGAGTCATTTATCAAAGATGCAGCGAACTTCATTCATTTGTAGGAAAAAGTGACAATACAATTAGGAAGAAATGGAAAGGTAATGGAATCTTTCTCACTAAAAGTAAACAGAGTAAGATCTAAGGGTTCAGTTTCCGGCTCATTTTTTTTGTTTCTTCTGCTTCCTTTCTGAAAATGTGTTTTGAAACTCACAGCGAAACCGGAAATTTCAGAAAAAGGACAAAGATCTGTTGTTTCTGATGATTTTTTATTTGAAACAGATGCAAAAGGAATTGAAGAAACTTCTATACATTTTTTTTAATTCGTCAATTTTATTTTTTAAATTCCTTTATTTAACATGCTTACTGATGTTAATAACAGAGCTTGCCTTATGAAAAGGACAAGAGATTTGATCTTTTAATGCTCACAGACTTGAAATGTTTGAATGCGAATACAGATGTGAATATAAGATAATAGTTTCAGAGCTTCCAGGAGCCCTAGAGAGATTAAAGAGAAAATAATGCTAATATTTTTATAACGCTAAATGGAGAAAAACGCATGTTAATCTTCTCAATGAATATTGCTTTATTCATTTAATGGAAGCTTTTGGTAATAAAACGTTGGAGTAGAGGATTAGAACATTACGTCATTCAGATTCAGAACCATTACGTCATATTAAATAGAGCTGATTGTTGTTTTATTATTAATTTCTATTGGCTGTGTTACTATCTCGTTACGAATCTCTATTGGCTGCCATTCAATCTCATATAAAGTTTATAAATATAAGTGACTTTCATTTTATTCTCTCTGTGAGTTTCCTTCTCAAGTACGATAAACCCTGTTGTTAAAGAATGCTTATTCTTCTACCCATCTTACTCTGAATTCTGTTAATGCAATCATATTTCACGATGCAGTAATAATATTAACATAAAAAGAACCTCTTTCCTTTTCGAGTCAATTCGATTTGGTGATATTTTAAGGAGTACTGTTTAGTCTCATGAGAAAAAAATTCCCTAAAATTCATTAAAAATTACAAATTTATTAAGATGTGATTAAAATTTTTATGTACTTACAGTGTATCTATCAGTTTCTCCTCAAAACTTTATTCTTTTGTTTTATATCCATATTTTTGATTTTTTTAAAAAATTATTTTCTGCCTTTTAGTACACAATAAAAAGTCTGTTCTTAAAAGCTTCTTTATTTCACTAATTTTTAATATATTTCCTATGAATAAAAGAATGACTAATTTAAACAGGTTGAAATTCTGGAATTTTTTTTTATATTACTTTGGAACACAGGAAAGACCTGTGAAATTCTCTATGTCCAGAATTTAAGTGGACGTATCGCTACCCGAATATATTTTTACCCCATATCAAGTAAAAAAAATCCTCCTTTTTTTCATTTTTGTCGGAGTTGCCTCTGTCAGGAGGAGACATTTTCGCTTATCCATCCCTATCAGGGTCGTCGTTCGCTTCAGAACCCTGAAAGGGTGGTAATCAGGGTCAGAGTGACATCCTCGGATGAGTTCTTTCCCTTTCGGTGAACTGAGAAATCTCCCCTGACAGTTTCCACCTCAATTTCACCGAGCGGACCCAGGGCAATTCAGAATTAGATCGAAGCCAGCGGGTTGGCAGGATAATCGGAAATCAACTTAACGATAACGTTTAAATGTTATAAATGGGGTTGTTTTAGAAAACTTAACAATCCTTAGTTAAGGAGAAAAAAAGATATACAAATTGATCCGTAACAATATATATTGACGAAGGGCTGCATTTTTGGATGCGGTCTCTAATACATGTTTTATTACCTTATATATCTATGAAGTTAGACCTTTATAAAAACTAAATTCATTTAAACTTCGTTTGACCATCACTCGTTTAAAAGTCTTTTCCTGTCATCCGTCGTTGTCAAAGTAATGTAGAATTATATTATTACAATATATTTCTGTACATTACTACTCTTATATTGAAGTTTATAACCATCTTTTTGTAAAAATAAACACAATACGTATGTATTATTTACTTTTAAAATATTTTATTTTCATTTTTGTCCCACTCTAGCAGTGAAATCACATTACTTTTCAAATGCATTAAGAGATTTCTGTTTTCGGTTTATTCGGTTATCTGCCACAGCCCTGGCCACTTGACGATTAATCTTTTTGCTGCATTTGTCTTCTTCATTTACGCATGCGAAATAAATCATCAATGAACTGATATCATAACAAAAAGACAGGTTATGTGGTTTGATTGCAAGGAGTTAGTTTCATAAATTTGAGCTAAGATTCTACTACAGAATCTGTAGAGTATACCCTTCCCAGCAAAGCATGTTTTTTGTTGAATATAGTAAGATAAACTTACTTCACGTATCTGTGTTAAAACTTGGAAATGGGTGTCTTGATTCTCGTAAATTAGAACTGTAGAAAAGATAGTATTTTTAAATCTATCTTCAAAACATTATTAAATCTTTTATTTAATCTTTAAGTCAAAGAAAAATCATATAAATACCGTATGTCTATTTATTATGTATTTCATTGTTATATTTCATATATCTGATTTATTCTTATACTGATATAGAGATGGCTGCATGTCCTTCAATTCTGTAACCTACAGATGGCTACATGCGTTTCGTTACGTAATTATTTAGGCTGAACTGGTGTTTTGTTCTCAAAGAGTGTGTATGTGCTCGTAAAATCCTTGAAGGATATTCCTTTTACCTTCCTGTAAAGGAATGTCGCTCCAGGCTTTTAGGCTATATAATATTAATTTGTTTTACTGCATTATAATGCTGTTGATAACCACATTTGCTGGGACATTTCTACTTTTTAATTATATATATATATATATATATATATATATCATTATAGAATGAGGAATGAAAAACGAACTGAAGGTATAATTGTATCTAACACAGCTACACATCGCATCGAATCTCAAAGCAAACATGGGGAAATCAAAGAATAATGGTAATCGCTTTTTAAAGCATACATGTGAACGTATTTACAATACCTCTTTGAATACAATATTTTAAATCAGAATGCAATCACCGTGAATTTTTTGTTTGTAATTATTGGTAATTAACACAAAAATACTATTAGAATTAATGGCACTTCAAAAGGCTGCTGAAGTTGGGGGATTTATATAGGTTAGAATTCTTTAAATAAAAAAAAGTTTGAGGGTCTGCGCCTACCTGAGGATATATCCTCATATTGAATGCTATATATAGGTATATAAGCATTTCTTGGAACTCAGAAAATTTTATAATTAATATTTATTTTCCAAATATCATAATCAAACAGCAAGAACTGTATAATTGCAACGTTCAACTCATGCAGACGAAACTTCTCGTTGATTTGAAATCTTTTGACTGAATAGCACAGAGGAGTAGGCCTTGTCGATCTCTGCTCGCATCCTTAGACTCATTTAACACTGGACTGGTATCGCAATGTACATGATATTTTAATTTTTATTTAAGCGAAATTTTTTTAGCAAACGACTTCTTTAATGTAAACTGAGTACAGTATGACAGAAGTCGGTTGAAAATCCTATCCAGTGATATGTTATTCTTCGCTGAAGGATTTGTGCAAGTTAAGGAAAATGGATGTTGACATCAGTAATAATATATAGGATAGCGCATAGAATAATGATGATTTTACAATCAGGAAAAAGGAATAAACTAAATTTGTGGCATTAATTAAAATAAGCGCAATTCGCTCTTTACTCTCTAAAGTACAATTATTCTCATTTAAGGCACCAATTCTGTGCATGATAATTATTCGAAGCTGCGTGCAAATAAATGATATGTCCATACTTTTCATGTGTGGTTGTTAATTCTGAAAATGTTAATAATGGAAGTTAATTATTGATAGGTGCCAAAGGTAAAATTTAGATTTATATATCAATTATGAAATACATACTTGATGCTGAAAATTTGAATACAATGACATGCTACACCTTAACCCATATTTTACCACATTAAGAAAAAATTAATATTTTTCCAAAACAATTCTATCACAGACTAATGATACATCAAGGAAAAGTATAAAGTTAAAAAACTTAAGAAAACTTTATCAGTTGTCTTTTTACAAGCTTTCCTATATATAGGACGATGGTAAAATCCACTACTACATACTTTTCAGTCAAGCATCTTGGTTTACATGAAATGGTAGTAAACATTCAAAGCAAAATCCTAAATTACATTTTTGGCAAATAGTTAAGGGTTTTCTTGTACAGTTTTCAAGCTGTCATTGGCGTTGTTTTCCATTTATTAGAAAGGGTTCACTTTGAAATTCGAATTAATCTGGATTTTTTTTGAATGCCCAAACTCATTCTTGCAACATTTTGAGGTACACACAATCCCAAGTAAGCTATTGTAATATGTCGATGAAATTCGAGGAATTCTACAGCGTTTTCTGGAGCAAAATGTTTTTAATGTTTCTAAACGAGTACAACCAGTGGTGTTTCAAATGCATATTTGAATAATGGCCAATACCACTTTTTTCCTTGCGTGGATGAAAAATATGTTTTTATGAGATTTTCCAACAAATCTACACCATTTTTGTATAAATTATACGAAACAACATACGGTATATCCACTTTCTGCTTTCCACCCTTCATTCCTCTTTCTTTTTTAAAGCCTTTTTTGTCTTCAAAATTGTTGATCAATGATACAACTCAATTGTCAATCCATCGAACAGATGCAATTTTATTAAAGGGTATTTTGTCATTCTATTCTCCTTAACTGTTCCCGTAGCAAAGGAACACTTGCTTCTGAAGGACCAAAAAAGATCACACAAACTAAAAAGTTTGAGTTTCAAACAACAGACATCCAATTTTCAACGACTGTTTGGGCTAATGATTTCTTCTCTTTCTTTCTTTTCATAGTCATGCCACAACTGTTTTTAGAATTGCTTTACTGCCTTATATGGCATAATACGAGAAAGATATACATTGAAAGATGAGAGTATTCGTAGGTTGTATCCAAATATTATGGGTTTTCCTTTCATGTACATTTTGCATCCATGTCTTTCAAAATATCTGACTATTCTTTCATCATTACTTAAATGTTCAGAAAATACACCAAACTGTTGTGAAACTTTATTCAACAATTTGTAAATTTGGCGTACTTTCTAACAGCGATCTGAATCAATAGCAATATTGTGACTGAAGCATAAATACCTCTTGATATCTAAGTATCGCTTTCTTGACATTGTTTGATTAACAAGCGTTGTTCCAATATCAGAAGCATTTCCCCAGTACTTTTTTTCTTTGGGTAAAATGTGATATCCGCTATAGATAATTATACCCAAAACTTGTTTCAGTCCATCTAATTTAGACAAAAGACATGAATATTTTTCTCTCAAGCATGCTTGTTACCTTCTACCATAGCTGGACAATCATATTTTCAGCCATCATCTCGAGAAGTTCCAAGGTGATTTTCCTAAAATCATATCCGTAAAATAATTCAGGAGCTGATGGAAATTTTGGTGCACAATTAGTCCATGAAGGGATTAAAATATATTCAGCAGCATCCTTTTCCTTTATAATTTCAATTGTTCCATTTGTTTCTTCTTGAATCTTTTCGTCAAAAGCAACATGACCGTGTTCACTGCTGGTGCAGGCAACATCAATTTCTTCATCATCAATGACAATTTCTGGATCAGGTGGTAATATTATCATTTAAAAATCATTATAATCATATTCATCGGCCGATGAAATTATCTCTTTAATTCCGAGGAGACTTTTTTCTTTTAGCTCCTTTAAAACCGGGAAGTTTTGGGAGGAAATGACATGAATTGGACTTTCCTAACCTGGGTGGTTATTTTCCAAGCCACCCCACCCCTTGCTTTAACTCTCCGTTAAGCCACACGGAAATGGGCTGAGGTTGGCAAGCATAATTTGACCCCCCTACCGCGCTTATCTCCTATGCGATTTCAGAAGATCACCTCCCCTCAAAAGAAGCGAACCGCCCGAGACCGGCCTTCCTCGCTGTTAAGACCAAATTTTTAGACGGCCCGGGTCCACCTCGTTCGCTATGAGAAGGTTAAATACTCAAAAGCTTCTTCAGTTAAAAATCTCCGACTCATTTCTAATACTGTTCTGGAAGGAACGGATATGAAATCAAATCACACCTCGAATAGCAATATTCTTTTCCCTACAAAACATAGCGTCAGCACGTGACTAAAACCCTCAAACAAAAGAAAAGCACAAATATATAACTCAAGACACACCTCCAGGTTCACGTTCCAAGCAAACGAGATGTTATTGAGTTTTGCAATTAGTAAAAGATAGATATTCTAATACCTTTTCCCGAAATTTCAAGTGCCTTTGTAGGGGTGTGCACAGTAGGGGATTTTACTATCGTCCTATATATAGGACGGCACCTAAAACCTTTGTAAAACCAGTTTGAATATAGCTTTTTGTTTGCAAATTGTACTCAGAAATAATATCTAAGACTTGTCATGAATAAATCGGAAAAAAAATTATATTTTTTTTCTCATAATTATTTAAAAGAAAAATATAATTCATGTCAAATAAAGTAGCAAAAAAAATTCAAAATTCTTAAAAAAATTTAAAATGATCAAAATTGAACTTAAAACATAATAAATAACACTTATCAATCTTAAAAAATATTTTAGAAGAGGTACATAAATAAAAAATGCGATAAAGGCTATGAAAATTCGACAAATCTGAGCTGTCCTATAAATAGGACGATGGTAAAATACGGGTTTTAATAAAGCACCTACCTTTTAAATACTTGGCCGCTAGAGAAAATGATCTGAAAACATAATTATTACACTGCGTTGTTTATACAATAACAGAAATTAAAATAGAATCAAGTTTGAAATTTAAAATATTTTTTATTTAATAATCGTTAAAATTAAGTTTTACTGCCATATTTTATGAATAAATAAAAGGTAATTATGATGCACACAACCAACCAATATAAAAATACAAATGAAAAATGTAGCTGCACATCATAACAAAAAAGCTCTGCAGGCTGGATATGATAAAAAGATACTAAAAACAAAAATTCTTAAATCCAAGAAACATTTGCTTCTATAGAAAAATTGATATATGTTGACAATGCACAGTGCACACTTTGTTCGTGAAGTTATTGAAGACACAAGATGCACGATTCCGCATTCACACTTGCATAACAATCAACTAAAAAAAAACTTTCTTTCAAAAATTATTTTTGGCATTAACTTCAAAGATGAAGCAAAACACAGAAGCACGCTTTTTTCATACACATTCGATTAATCAGGTACAAGCTTTTAAACTATTTATAGGTGATTCAGCTGCGTAATTGATGCCCACAACTTCCTTCCCTTTCACATTCATGACGACAAAGAAGACTGAGAGGGACAGGCTGTTCAATTATTATAGTATTGCTGTGCATTGTAGCTTGAGTAGTTCTATCCAATAACTGAGATTGGATAACTTCAGCTTGCTAATAAGTTCACTCAATCTGCAGATTGTTGGAACGGACTAAATCCACAGCCCATTATTACACTCTTCGTCGTCTTACCCGATTTTCCCTTACAGAATTAAAAAATAATAACATTGCATATTGACAGAGCGTTTTAATAAAAAAACAAACGATTAATATGCATGTACTATATCAGTTAGTTTTTTTCCCTCAAGAAACATGTTTATTTAAATAACAAATGAGACACTGAATATAAAATATTTCCGCCCGTATGAGAGAAGGAAAATATCAGCATCACTGAATATAATAAAAAATATATTTAGATGTTTTTAGAAAGAAACAAGGATCTGAATATTCGTAGTAATAATTATTTTTGCTACGAGAACATACTTCTCATTATCTGCATTTCAAAAACATTTCATCGAGCCAAACAAGTTTTATAACCTTCATTTATGCAAAAGTTTTGTCAGTAAGTTTTCATCTTTCTTAATAAGAAAGAAGATGAAGGTAAGGAAAGCATAACAGTTTGTGTTATCTTTTGCGAAGCTTTTCTCTTGCTATCTCATATCTTGTTTGTGTTTAATAATATTATTAGTATGCTTTAAATAAATATTTCGGCTTACTCCCTAATTTCAGTGAATAACAGCGTTGTACAGGTAATTTCATTTCTTTGTTAATGAATTTAGTATTTTTGATGTACAGTGGAGTGTTTGCTGATAACGCTTTCTGAAAATAAGAAACTGAGATTTACTTTTCTTTCCCTTTATGTTCTCGGAAAAAAATTAACACCAGAATTTTTCATATTACTTAGAAAAAAAATCATTTTTATTTAAAAATTTTAATAGAATTTTTGAAGTATGGAAGTCTATATTCTAAGTGCGAGTTAAAGCCCAAAGTAAAAAGTTGTTGCTTCATTTTTCATCGGGCTGTAAATTTTTAAAATCTCAGAGTAATGACATAATAAATTTGATAAAAAAGAGGTTTTAAAAATGCTTTATTTGTGTTTTAAAAAGTCGAAATATTTTTAGTTTAATTATTTTCAACTCTTTTCCGTTAATTTAGAATTCATTATAATAAATATTTTGGAAATTTGAAATCAATATTTATCAAATTCACTACCAGGTGGAGCTATTCGTATGGAGCCACAATTAAATTAAACTAATTAATAAGTTAGTACCGAAAATATTAAAATAGCATTTTGTTATTGAGAATATTCATTTTTAACTTATTAACATTTTCAGAAATTTAGAATTGAACTGAATGTGAAGATTGAACAATATTTGATATAAGCAATTTTAACTGGTTTATTGACATTATACATTTTTTAAAAATAATCAAAAAGGAGTCGGAGAGCTGTTGAATACTTTGTAAGGAGAGGGGTTAACATCGAAGTGAAGTTCAGTAGGCACACTCTATCTGGAGAGACAACTTCTCAAGATTGTAGTTTCACTTCAGATGAATCCAAGAAATCACCTTAAGGATTTTACAAACACTGAGCACTTGTTTACGATGATTAGCTTTAAACAATAGTAAATCGGCACAACTGCATTGTACATTGAAGATTTTTCCTCTCACGTAAAATTTTCCATATGAAACCGGCTACAAATACGGCGAATTTCTAAGTTAAGAGATTATTTATAAGGTTAAACTGATTGAGGATTGTTAATTCAGCTTCTAATATAAGTCTTTAGAACCATATGGCTCTAAAGACTTATATTAGAAGATCTTTACTACATTAAGAATGCGCCTTTCATCAGAGAACTAACTAATTGCAGGCTTACTGAAGTGGAAAACTGAAACTAATGACAACCACTCGAAACACCAGGAGCAATAATTGGAAGCAAGTTAATGGCCGAGAGCGACCTAATTTGCCATCTTCTTGTGAGCTGTGTGGTATATGTTGTTTACAAACTATGAGGAGTTTGTGAAGGTAGCCATAAAATGTGGAGCATCAAGATGTAACTACGGACTAATGGGCTGAGAATTTCGCCAACTAAACTGCCAACAATTAATTAATTGTCACTGATGTGAGCATATTTCTAAGCATAGCATGATAAGCTAGAATAGTTTCCGAATGAAAATTAGTTAAAATTATCTCTCAGTAACATTCATATCTGGCTCTTTGCATTCCACTTGCCAGTTATTGGAACAATGCTATCTTTATTTCTTCTAAACACTGTCTTTTGCAACCGGTTTTATGTCAGGTGAATTTTGTTGCGAAAATATCCATTCAGTAGATCATTTTAACATTTTCCGTACATATTACATCTAGATATGACAACGAGAGCTTACAAATTCATAGATTTTATTGATTGGATTAACAAATATAACGAAGTAATCATTGCAAGCAGATGGATTTTACTGTATGTGCATGATCAAATCACTTTAAAGTGTTACATTACGGAATATTTTTCAGTAATTTCCCCTTAATTTAGTACGAATCATTTGTTTGAAAGTCATATCCTATTTGTTTGCAATCATCTATCGATAGTTTAAATTTTAAGGTTGCATTCACATCATCCTCAAAGTTACTAACGTTCTAATTTTAAATACACAAACGGAATGTCAAATTATGCCACTTCTAGTCTTCTGGTCATTTTCCAGTTGTTACTTCTAATCTTAGGATGGTCGTAATAATGGTTTTCTGTCAGATTGGATAAATCTTTCTAATCATTCATTCATCTAATCATTCCTCTTATGGAAATTACTTTATAAACGTGCTATAGAAATTCTTATGAAGTATAAATAATTTCTATGAATGCATAAATTATATAATGATTAAAATACAAAAGAAAAAATTAATAAGATGTGATAAATGCACAATTTTAAAATTTCTATTTACGCTGAAGTCCGGGGACAAACTGCGGCGAAAAGAAAAGAAAAATGTCTCTTCTGGATAAAGAGCTTAGTATGAGGGTTATATTTTCCGCCATTCTCGGATTACGAAGCTTAATAATTTCATATAGATTATTAGCTTTAAATATTTCCAACATAAAATATTTCCCTGGACAATTTGCATTGAGTTCTCATTAGCAATCTTTAAAAGATTACGAAGTTTTAGAGGAATCTTGACTCTTTGTTCTCCTAATCAGCGGGAAATCTCCGTTAAGGAAAAACGTGAGTCTTGACAGAATTTAGAGCCTATTTCATTTTTTAAAATTTATGTACAATATTGAAACTTTCTCAGGTTAAACGCAAATTATTTTAATTTTAAGTGCATGAAATATTGTTTTTTTATTAGTTTAATTACAATTTGAACTTGAAGCAGTATCTTTGAAGAAGATTCACCACCATAAAAGGTAAAGGATACTAATCTAATGATAAATCTCCCCGTGCTTTATTTTGCAATATACAGTTCCAAAATTTAAAAAGCAGACGACATGGTCTGGCCATGGTCAGATGGAAAACATGTACCCTTAATGGGCAGCCTATTATCTTCATATCCAATCCACACCAAAAAGAGACAAATGACTGAAAATCAGTTTGGCAATGTATCTTATTCTCGAACCTAGTGGTTCTCAGATGGAATTAAATCTTGAAACTGCAAAAGCTATGCAAGTAATTATAACAGAAAAGCAGTCAATTAAAATTTAGATTACATTCATAATATAATCTAATTTTCAATGAGTGTTCAAGAATATTCTTTCCTTTCAGATTCAATGTGGCTTACTTTCCATATCTGGTTATTGCCAGTGCCTTACGCTTTTACGATTTTTCCTTTGTATTATGAAATTTTTAAAAAGGTATTTTTAAAAATTCCATAATACAAAGGACTTCTGAGAATTTACCAAAATTAAAAAGAATTCTACGGTCATTTATTCAAATTATGTTTTTAATAAAATAGAAATCTACGTTTTAAGGGAACATTTTCCCATTGGCAACATTTCTGAGAATTCCCCAAAAAATAAAAAGAATTCTATGGCCATGTTTTCAAATTATGTTTCATAATAGAACAGAGAAGTTTCAGTTTCATGAATGTTAAGGAAACACTCTCATGAAAACTCATTTTCGAATGATTGAGATTATTTGCCACGTTTACTCTCTTTTTAAAACTTTTTAAAAGAGTCTCACTCTTATTAAAATTGTATGAAAGTCGCCTCATTTTATTTTCCCATGAAATTTCAAAATGTCGTTATGCAAACATGGATAACTATACATTTGTTATTCTATTTTTGATCAAGAAACTTTAAATACCTTCATTGATAGAAAATATTTCTCTGGTTATTTTATACCCTTTCTTGTTAGGAAACAGACGATCCTAAACAATCATGCTGCTTGCTACTGAGGCTGTTCGCACATTTTTAGACGATTTAATTTTGCTGTAGGAAAAATTTATTTTCACAACAATTACATTTTTGAAAGTAAAATTTATCATCTCCTATCTAATATTTTTAACTTCAGGCAAAATGGAGCTTTTAAAGAAGCGATGCGTAGATGGCTACGTTTTTGCATTTTCCAAGCTCTTATTCAGTTATTTAACGACGTAGTGAAATCCATGGTTTTTCGATATCTTAATTCATCATTGTTAATAAGAAAAGAAAAAAATGATCTAAGTATGGTTTCAAATGGAAAAATTGTTCCAAGTACGTATCCAAGGAACAAAACGCAGTTTTTAGAATAAGGTAGGTGAGCCAAAGGTGGCCAGTGTTCCTAAGGTAGCCCCCCCCAAAAGTAGATTTAATTTCTTTTTTAATCACAACATGGTGCTACTGCATTGTATCTGCAGCGCACTTGGCTGAATTTGAAAAGATCACCTTGATCCGCCGCCATGGTAGCCACTGATTTCACTTTTGAAGAGTAGTTGTTCTAATTTCCAGGTAAGAAGATATTTTATTTTACATGCGTTTAAATTCTTAGAACTTTGAGTTATGATGCATTTTCTCAAAGCTTATTTCTTTTTCTTTAACAACTTTACTTCAATTCTAATAAATTTATCATATTAATAGTTTTAAGTCGTGCAAATAGCGACCATATACATGTTCTCAAGGTGGCCCAGGTGTCGGGCCACCTTAGGAAATAAATGTGGAAATCAATGTAGTAAGGGCAATTTTCAAAATTTATTCTTAAATATCTGAAAAAATTTATTACTATTTATTGCTAAATTTATAGCAATAAAAATTATATTAAAAGTGATTTCAATATATGGTCCACCTTTGGAACACTATGCGCCAGAGGTGGGCCACCAACTACAATTTTGAAATTGCATTATAAAAATAATTAATTTTTTTGAAAGGAAAGCATACTTGATATGTGTTAGAGATAAATGTAAAATTTTACAAATAAAAGCTTAGCCACACGAACTTAACAAGAGAATTTTAAAAAATTCTCAAAGCTTAACTATGGCCACCTTTGACTCACCTACTTTATTGCAAAAGTGAGATCTTTAATATTAGAAAATAATTATTTAAAAAAATAAAAATTTTAATAGACCACGTTTTTAAAACGGACTAAAAAGTATAAAATAATTTCTTCTAGCCCCATACAGATTTATAACCCCATACAGATTCAAAACGAAAAACGTGGGGCGCATGTAATAGATAATTGATGTAAAAATAGTTTATTTCAGTCACTAACAATTTTATTGCAATGGAAATGATATGAACTGTTGTGTGAGTTTTCTCAACGACAGCTACTCCCTACACTCCTTACTATTAAATATTGCATGCGCCCCACGTTTTTCTTTTTAAATCTGTATGGGGTTATAAATCTGTTTGGGGCTAGAAGAAATTATTTTATACTTTTTAGTCCGTTTTAAAAACGTGGTCTATTAAAATTTTTATTTTTTTAAATAATTATTTTCTGCTTTTTAGTCTTCTGTGTGTGAAATTTTGCAATCGATTTTAAACATCTTGATGAGATTATGACGGAGACATGTGGCAAATTTCAGGTTTATTTCAGTTTCTCTTCACCTGATCATGAATAAAAAATTGTTATTTTCCTGAAAAAGTAAGTTATGTGACGCAGAGACCTTTGAGATATAATGAAAAACGTACTGCGCATGCGCAAAGATATGGTTAAAATATGGGGTGCTTCGATGGCCCCATGGGCCATCCTTATACCCAAGAACCAAGTCTGAAAATGTTAATAGTTTTCAAGATATAATGAAAAACGTCCTGCGCATGCTCAAAGATATGGCTAAAATATGGGGGTGCTTCGAAGATACCATGGTCCATCCATATACCCAAGAACCAAGTCTGTAATGTTAATAGTTTTCGAGATATAATGAAAAACATACTGCGCATGCGCAAAGATATGGCTAAAATATAGGGGTGCTTCGATGATCCCATGGGTCATCCATATACCCAAGAACCAAATCTGTAACGTTAACAGTTTCCGAGATATAATGAAAAACGTACTGAGCATGCGCAAAGATATGGCTAAAATATGGGGGTGCTTCGAAGATCCCATGGTCCATCCATATACCCAAGAACCAAGTCTGTAATGTTAATAGTTTTCGAGATATAATGAAAAACGTACTGCGGATGCGTCATGCAAAATATGAAATGACAGACAAACGGACAGACAGACAGACAAGAAAGCGAATTAATAATGCATTGTCATCTAGTTCTGAATTATGTTTAAAGTTTCAAGTCTCCACCTCATCGGGAAGTTAGTTTAAAATCGATTGCAAGATTTGTACCGAACAGACAGACAGACAAGAAAGCGAGTTAATAAAAACGTAGTAAAATATCCTTCAAGCCAAAGACTTGCCGCAAAATTAATAAAAAACTCATTATCAACTATAAACAAAGTTAATAACACTTATTTGATTCTTAAAAAGGCCAAAAAAGTACAACGATCATCGTTTGTTCCCATGTCATATCGCTGAACCCAGAACAGGTTGCAGAATTGTGTATGAAAAGAATTTTTCAAGAGAAAAAATTATGAAAAAAATACATGAAGCTTGGGTCTATTTAAATAAGTGCAAGAATGAAAGATCAATTTACTGTCATCAAGGTGGAGGAAAAAATTTAAAAACATGTTTCAAAGATTCTAAAGAAAATTTTTCTAAGGGATTTATGATTGTTGCTGGTTTTCATATAATGGCGAAATAAAAATAAAGAGAGTAGAGCAAAATGTTAAGATCAATTCCACATACTATCAAGGACATATTTTATCCCCAATATCCAAATATGAAATACAATCTCTTTACCCAGAACGCCATCAGTCAGTAAAACTGCATCAAGACAAAGCAAGCAACCACACATCGCAATCTATTGTTAATTCATGGAAAAAATAGATTGCACACTTCACTGATATTCCCTCAAAATCTCCTGTTGTAACATAAATGAAGTCTTGCGCTTTTGGAGTTTGGAAAGCTGTTTATGTGGAAGGGACAAAATATCTCTTCCGATACTACAAAAGGTATTATTATTATGGAAGTTAAGATGCAGAAAGATAGTTAATAATAAGGGTTAAAAAACTGAACATTTAAAACGTAAAAAGGTCTGTAAAATGGTCATGAAAATACCATAAAATTTGTCTAAAAATGCGCGAACAGCTTCTGTTTGAGATTCAATGCTCGTTCATTATTCTAATGAAAAGAGAAAAGAAATGAAAGAGTTGTTTTCATATCACTTAAAGAACAACCTTTTAATACCTTAACAGAATTTATTACGTTTGTTCAATGTTTTTCGAGTTAAGCGCTACTCTCTAATAATTCAATATGTGTTGCTAACAATCACTGAAAGTCTTAGTTGAGTTTGACTCTTTTCGTTATTTAGAATACTGAAAATTAAAAAAAACGATTCTAGCATATTTTAGTATTTACACATCTAAAGCCTTTACAATCAATTAGTATTGGGCAACATCTT
This sequence comes from Araneus ventricosus, assembly GCA_013235015.1. NCBI lineage: Eukaryota > Metazoa > Arthropoda > Arachnida > Araneae > Araneidae > Araneus > Araneus ventricosus. Next base: position 3,590,812 of record BGPR01000015.1, read on the forward strand.
AACATATGATAATATTCACATATGCACATTTCCTTATATGAGAGCATTTAAATATTTTTGTTCATATAAAAAACGTTCGAAAGGTTCTGCCAGAGACGAATAAGATAGTAATTGAGCGTAGAGTCACAGCTTAAACATTTATCAGCATGTATGGTAATCTACCACTGTAATTTGCTTATTTATATGACAAATTATACGTATTCATGATCATTTGGTTTACATTTGGTATAACTTCAGTTCATCAGAATATTTTGTCTGTCGAAGAGAATAAAATGACTGACCCACAATAATCTTTCCTAAATCCCTCTATTCATTAACATATGATTTTTATAGAGTAATTTATTTTATTCAAATTACGCATAAGAGCGTTAAAACAATTGACAGTGCGAGACATATAAAGTCAAAGTTTTTCAAAAAGAATAGGATTTTCAGGATTTAAATTCGAAAGCTCTGTTAACAAATTTCTTTAGGAGGAAATATAGTGTCTTTGTACTGCCTTTGTTGCCCGACATAATTGTGTTCACAAATAATGTAAAGACATTATCCCTAAGAAATTTATGTCCCATAAAACGGATCGTAAAACGCTAAGAGACAGTGTCTTTGAACACAATTTCAGTCTAAACAGAGTTTCAAAGATCATCTCAAACATTATACAAACTCTTATCCCTTATTTGCGAATACAGCTTTAAGCAACAGTAACAACTGGTGTAACCTGGCTTGGATTTTATAAGTTTTCTCACCACATAAAATACCCGATTAAAACCCGTTATGGTTATGACGCATTCCTGCGTTGAGAGGATTAGCTATAAACCTGATGATGTGTATGATTATCATTATAACGATTAATGCTTTCTTGGGTATTTCATTACAAATCTTTGTTCAGTTTACGAAGTGACTTCTATCAATGAAACGTTAACTGTTTATTCAAGAGGACAGACAAGACTAATCGCGAAAATGCAAAGACAAAAGAAATAAATATAAGAAGTAGATGGTCTTATTATCATTCCCAGATAGCACGTAAGTTTGCAGCAAGTTTGATTTTGACTTGTCATGGCAAAATTTGACGCGTCAAACTTGAATCGAACTTGTAGCAAGTTCTATGTGACAAATAGCGCCACCTATTTGCAAATCAAACTTGCTGCAATTTTGCAAAACAAGCTTCCTGCAAAGATAGCACAATAAAGAGATAATTATCTTTGTCTCTGTTTTAAAAAACATCCGATTTTTAATAGCATCTCCTAGACCGTAATTCTTTTTTATTAATTCAATAAATCAATGATAATTTGTGAAAAAAATAACTTTTTTATAAAAAAATTTTTTGAAACATTTTCCATCTTTTTACTAAATATATCACTCTCACTTTAAAGAAAACTATGTCGCCTTTTTCTTAATGTTGAAATTTTAACGTTTATAAACAAAATTAAATCTAAAAAACAGTCAGTGTTTGTTGAACAATAATAACTAGACATTTTGTCCCATTTTAAAGTAATTAACTTTTAACTCTAATTTCATAATTTATTCTACTAGCAAAAAGTAGTTATTAGCGAAAATCGCTCTCTCTTTGACTTCAAATCATATTCTCAACTCAAAAAATTAATGAAATCCAGAAAATAGTTAAAAATAAATCGTATACGAATCGAATCGAACGATGTATTAGCGAAATCTATCTTCTACTCACAGAGTTCAACTGGCTCAATGGTAGCGTCTCCGCTTCGGAACCGGGAGGTCGCGAGTTCTATCCTGGGTTGTGTTCGTGTTCTGTTTTTGCTATAATTTGCAATGAGTTTGACACGGCAAACTTGCTGCAAGTTCGTTTCATGGTGACTTCGGAGCTTTCGTTAACTTGCTGCAAGCTTGCACTCTTGTCACGACAAATTTGTCGCAAACTTGCACTCTTGTCATGACAAATTTGTGGCAAGCTTGCTGCAAACTAAAATTGCTATCTGGGTTGTGAAGTTGGGCGTCGTACGTCATTCCGTTTGAAATTTGTAAGGTAGGTTCTCAGCTCTCTATGAGGAAGACATGAAAATAACTATAAAATTTGAAATATCAGAAGATAATTTTGAACTAACGGTATATAAATTTCGTTAACAGAATTCAAGAAAGTTACCAGGATATTACCAAATAAGGAATATCCTAATCTAAATTGGTTTCCTCATGAACATACAAGGGAAAATTTGGTAAATCCTTTTTCTTGTAACTCCAACTCTTCGTCTCTGACACTTGCTAAGAACTCAATAAGTACTTCTCTTATTGAAAGAGTGACTTTTGCACCATATCCATTGTTAATAAATTTTATAAAAGTGTCAGATACTTTATAGATGACTTAGACACTTATTGCATACTATTCAACTGTGACATATCTGGTATTAATTATTAGAAGATTCAGGCAAACGAATTTATTTTATATATGTATGTGAGTCTCAATCGTCAGAATCTTGATTTATTGGAAAAGAACAAAGAAAGTCCGCTCTGTGGTCACAATTCAAGCTCGTAAACTGGATATCTATGCTTTCGCCTAAACTCCACTATGAAATTCGACTAGCAATTCAGAACCATAAGCACAATGTACCTTTGGTAATTAATATCGAGACTCATCATTCTTCAAAATTCTTAGCCAATATTCCGGCACAAAATGCTCGCAATTATCATGGTTATGATTTTACCCATATTTTCAAATAAAGTAAATCTCAAAGCATCTTCTTAGTACGAGGACTGTGATAGAGAATCAGGAAACGTTCTTTACACTATTGCAACCATGAAAATAATATATAGCATTCTTCTCTAGCACATGTATTATTAACTGTTCAAGTCTTCTTTCATAATAAAGAGAAATCTGTCCATCATGCGTGAACTGGCAGGGGAGCAGGGTTTAAATTGTGATCCCCACTGTCTAACACAGCCTGTAACTATAGAAAGATGGTAAACAGTATTCCGAGTAGTAGCTAACACATAAGAAAACGCTATTACTATGTTCAGGAAAAGTCATTCTACCAAAAGCCTAGAAATCTTAACCTTCTTAGAGGAGGACCTCGCTTGAGGCAAGGAAGTCCACTTTTAGACATTATACTTACCTTCAATAAACTCTCCAAATATACCTGTGAAGAATTCTGGAGAAAAGTCCTCGTGATAGTCTCTTTCATCGGAAGAAACTCTTGTCTCTCACTTAACAACAAGTTATTGCTATACTATCTTCTCAGATCAATCCTCCGTATATATCCACGCCATAGGACGCAATATAAACAGTATAATATGTAATAAATTATTGAAAAAATTAACCAAATCCTACAAAATAAAATCCTACTTATCATACTAAATTCCCTGTGTTACATCTATAATGGGTGCTATTCGCAACGTTTTAAAAATCAAGCGATTCGAAGAAGAAAGTTTTTCACTCAAATCATGAACTACAACAACCAACTAATCAGTTTAAAGCTTACATCGCTCAAAACAGCGAGAGATACCATTTGCCTTAATCAAACACTATATGGACCCCACACCCCCATTCAAACCCTCATATTGCCGTTTTCCCCTAAAATGCATTTCCTCAATTTAATCAATACTTTCACTTTCCATCCCAATCATCCACAAATACCCAACCTGAATTGTTTATAGGGATCTCTGATAAGCCTATTGTCTAAATTTCGTTTATCACCAATTAATGAAATGGTTATTTAAAGTTAAAAGAATAGAGCTCAACTTGAGAAGAAGTGCATGCAAAAATACCTCTAATTCAAGTGAAGACATGAGGTGATAAAGAAGGGTAAAGGATAAAAATGTCTGGAGGATGATTGCAGGCTACACAGATTAGTTCCGCCAATATATTGAAATCCTAATGGCTTAGTGATTAGGGTGGGTCGAAAAAAGCAATTTTTTTTCGGAACGCTTTAGTGCGGAAAAGTTGCCTATTGTAATAAGAAGAAAAACGACATAAAAAAATTAAAATCGGTTAACATCTTCCGTTCGCGCATCGTACTTGAAGTTAATGAAAAATTGCAAAATCGCGCCTTTTTTGTAATTTTTTTAAGTTAGCTAAAACTTTCATAATCGACCACAGGGTTTTTTTCATAGCAATTGATCTGCTGCTCGATTGGCCCACTAAAAGATTTAAGCCCTGCAGTTTGACCTTCAATATGTTGGAAAATGTGGCGAAAAGGAAGTTCATTAAAATGCAGGAGGCATGTGCTCCACTGTAGCGGGCGTCTTACATGATTTTCTATTCGGTGGATGACACTATTCTTCCATCCAGTGTTGGTTATAGTGCTAGCACATCCTACTACTTCTAGTTTTCTCATTCATCATTAGCTAATGTTGTTAGAATAATCATTAAACAAACATAACACAGAACAATTCACAGCACAGACTCACAGCACACAAGTCACACACAGCACCAAAGCGTGTACCACTTGTAACAGGCAAAGAAAGACTGAAGTGAAGGCCGTAGTGGGTGGTGGCGACTGGCGAGTAGAAGACCGAGTTGGTGGGGGAGGCGTGCGGCAGATTAGGTAGGGAGGGACCATCACATGGTTCAATCTAGTTCAAACCAATTTAATTTAGTTCAAGTGAGTTCTGGTGCGTTTTGTTCTACCAAAACGAACGAAGAGCTGCTCAGTGAAAACTGCGAAATATTGGCAAATTTCTGTTTTTCCTAAGACTCTGCGCGAACGGAAAAAATTAGATTATTGATCAGAATTTAATTTATTTAGGTTATTCAAAGCATGAAACAAGCATAAAAAACTAAAGCATGTTTATTTTAAAAGTTTTAATTAAGTTAAAAAATTTACAAAAAAGGCGCGATTTCGCAATTTTTCATTATTTTTAAGTACGATGCGCGATGTACAATTAAGATGTTAACCGATTTTAATCTTTTTTATGCCGTTTTTCTTTGGATTACAATAGGCAACTTTTCCGCACTAAAGCGTTCCGAAAAAAGAATATTTATTTTTTTCGACCCACCCTATTAGTGATACTACATATGTACTAGCCCACACGTAGAGTACAAAATTTTGGAGTGTAAGCCTATGTACTGTATCTTCAAGTAAGATACCTGATTTCACAAGTTCAAATTTATGTGCTGAAAAAGTGAATGTTTATTTGAAATGAAATATTTTTATTATCTGGAAAATAATATAAAACTGAATATTGTTTATATTTTTAGAAAAAGATACGGTAATATCAAAATGTACTATATTTCATCAATATTTGATTATTTTTTCGATCATTCGAATTCTTTCACTTGAGGTAGCATTTTCACTTTGGAAATCCAAAACAACTCACAAGAAAAATAAGATTAGATGCTTATGATTAGAAATTACCTTTCGCAGTCAATACGAATTTTTTCTGAAACATATTATTTCCTCAGAAAAATCGCTGAATTAAGTTCATTTTCATAGATACTTAATGAAAATAATTTTATTAAGAGTTATTTCTAGAATCATAATTCCTTTATAAGCGATGTGTTCTCTTTCCATTTTATGAAGATTCGCATTTTTGTTTAAAGCAGAAAAACGACTCAATTTATATTAATCTCAAATTTAAAAATATATTTTAAGTATCAAATTTTTGTGAAAGAATCGCTAACTTTACATTATATCTGCTATTTTATTTAAGTAGAAAAAGGCTCATAACAAACAATAACTGATAAGATGCAAAAATAAAATATTTCCACCGATATTAGAACGAAAAAGCATAAAAAATACGTAGAAGTTAAACACAAGAATAGCTCAGAAACACTTTAATCTGAATATTCTGATATATCAATATAATCTGAATATATTTAATCTGAATAGATTTGTATCTTAGCTAGAAGAACTTTCTTCTACTAATTATTTACTTTGATTAAAACGTTTACCTTCCAAACAAGATTTTCTAATATTCATTATTGAAAACTTTTGTTAGGTAATCTGTAATCCTGCTTAACAAGAAACAAGACGATAATAAGAAAATGTAATAGCTCGCTTTATCGTTTGTTTTGCTGACTTTTTTCTCGAAGCTTGTCAGGTCTTATTATCTTCATTACGCTTTACAATATTATGAGTACGCTTAGCAAATAATATGATTTTTCGACTGTTTTCGCGGACTAATTTGTTATGTTTGCGTGTCTGGTTTGGTTAATGACTTTAGTGTTTTCTTTCGCACAATGAGTTTTCAATTATGCTTACAGAGAATTATTTTCTGGGATTTAATTTTTATTTCTTTACTGTAGGAAAAAGATAAAAGAAATTCCAGCATAATTTTCATATTACTTAGGGGAAAGCCTTTTTATTATAAGTATCTTAACTGGCTTTACTCTGTCTGCTGAAATTTATTCTTGAATTAAACGAAAGCGCCCAAGTGACTATTTCTGAAATGGTTTATTTTCAGTTGACTTTTCTCATTTTCTTTAATTAGAATATTCTGAAAAAAGTACCGTCACTAACATATTTATTTGTTTACATATTTTACTCAGAAATACAGGATTGATAAAATATAAAGATCTTATTGCATACACAATTGCGTAGTCTGTAAGTGCAATTTGAGTAACTTGTTTTTATCATAGATTATTCTAAAAGTCCTCCCAGAAATTAGTAGTAAGATAACAATTAATGAATTAGAGATAAAGACTGAAAAATTATTATTTCGTATGAACCATAATAAATTAATTATGTGGATATCATATGTAAAACTTTAATGATAAAAACTCCTGCCATTACCGAAATACGAAGTAATGTAATATTTTCACTTAAGAACAATGTGATGTATGCAGAAAATTTCTCTCAATAAAAGTCACTATTATAATACCAATTTATCCGTTAACGCCCAACTAAATTAAAGCACAAATTTCAGTAAAATTCTTTTAAATTATGCAATCAAAATTAAGATAATGATAATTGTGAAGTAAATTTTCATTCCTATATTTTTGTTTGATTTTTGACAGAAGATTTTTTATTTAAAACATACTTTTTATAGAAATACATTAAAACATTTTTTAAAATACAGTAAAATATTTTAAATAAATAAAAATCACTTTCAAATACTTTGCGTTACCATGAATACAAATGAAAAGAAAAATATTTCAAAATCGAAACACGTTGACTTCAAAATTTGACAAATGGGGGTATATGTCAAATTAAATCTGTTTAAGTGTTTGGGAAAATGTATTGTCTTGTTAAACAAAGCAAAAGTAAACATAGTGCATTATTTGGTTTAGCCACGGAAGTGAAATTTAATTGATCTACAAATACGACATTGGGTGTAAATAGGTTAAATTCTTATATTTCCTATTGAAAAATTACTTCTATAGAATAAATTTTCAATTTTTCTTTCAAAATAGATAAAACATCCCTAAATAATTTTGAAAACGAGACTAATAAAGCTTTTCTCCGCTCAGATGTCTGAAATAAAATCATTTTTCAGGAAGGGGAAAAGAGAAATAGATCTCTTTCAACCGATATAGGAGAAAATGTGTCGATATTCTACCTGAGGTCAATCGACACTACTTCACATTATCTCTGGACTTTATGATGATATGAAACGGGTCGTAAAATGTGAAGTTGCAATGTCTCTAAAATGTAGCTTCATTTATGAGACATTGAAGCTAATGTTTCATTGATTAATCTGGAATATATAACCAAAGAACTCAAGAAAGTTACAGGCAGATGAGTTCAAAGATTTTTACATAAGTTTTGCATATTCACTAGGTAATTATTTCAGATTTTTCACTATTCGGTATATGCTTATTGCATAATTTTATTTTTTCGTCATACCATCTCGAATGCTAGTTTTAGGATTAAGATATTCTATTCGACGGTAAAATGACGACAGAAAGAGCTTCAGACAATAGTACCTAAATCCTTCCGCAACCGCAAGCGCAACATGAATGACAGACAAAAGACTCCATTCTGACCGGGCGATCCTGTTGTCAAGGAAGGCTCTCTAACGTCATCTAGTCTGTTATGACGATGGTTTAAGGTCGCATATCTGTCACAGTCAGTCGATCTGTGTGTTCTACCCGGATTATTTACATAATAGTAAACGAGGCAGCTTTTGAGATAAGTGCAAAGCAATTAGAAATACTTAATTATGATTGAAAAATAGGTAAGTTAGTTATGTAATTCTTGTAAATATAAAAGAAAAAATAAATTTAGTATGGTGAGGCAATAATTTCATAATTCTAATCAATGCTTACATTAATTAGCGATTTTTCTGTATAAAAAGCTTAGTTTGAAGGTCTTAAATCTTAGAAGGAAGGTAATTACATGTCTTTTCCTCCATGGTAGATTAACCCTATGAGCCCTATCCCGCCTCAAACCGCCTCATTCGACATAGGCGGAACTGAGGCAGTTTGGGGGCCTGGTTGAATTTTACGGGAGAAAATTAGTTCCTTTCTTTGTTGAGAATTGATCGCGAAACCGAGGGTGTCATCCTCCTGGAATTTCTGTAGAGAAAGGGAGGATTTCATTCTGATTTCATGAATGAAAATTTACTCCGGTTTTTGAGGCACTTGAATTATCACTCCAGCCGAGTTCAAAGAGTTAAAGAAGTTTGATGACTTTTTACACCTTATTAGTTATAAGAATTTCCATAATATGCTGTTCTACTGAATTGTTTGCACTGAGTTTTCATAAGCAATTTTTAAGGTATTTTAGAACTTAAATGAAATCTTAATTCTTTACGCACAGAATACGCAGAGAGTCTTCGTTGAGTAAAGACCGCATTCTTGACTAAAATTAAAGCTCATTTAATATCCTTCATTTCTTTAAAATCTTTGCATAAATGAAAAGTTATGTTCAAAGCACGTTATTTGAATTTACAGTGTAGGTTTTGTTATTTTTTTATCATTAAAATAGAAATCTGAATGCGATGTAGAATATACCGAGAAGACCCACTACTGTAAATGATAAGGCAAACCAATTCATTGGAAAGTATTTCTGTGTTTATTTCCATACTCTAATTTCAATTTTGTTCTAGGCTATCGAAATGGGACGTTTCAATTTCCAATTATATTCTTAGGACAAATATGCATCTTAGCAGCCATTCTATAATGTAAATATCCAATCTACACCCGAACGAAGACATATGACTTAAATGTATATTTCAAATTAAACAGATTCACATGTAGAGTGTACCTTGGTTTATAAAGAATCATTTAGTGTCTTGGCATATGAGGAAGCCAGCGCCAAACTTCGAACAAGAATGGCTGAAAAGGGTCGCCAATAACCTCGTTTCCAGGCAGAAAATTCGTGGGATTATCAAATTCATTAGCGAAAACAAAGATCTTTTCCGGCCTCCCTAGCCTTCAACATCCCAGCGAGCTGAACTAAGTAGCTCAATCACCGGACACCTTCAAATAAAAGAAAGGTATTTCAACATCTAAAGAAAAGAATACTATTACGAACTAATAGTGTAACAGTGAAAATGCCTGTGCTGTACATAGTGTATATATTTCCTTCTTTTTGTTTATTTTGTTTTTTTCTTAAATAAAATTCCCGTGTCTTGCCCATCAAACCGTTCAGTGACCGGTCTGGTCACAGGTACGGGGGTAAGGGACGGCGTTATGTTCTGTATTCTGCCTTGTACAAAGGTGTTTGTCCAGCAATTTACGGGGAATTACATTAACATCCATTTCCAGCTCAAAAGTATTGAATTGAAGTATTGTCTATAGAAGACAATACTTCATTTCAATACTTTTTCTTATATTTATAATTGTATAATTTATGAGTAATTCTCATGTGAAACAAACAAGACTTGAAACTCAAGTGTATGGAAAAGGCATTCCTTCATGAGTAATACCGTATATGAGTTCAAGACTACCATGAAGAGTGAGAAAGCAAATAAATGAAATAAGATATTCACAAGGTTTAATCTATTCTCTCTATATATAGGTTCGTAACCATACCGTTAATTCAAGGAAAATGAATATTGCAATAACCTACATCAGAAAACTGTGACGAACACAGAACATCCATTTCTTTTATCTAAACATAATCACAAATTGTGAACATTCGGTTGAATACACTTCCAAAATGATGAAGCGCTTAAAGAAGCAGTGATTTCATGACTTCAACAACTGGAGGCATATAAAACAACGCCATAGGAAAACTTGTTTCTTTTCAACCCACATTGTACCAAAAATTGAAAAATTAATACTTTCAAAAAAAATCTTAAATATGTGTTTCTGTAAGCCTATGTATACACATAAAATTAAAAAAAAAACTTATCCAACTTTTATTAGTTTCGTCGGTACAGGCTGTCCTAAAAATAGGACAATGGTACAATCCACTGCTATTAGTCCTTACTTAAGTGGAAAGGGAAAAAGCAACTTAAGTATAGTCCAGCGTTAAATTTCTTGCAGATAATTGTTGGATTTTCTGCACAGAGTTTTGACTGGTGTCATCTTTGTCAGTTTTCTGGGTTTTTTACAATAACACGTTGATTTTTAAGCATCAGAAAACCTTTATTAGGTTGTTGAACACCTAGTTTTCTGTAAGATGGATTCCTTAGAACAAAAAGTCCCAAATAGGCAACTGTTATGTGTCTTCGAAAATGAAGCAAGCTCAGACCATCATCACTAAATAGCGATTGAGATTTCATAAAGCAGCAAAGACTGTTTCAGAAGCATTAATAAATAAAGGACAGTACCGTTTTTCCCTCAATTGTTGTAAAATAAGCTGCCGCATGATTATCAAACATGTAAAGTCCATTTTTAGATTTATTATAGGATGTAATGCACATTGGTATCATTGGCAATGCATTGGTCATCACACATTTTGCTCGTACTCAAATCATCAATATCCTCAGTGTAGCTCGGTGCATCAGGATCTGGAAGTAAATCACTAATTCATTATCGGTGCAGTCTAAATCACAGTCATCTAAAGTCCACAAAAAAAAACCCAGGGCTTCCTGCTCAGTTAAACCTTACGTGCCATTTTGAAAAATAATTTTCAAAAGAAAACAAAAATTAAACATGCGAAAGCGGGTTAAAACTAAGTCTGCATCAATGAATTTCAAAATGCAATACACTGCATGAACATCATGATCCAATTCTTTGAAAACAATTGACTCTAGCCATCATGTCTGGTCATGATATGCACCCAAGTGCCTTTCAGAAAGATTGCTGGTGCTTATATAACTTGTAGAGTTGTAGTCTTTGGAATACAATAGAAAAAGGAACGATTTTCTCTGTTACTAACTGATGGGGGTTAGGTGGTAATGGATTGTACCATCGTCCTATTTATAGGACAGTCAAAAATGTAGCGAAAATTTTTTATCTATATCATTTTTTCGCGTTGATTTTTAACTAGTATAAAAGTTTATTATCTCAAAGAATATTATCTCTATAAATTTATATGCATATTTTTCTTGAAGGTCAAAACTTTAAAAACTTGTGTATTAAAAATGTAAGGAAGAAAATTTGCGAATATTGCCATTTTAAAAATTTAATAAAAAATATCTAACATTAATTTAAACGTGCGAAAAGGGCTTATATATATTTAAAGTACTCTTGATGAACAAATCGTCTTTAATTAGAATTAAAATATTCAAATGAATTTATATAAATGCTACTTGCGTGTGCTGTCCTATTTTTAGGGCTATGAGAAAATATGGATTAAGATGAGTGCTTTAATAACAATGAAGACGATGTAGAAAAGTAGTGTTTGGCTTATTATTGTTGTGAATAAAGATTTGATGGATACCTTTTGTTTCTGTTGTGATATATCCAACAGTTATTTACTTTCTGGATGAGTACTCGTACTTCATGGAAGCTTCCTAGAAAATATCATTTCTTGGAACTAAAAAAAAATTATCGGCTGTGTTCATTGTATTTCATTATATGAGGAGATTAATTTGTAAATTACTTTTGTTTAGTTAGATAAACGTTCATTTTGATGTTATGCGGATCTCGAAATTGTAGGGGATGATCAAATGAAGAACAAGAAACATGAGCCATCGTATTTTCTCTTCAATCGTCCCCTCTAATCCAACCAACAGACGTTTCCCCCATTGATGGCCGACTGAATGTGCACCACATATACATCCAATGCCGTGTTATTAAATAGGCAAAGTAGGGAACTCCCAAGAAACCCCGCAGCTTTGGGGGAATGAGAATTGTTCGCGGTATTTTTAGAGTAATTTAATTTTGAGTTTTTATTTAATTTATAAAAGCCACACACTATAATTTATTAAAAAAACTCAAGTTTCCTGAAAATTTTGGTAAATTATTATAACAACTTTCCAAATTAATTGCCTTTGGAAAGTGTTATATTACGCTGCTTTATAATTCTAAATAACATTTTGCTTTATAATTAAAAAATATTCCTGACCCTGTAATTAAATAGCATTTAGATTGCGTTAAAATGTTTTGTCATTTTTTTACTATTCTGTAAAAAAAAATTCCTTTAAATTTTAATTTTACCTCTTGAAAGTGATCCGCAATTAAATGTGCCGCTATTTCAGTTTGTCAAAATGTGTTAAGTAAAAATGCTTATATAGAGATCTGATTAAAATCAGTAAAAAATATCAGGGTTTGGATGTTGGGGTGGAGGAAAGGGGACCGCGGGATTAGGAATGCATATGGTCCCTAAAGGTCTTAATCTGGTCTTGTTTAAATCAAATGTCCTATCGAATTGATTCTCACACCCAAAATATTACCGGTAGGCTATCGCGGCATTTTCAGACTTATAAAAACATTAAGCTTTGATGGTAGGTAATCCTGGACAAGTTCAAGTTTATCACTAATTCTGTTAACATGTGAATTAGGTTTTCTTTCTCGCGATTCCGGGAACAATCGTAAGATTTCCTCACTTTTTTGTATTCCCGGAGTTTATACTTCATTCCCAGAAACAAAACACTGCAGAAATTATTCACAAAATCACCTCTAAAGAATGACATTCTACAAAATTATGTTAAAGAAGAGTTTGGCTGTAAAACGATGGTTTGTTTAGACACCAAGACACTCTAGAATGGTTTGTTGGCAATGCTTGAAAGAGTTTTAGAGATAAAATCAGCAATTTCAAAAGCATTAATTGATATTAAAGAGCAACAAATTTCGGCTAATATATAATGTGAAACTCTTACTGTAATTGTAGCAGGCTTGAAGCCAGTAAAAATTGGCTTAGAAAAACTATGTAGTCGAAACGCGATTTTGCTAACTGCCGAAGGAGTTTATTCATTATTGGAGACTTGAACAAAAAAAACTCATAATATGTTAAGAATATAAAGAATCAGTGAGAGACGCAATATTAGTTTAGTTGGATTAATTCAATGTCTAAATTGTGGGAGGAAGTATGATGCTGCTGCAATTACTCTTGATATTTCACGTTTACGAAATAAAAACTCTTTGATACAACAAGCTAAAATAATTATGAAAAGGCTTTTTGCGAGGAAGACGAATCACTGTCCAACTCTTCGCACTCAGAAGAAGAAAGCACGGAAATTTTGGAATGAAATCTTTAACTCTTTAATCCCGAGGTGACTTTTTTCTTCTAGCTCCTTTAAAATCGGTACTTTTTGGGAGGATGGGACATGAATTGAGCTCTCCCAACATGAGTGGTCATTTAGCCCAGCCCCACCCCCTCTGCTATAACCTTCCCTTAAGGCCGCACGGAAATGGGCTGTGGTTCGCAAGAATAATTGGATCTGCCTACCACGTTTATCTCCTAAGCGATCTCAGAACATCACCTCTCCTCAAAAGATTCCAACCGCCTCAGACCGGCCTTCGTCGCTGTTGAAGGGAAATTTTTAGACCTCCCGGGACCGCCTCACTCGGTGTGAGGGTTAGCGTTGTATAGGTAAAATTTGAAAAAGCAATCCACTCAAAGACAAAGGCCCTACGTTGTTCAACTAGCAAGAGTTTTAGCTTGAGTAAGATAGTGAAGCAAGAATTGCAATTATTTGATTCAACATAAAATGGATCAGCAAATATTATAAAACTGGTCGAGGCTTTAAAAACAATTCCTTCAACATCATTGAAAGCTGAGAGGACATTTTCTGCTGCCGAGTTGTTCATAATAAAGCTAAGAACTAATGAAGAATGGCTAAGAATTAATGGCTGAATGATAAAAGCATAGATTCCTTAAGTTTTCTTAAATCATTCTTTAAAATTAATAATTAATATATTTTATTTGTATTTTATAGATCAATATATAAAGGTGTATAAATTTTGTAATTTATGAATATCTTTAATTTGTGTAGTTATTATTGTTACGAATGAAAAATAACTAATTTTTAGATTTTTTCAAATTTTGATGCATTAACGGGAAGGAAAAAAGTTCGGGAAATCATAATCCCTAATGTAAATACATCATAATTATAACAAATGTACTTTGTAAATTTCATGTAGAAGGAAAATCAAAAGCAATTTACTGTAGCTTAAATACGATATGAGCAAGCAACGGCTGAGTGTTTGCATAGATCCTAGATTCGATCTCTGGAATTTTATCTAGACCAAAGCTGCAGTGTGCATATTGTTTCTCAGCGTCTTATGACCCATTTTATGGGGCATAACATCGGACGAGAAGATGTCAAATAGTGTCGGGTAACAACTGCAGTTGAACGTCAACACATTTTCTCCCAAGTTATTCAGTTAATAGGAAGGAGAAATTTCTTCTAATGAAAATTCTTGCACTCTATATCAGAAGTAAGAACATAAAGTCTTTAATATATCGCTCTCGCGTTATGAAGTATTTAAAATATTTTTGTTATTTATTTTAGTAGAAAGGCAAATTAATTCAAATATAATTCATTTTGCTTTAATAGATATTAAATCAAATATTCAAAGTTGAATTATCTTTAGAGAAGACTTTAATCTTTTCTATGCGATAATCAATTAACTTCAAGATGAATGTTGGAGAAACCAAGTTGGAATTCTGCTAAGTTGAGTTACACATCCGATTATATGTTATGTATAAATGTTTTTGTACTATGAAAAGAAATGAATTTCCTTTCTTTCATATATCAATATTTTTATATTTAAAAATAATGTACTCGAATAGTATTGCATATATCTTTATTTACTTCTAAATAATTCTTTATTCAACTTAGAAAATTTCCTAAAGAAACATCAAAAGTATACATAAAGCTAAAATTATCAAAACAAATTTAAAACTTATGTAATAAATTTAAAAAAATTGTAGAAATTTTTCTGATCTGCTCTATTATTTTTAAATTTTTTTAATTCTGTAAATCTAAAATTTCCTATTTATCTTAATCAAAACAGTGTATGCTTTTAGCTCACATTGTCTATTACATATCCATGAACCTCTAA
The DNA here is from genome assembly GCA_013235015.1 of Araneus ventricosus. NCBI lineage: Eukaryota > Metazoa > Arthropoda > Arachnida > Araneae > Araneidae > Araneus > Araneus ventricosus. Next base: position 3,606,056 of record BGPR01000015.1, read on the forward strand.
ATGATCTCGTTCATGTTATTTTTTCATTATGACATTGTTTTTATAAGTATTCAAAATGATGAAGATAAAGTTATTGTAAACCATTTTTTTTTCGGGAGCTGCGTTGCAACTATAACATAAGGCAAGGCATCAACATAAAAATATTCATATTAAAATATTTTAACTTAGCTAAAATATATAACAAGAATTCTTTAAAATGAATAATCTTGTTATTTGATGAGGAATTTTCTTTTCAGTAATTTCTTTTCCGTTTAAGTCTTATTTCAATAAAAATTTTACTTTTGAAGTCCATTTAAACATTGCAAGAAATACAATTACGAAGTCAACCTAAGTCTATGTACAATGTAACCAGCACAGTGTGAATAAACGGTATGCAAAAATTTATTGTTTACAAAAGCAATTATTTACAACAGTTTAATTGTTCCTTTTTTACTGTAAATGATTCTTCTTATATAATCCACTTTTTATTAATGACATTCGTGGATTCTTAGTAATCCTATATTTTCTAAGAATACATTCGCTGGAACGCAGAACAGAACATTACTTATGCCAGTTACATGATGAGTGTCTTTTTATGACCAGGTTCTAAAGATTTTTATCACTTATTTTTAAATAACTTCTTTAATTTCAAATTTGAAAGAGTTTTTGATAAATAAAGCGCATATTATTAATTTTAATTACTTATTCTCTGCACACACAAAAAATCATCTTGAAACACTGACCGTATTTTGGAATAAAGATGTTGTATTGAATGATGGGATGTCGCATAAATTGTTTCGAAGACTACTATATCAATCTTTCAGCATCCGGAAACGTTGAATGAGGGACAGACAGAAGGTTCCGTACGATACTCTGAGTGACCTGTTCTAAAAGAAAGCGTTTTGGTTTTTCTCTCTGAAGCAGGTTGCACGATGATAATTCAAATGTTGTATCTGTCACAGAGGTAAAGTCTATATATTCTACTGAGAGAGCTTCCATAAGAGTCGAAAGTGTTTGAAATATTATTGCAATAATGTTTGAAAATACGAATGTTAGAATAATTCAACAATTTTGACGTCTTGAAATAAGTTAATTCAGCCAAGGAAAAAAATTCGCTCAGATTATGAAAGAAAAATTTTAATTCGATAAGGATGTAATGCGATAAGTTTAACTCGATAAGGATGATAATGTTTCAGCACCAAAAATTTTAATCGGTGCTGAAATTAATAGGGAGTTCCTCTAAATAATTAGCTTATTCTGAAGACAAATATTTTCTTCTACTCTTGGGTAACGAAGATTCTTAACGCCGTACTGCTTATTAGATTCAATAATTTCTTCGATGGGGATTTTGCTGAAGTGTTTGCATTGAGTCTTCATAGCAACCGTTAAGAGATTTCGGAGGTTAATTGGAACAGTAAGTCTTAATTCTCCAATACTGGGTGAAGTCTCCGTTCTTGACTCGATACTTGATTAAAACTTGAGACGACTATTCAAAACTTTTTCACTTGTTCAAAATCCAGAAATAATTGAATTTTTTTCGATTCAAATATACACCACTCCAAACTTGAAATTCAGTTGTACAAAAATTTCGTTTTTAGTTGCAGTTATGCACAGAAAAAGAACTTAAAAGAAATTAATGCAATTAAACTTACTGACATTTTCGTTTTCCTGAATTTTATTCCGCATGCTTAAGTTAGATGAAATGAAAGGAGCTTATTATTTTCACGTTTGTGAGGTAAATATGAAAAACTATCGTAGCAGTCAAATATTGGATTATTTAAATCGTTCATTCTGACGAAACATCTTCGTAAATTATCTCTGTGTGCCTCTTTTTTCCTGGTGAATATGAACAAAATAACTCGAAAAGGCAACGAGCTAGATAGATGAAATTCGTCAGATCAAAATTGCAGCTCTGCATCGAGTTTTAAACAGCTCCGAAAAGTACTTTTTATAAGCACCTATTTTGTCTCTACTATGCCATGAAGCTTCACAAATTGCCCATGCAAGGTTTCATTTTTTGATTTCGCATTTGCATGAACGTTGCCTCTCGGTCGCGTTAACTATTTTTACTTTGTGAACCTTTTATTTTGTGTAAGATTTTTCTGTTGCAATTCAAAATTTTTATACAACTTTTTGGAAATACATAATCATATTACTTTTAAGAGAAATATTTTAGCAAAAACAGATATGTTTATGAACCCTCTACTTATATTTCAACTAACGTTAAAAGAGGAACTCTGTAGTACATTTTTCTGAGTAATTTATTAAAAATAATATAACTTATTCTTTTCTTTTCGGAATAATAATCAATTATAACACAGCAACTCCGTTCTGTGGAGAAAATATTAAAACCCCGTCGAATTACTAAACTGCCAAAGCCTACAGCTCACCTTATGTAAGATTTTCGTTTTAAACTAGATATAAATCACACTGTATATTTTCAAGGGAGTAATAATAAAAAATCTTTCTTCCGTCGTGAGGGAAGGATGTCGTATTTCATCATGCATCCTATAAAGTGCTCTAATTTATTATGCAGTCCGATGTTACTTATTCGCTTTTATGAAATACTAAAGGCTGCTTCACACAGATTTCTTCTTCCTTAAAATGAAATTGGATCACTTTCAACCCTTTCGTGTAGTGACGTTTTGTCCTTGATTCCGAAGTCGGATACGAAATCCTTCCAGTATCTAGTTAGTTGTTTGTGCAAAACAAAGGCATTGATGAAGCCCCGCGTTAGCAGGTTTTGCACGTAGGCAAAGCGAAACCTTACGCATTCCAATCATAGGCAGAGCAATTCTGTCTTAACCACTCCACTGAGTGGGGGTGTCTTGTTCCTGCTTCGACCTGATTTTTTCCGATTCCCCTCCATTCAACCAGGAAATAAGAGTCGATGGATAGCTTGTGATCGAGACATTTTGTGGTGCTTCTTTTGTAAAATAAGAAGCAGAAAGTCTTCTTGGCACCGTCTGGAAAAAATAATTTCTATCGAATACTTTTATTCATAGGTCGTGCCACGTAGAAAGATATTAAGTACCGATAATATAATAGAACATTGATTTGTACTACCAAAGACCTTTCTAAACGCTTTCAAACCAACGACAATGTTATCTAATAGATGCAGAAATAAAAGATTACAGATGTGATATAATAACAAGATGACTACATAATTCGGAAAGGAGACAAAATGCAATCCCTGTTAACCGAACTAAAGAGGAGAGGTCGTTTCGAATAATGATTTTTTTCGGTTAAACCATGAACATCTGTTTCTATTCCTTATCTAATCCTTATCCCTTCCTTATCCCTTCTATTCCTTATGAAATGTTCTGAGTGCGAAGCGAATTAAAAACTATCTTTGTTGGCTACATTTATGTTCTTTATTAAAGTTAATCCTCCGTCGGGAGCAATATTCGCACCGGCGAATTCAGGCGCAATGCGCCTGATATGGCGCATTGAGGTAAACAATATGAACAATACAAAAAATATGAGGTAAACAATATGGTAATTAATATTTTTAATACCCATTAATTTTAATTTAAACATTCTAAATTAATCACTGACCTTCTTGAGGAGGCTTAAGAGAAAAAGTGGGGACATATTTGCGAAGAACCTATCGCCTTCGCTATTATTTTCATGCAGTTCTTTGTTCAGATACGTGTTCTTTGGATTTGCGAATTAAGAGGCATTTCGGATAATTCGGGTTTCAGTTAACCCGAGTTCGGCTAACCGGAGTTTAACTGTAATTGAATTAATTTTAAAATGTAGTATAAAATCGTATGTGTTTGACATAAGATGAACCATATATAAATACAAAATAAAATACTGCATGAAATGATAAAAAAAAGCATTTCTATACATATGTTCCAAATCATATTAGTTTGCTACATTTCATTTTTATAAATAATTTTATATTCTTTCTATTAAAATATTCAATTGAATGCATCTTCACAGTTAGGCAGCATTACTATCATTGATGTTCTTTAAATTCGCATCTGACTTCTACTGATTTATGTCAATCTGTACTTTCCAACACACGCACGGCAGTTTGTGTCTATCATAACGCAAATGCTACTGACTTGTGTAAATAGTATGTGTAATATAGTGTTTAGTTTAAAAAGGTTTTCTCCTTCTGTAAATTTTTATACCAAAGTTGGATCAACTAAAACCTTCAGGTGTTTACTAGGAAACGAAATCCATGTATCATTTCTTTACCAATATTTACTTAGCTTTATGTCAACAACACAGAAACAACATAAGACACTTTTTATTCTATACATCTGTGATCATAAAATATAATTTACTTGACCTCAGAGTTGGAATCAGTAAAGAAATAAATGAAAGACTAAGATCACATCAGAAAAAATATAATAGGGATATTTTCGTCAACACAAAAAAGTGATCATATTTTCAGCTAAAATTGGCCATGTATTTAGCATAATTTCAATCAAAATTAGTCAATTTGGATATTTCGTTAACTAAAATTAATCATATTTTCATTGCAATGAATAAAATAGACTAAACGTCCCTTTAGAAAAAAATAGTATTTAACAGTGGATCGGAACGTTTGGATGATACAATGTCAAGATAAAATCTGCTGAGTTTAGTTTAATTACGTTAAAGTCTCTTTTTTGAAGCAACACGAGGGCTATTTTGGGTCGGACCTCGTAATTTTGAACGATGGTCAGACGACTATGTAGACAACGGATCTGGAGCGTGCAGCAGGTCCGCATACACTGTGGATCTGCAATGGAATCCGGTTATGGGGCCAAGGACCGTCCGGTACGAAGCCGGGACCTTACCACTAGGCCACTAGGCCTACTCCAATACCTGCTGAAGAGAAGTTATTTGCTTGGTCACAAAGCACGGTACCATAATTTTGACTGTTCTTGTCTGCATTTTTGTACCAGCATGTAAATCCAAAGCTTAGATATCAACACTGTAGATAGGAAGTTTTGATTAAAACCTCTGATAGTCTAAAAATCTGATCATCAGAATGGGACTCTATACTGTTTCATCACTGATCATATTAACACTTTATTCGATGTAATATAATTCAGCAGTGATATTTTTATTCCGGTAATCTCATAAGACATATAGAAGACATCCTTTGCAATATTTTCTGTAATAGAAACTGAATTGATCCTAAATTTTCAACCTCACTTTCTGCAGAATAATTTATTAACCTAAATGATTACCAATCATTTGTCAAAATAAGGTTTTAAATTTATTTTCGTTTCTACTCACATATTTTAGCATCAAAAAAGTTTAAAATTATGTTACAGTTCTTAAACCCCTGAAAATATGAATAAACCACAAATTTATCCGCAATTTATCGATTCTTATTAGTTGAATCCTTTAAAGAATCTGTTCCATTAGTTGATCCATTGAAGAAGCTGTTCCAACTTTTTTTTTCTTAAGAAAATAAGTTGGAACAGATTATGCATGCTTTTCTAAATATTACGGTACAATAATTTTACAGAAATAATAATATATTTATTATTACTTATATGAAATTAAAATAAACTTTTTAAAATATTACGGTTCTTATTTTAAACTTCTTATACGTTATACACATTTAGTTTATAAAAGCTATAACTGTCCGAAATGCCGAATTTAATTTTAAAAAGTTTAATAAAATTATATATTTAATTGAGGAAAGCAATGAAAGGAACTCTTATTTTCTTGAAGTGGCTTTAACTTGGGGATAGAGAGCAAAATGATCATAGAAATCTGTTGTAGAATAGTGGATTTTATTTAAATATCCGTTGCAGTGAGTATTTTAAAACCCCAAATCTTCAAAGTTAAAAGGCAGCTCAATGCAGATTGTTTGCAAAGAAATTTCTGAGTCAGGAAAATGCTTTAACATATAAATAAACTTGTTTGCCGCTGTTTTGCCGAAACGCATTTCTCAATGTGAACAAATTTTGAATCGAGATAATTATTTACATATGAACACGGTTAAACCCATATAATGAGTACCATAACCTCTGCAAGAAGCAGTTTTCGGGAAAATATAACGAACAATTTTCGTTTTCCTTGAAAACATATTATCGGTTAAAAATAGTGAATGAAAATAATGAGTCAGAAAATGAAAGTTCTGGCATGTTTATTGTAGAAAAACTGATATATAAACGTCCTTCTGCCGCACTATGAACAGCACCATTAAATTTTGAAAATCCAGTATAATATTCTAAGTACGATTTATAGTTAAGATATTTCATATGTGAATTTTTAATTTTTGAATAAAATATTCTATGTCGTTATAAAAATTGTAGATTTAATAAATTTAATTTCATCGAACAGAGTTGAAAAGGAATTCGAACATTTGAATGCAAACAATAGGGACGTGGCATAAATCCAATTACTAAACACATCTTATCAGAATTTTCAACACAAAATAGTGGTCTATTGTAATTATTTTCTCTTTTTCCAACGGACCTCGCATTTGTTAAAATTATTTCTTCCTTGTTAAAATATATTTATCTCTCTAACAGCTGGCTATTTAAACTTCTTCTGCAATACTTTTCAATCGCTGTTGTGTTATCTTTTATTTAATCATTTATTGTATACGTCATTCATATATATAGTTAAAGATTCTTCTTTAATCAAAGTTTATATAAATCATTCGCAGATTACTATCCTATTTAACGCTATAATATCGTAGGTCGCCATATGGAATATAAAAGAAGGTCTGCAAGTTTTTTCTTGCAGCAATTAGTGTCCCCTCTGCCGGATGATTTCGGGGTCGTAGATTTGTTAGACCCACACTGCAACCATAAAGTCAAAGAGTTTGATTTTGGTGACATTGATATAACCGTCAGATCAAGTAAAAGTTTTTGTATTAGGCTTACGGAGGGAAACTTCTTCTTCATTTAATAGAGGAAGTCTTTGCTAAGTTACGGTCATATCAAGCTAAAATTGCCACTAAAAATTTTAAAGCCGTACGTTTATCAACGTTTGTATCAAGCCAATCAACGTTTACATCAAGTTTATGTAAATAAAGCTAAAATAATTTTTCAGAATAAAATTTCTTACCAATTTGACAGCGGTTATATTTCCAAAACGTCGAAGACCAGGCGGTGAATAACGAACGATTCATGCCCAATCCTAGGCCCGCCTACATAGAGACAATATCTCGCAAGAAAATGCATGTCTCCAGTTGGTCTACAACAGGCCATGTAGAAATTCAAATTGTGGAATCTATTGACAACATTCGCCAGCATTGTAAGGCATTGCACTTTCAAGCTGAACGAAGCGTGATCACTATAAGCTGTGTTTTACGGAATGGAAAAGCCATATTAGAAACTCATTTGGAGAATTAACAGCATCAAGCCTTCAATAATTGAAACACATCCGCGAACTAAAGAGTAGTATGTCTTTGGTATCATTTGCGGTTAAACAGCGCTGTTTCGATTCAAATGGCAAATGTTTTACTGTTCAGGGTTAAGTCTGCCATCATCTCAAATCGCTTCATACAAATCCTGATGAAGAGTGTCCTTTTGCTGAATTTTCAGACATGGACTTTAAAGAAGCAATACATTAACGTAAATCGACACCCACAAATAAAACGGCTCTACAAGATTTTTTGGGTAACTTCCATCCAATTTTATAAGACTGCAACCTTCCGTTCATCAAATTTCAAATCAAATATGCTACCAAATTTTACCCTGAGGAAAGCGGGGAATATAAAAATAAAACCAACGGCATATTAGTTGATATTAGCGGTAGAGCTGACAGGAAAAGGAACCTAACAGCTGAACAAGTGCCACCCGTTTTGAATCAAATAATGGAGAGATGACTTCAGAAAGCATATTGTTTTAAGCTCGGAAACTGGTTAAATGCAGATATTACCCATTAGCAGTTAGTTCTCCTTGATATGCCTTATTGTCCCCTTTTCTGTTTCCTCCTGGTCCCGTGGATAGCAAAGCTGGATGGCATACAGCGTTCGCCATGTTAATGAGAGTTCAAAAGAATAGAACAGTTTTACACAACTCAAGTTCCACTAGTATTACATTGTGGTTTGAAAAGTCTAATAATTTTCATACAAATGGTAAATTTCATACAAATGGTCATAGATGGTTTATTAAAATCTTAATATATTTTAATCTTTTAATATTTGCAACCGTTTTCTCAAACATTTCACGTTCTCATAGCGAAAATTGGATAAATCTAGTTCTGTGAATTAAATAAGACTCGATTTCTATGTTACTACAAAGTTAATCTCTGACCTAAGTTATATTTAAAGTAAAATGTTTTGAGAAATACTCATTAAATTCATTTCATTAATTTTGAGAAACTTTGCAAATTTATGAAATGCTTCAATTACTGAAAATTAAAAAATCGGAATTTCTGTTCAGTTGACTGAAATATTTACTTCAGTTAGTTCTTTACTTATTTTCTTTCATCAAATTGACAGTATTCAATAATTTATTTCTGTATTAGGAAACACTTTAAAACAATTCGTTACAAATAATTTAGTTGAATGAAAACTGTTTTTTCATAAAGATTAATCCAGATTGATATATGCGTCATTGCGCGAAGACAGACACTTTAGGCACTTAATTTAATAGAGCGTAAGGGATACCATCCATTTGGCACTTCGAGAAAAACAGGAACTTAATATTTTCTCTTCTTTATTTATTCTGAGTTGAAGCAGAAGAAAACAAAATTAATGTTTATTTCTTCTTTTATCTTCTTCAATTTCGATATCATTAATTAAAATTTCATGGTCTGAGTAGGCTTCATATTACGTACACGGTTTTTTAAAATCTAAAATAATCTTGCAAATTCTGATATAATTTTTTTTGTAAAATTCAGTACTTCATATTACCTTATTATTGATATTTCTACAGAACAATATGTAATTTAGTGTCTGCATGTAATCTTTAATTAAAAACTATTACTTTCATTATTAAAATTTTGGATAATTACAACGTTATGATTCCAAAATTAAGTTAGATATTTCTTTTACCAATTTTTTATATACCAATTGTACCAAAAGATCGTTTGCAAATCTTAATTGTAGGCAGACGTAGAAAAAACACTCCATTTTTTCAATAGGACATGGGGTCAGAAACCCAAAGGGCAACCGCTGCAAGGAGTTAGGTTTTTGTCAGTGAATTAATTTAACAAAAAAGATACATTAGATAACGAAAAATGTGCAAGTTTAATGAAATGCCTATTTATAATTTCACAACAACTCAGTTACAGGTATAAAAGTATGCGAAGTTTGCACAATTTCAGGCACAAGTCTTTTTAACACTTACTTTAAGTAATCCAAAGGTTTGTTGTTGATACTGGATTTTATTTGTCAGAGTATTCTTACTACTTGTAGAGATGTTAATACTAGATGTCAATTTTTTTACTTAAGAATATAGTAAACTTTATATGTAGCGCTCAAAGGATGAATCTAGTTCGGTGGTAGTGCTTTGGATATTACGCTATATGCGTTTTCTGATGAAAACCGATATCATAGGACCGCAATCTACATTGATGAACTTTTCTTACTCAATATGAGCATAGTTTTAAGTCTCATAATTTGTCGAATGTTTAATGAACTGCTCATTAGCTCATTATTGCTACAAAGTTGAAAGTGGCAAGTACTCGTCGTCGGCGAACCATTCTGATGTGCATCGAATTCCTACTAGCACAAGATATTCTACGATGTCTTCACAATGTTGCTACGATATTCGGAATGTCGCACAACATCGTAAAGATGTCGTATAAATATTTTAGGGCATCTTGTGCCAATAGAAATATCTATAACCACAAAATTACTTTAAACCTTTTGCTATTACATTTATATTATTTTTCACCTCTTATGCAACTCACTCTTATACCTTATCGGGTCTTATATCCCATTTTAAAAGATGTCATGGAGTAGCAGATTTTAATATAAAATTCTATATATAAGGTGTGAATAAAGTCTTTCCCTGATTATAAGAAGTTGTCGGGCAGGAACTATCATATTTCAACTTTCAACATATGTTTATTTTTAAATTATAATTTCTTTAATAAAGTTGTTATCAAGAAAAGTTACTTTACTATATTTCAGCATGGACCTCCTTTTTAGCTCTGTGAATGCAAAAGGGGCATTCAAGTTTTCGACAAGTATTGTCCAACATTTTACTCTGTAACTCTTAGGCACAGCATCTGCTATCTAGCCTTCAAGGTTTCAATATGACGAGTTGTAACAATTGCTCTCTTGCATAAGCGATAGCATGTGTACTATGTACCTTCATATTGTGAAGGTTTGTTTATCGTATTCTTATATTCGATTTTTCAATAGATGCCGTTCCATGGGGCTCACGAGCCTCCAACTCCCGTCGACTGTCCCAAAGCTCGAAACCCTATGGGTGAAATGGTCGAGATGTGTATTCTAAATTTTAAATTTGGCGAGATGGTGTGACAAACACTCTGTCCTTCATATAAACCCAAAGGAAGAAATCAAGAGGAGTAATATCAAGAAAGCGTCGACGTCATTCTCCTATCGATGTTATTTTACTGAAAATTGTCTTATGATTCACTTCTTGTGTATATGGACGCCATATGTTGGACAATAAAGAACAGGGATATGAAATCATAAATATTTTTTATTATCATCTTCACCGATTATTCCGTGTTATTATATAGTGTGCCATATCACCCCCCTGAAATGTCATATCACCTGAGCATTCTTAGCATGTCCCAATCAAAGTGTAAAAATGCTAACATTGCTTAAGATTTAAATTAAACTGGACCAGTTGCACCAAAAAATGATTTATATAAATAAATATACAGGGAAAGAAAAACTAATCTAGGAAGAAATATTCTAATGAGAAACTGTTTAATTACCTGAAGATTTTAAAATGCCTTTCGCTGGTTAGAATAATAAAGTAGAATAATTTGTGGTGTCCTTATGTAACAAAATTTCATTCTAACTCGCCGGCCGAGAATTACGAAATACACAAATTAAAAATGCATGCCGCTTCATTCTGTCAATCATATTTAATTTTTTATAATAGGAATCATTAAACAGTGAAAAACGTGATAGTATTCGAAAGTAAAATCTTTAACAATTAGTTGTGATTATTTTCGTTTATTTAAATAATGTCATAGAACAATTTTAAATATATATATAGGCAGAATTTATTCTTAGTTTTCTCTAAGTAAATGTATTGAATCGAAAACTGGAAAAGCGCCAACAAAACAAAGAAAGGGACAAAAAAGAATCTAGACAAAGTGCATCTGCTCCTTTCCCAGCCCTTCTGCTATTTCTTCCGTCATTTTCCAGAAGCTTGGAATTGTCACTATCATTGGTACGGGAAAAAAATCCCTCTGAACTTGGAGCTTTGCAAAGAAAAGACAAATTTCAAGTTGTTCTACTATTCCATTTCGCCAGACAGATTTCTTGTGGTTATGTGCATTGTAAATGGGAAGATAAATGTCATTATATTCTTTTATGATGGCTAAATAAGGGTTAAAAGGGTCAGTTATTTGTTTTGAGATCAGTGATGTTGGAATAACTGCTATGGATGAACAAATCATCAATTTATTTACCTATTCTGAAATATGCAAATAGATGAATTACTATATTTGTTCTGCTTTGATGTTTCTTTTTAGCATTAATTTCCCAGGGCATTTTAATTTTTATTTTGTTTAAAACTGAGAAATAAATTGTTTGTTATTTTTTATATAATATTCAATTTATAACATGCATTGCATTGTATTATTAAGAATATCTGAAAACATTCACAATTATCTACTCGTTAAAATCTCCCATAATTATTGAAAATTGCCATATTCGTAGCAAATTTATTTTGTAAATAAAAAGTACAAGACTTGAAAGGAATGAACACAAAAGGCAATATTAAGCAGCAACGAGCATTCCTTCAATGCAATGATAAATCCATATTTTTAAATTAAAATTATATAAATTCATCTATTTGATGGAATTAGCCATTGTGCATTTTACCATTATAGCAATTTTTTTCTAAATTTTTATAAGTTGAAATTAAATATTTTATCACTAAATATTTTCATATATCATCTCATAGTAATGCGATTTAAGATGATTGCAATTAAACCCCTTAAAAAATAAACACGCCCACTATTGTCAATTTGCATCTATATTACTCACGTAACTCTGTTATACTCAAATGTAGGTCACATCCCTGCAGGACTATCAAATTAACAAAATGGGGGAGAGAGATTGTCAAGGATATGAAAATATCGAAAGAACTAATCATTAAACATAAGAAAAGATATATTCTATTACAGTAAACAAATTTTTAAAAAAATGATTCCAAAAATTAAAAAATAAGTCACACAAAATGTATTTTGGTATTCATATTTAAATTTCAAAGAATTCGTAGAATGATATAAAATTCAACTTAACAGTTTTAAAAGGAGGTGTATATGATGTCATTTGTTACATTTTAGTACATGAGAGATTTTGGGAACTGACCTATTAACTTTGAAACTTTGTCAGATGTTGAGGAAGAAGACATCTGGATTTACAGATATTCACATCACCCGAACGAGAGTGCGTGTGACCTGTAACTCCATATTTAACGTCCACCAGACACAAATACAAGAGGAATCGGCTGTGGAGTCGGTGGAAAGTAGATCTTCCTCACTAGTCCGGAGTCGATGGAAGGTAGATGTTCCTCACTAGGCCGAAGTCGGTGGAAGGTAGATCTTCCTCAATAGGCCACTACGTTTGAAGACCTTTAAAGAATCATTAAATTAATATGTAGCAGAGAATGGTAAATTTCCAAAGTTAAGAAATCTGTCAGAGGGGAAGTTTATTGAGAATGACCACTGAATTCCAGAAATCTTATTTACTTGATTTTTTATATAAACTCTTAGTCAAAAGTAAACGTCCATTTTTCCACATGGTACAAAAAGAGAAAAAAGTCCCACCTGTACTGACAACAAATCACTTATACTGTCAGGAAACTTCATGAATATATGCAAACAAGAAAACTATGTTCCATGCATACATTAACCAATATAACAAGGTGACTTACTAATTGAGAAAAGAGGAAAAGTGGCCTCATAAGCCCATCTTTCTTAACACTTTATCGGAAGGACCCTCTACAGTTCTATTGAACCGAATGCATTCCACTGCAACTGCTTTGATTTGTTAATGAAGTGAATATATATTACTAAACTACAAAACCGTTCTCAACAAGCATATTTCACCAGTTAGATTTTGAAGTCAAAATTTAGTCCTTTTCAATTCTTTTGTATTTTTCCTTTGATTTATTTTTGAGCTAATGCAAGGAATAAGAATTTAAATTAATTTGGGCTTTAATGGGTTAAGAGCAATATCATATTTGTGAATAAATAACCCTCATTCCTTCCTTTATCCAGATTTCTAGAGAAATGCTTAAATTCATTTATATTATAGAACTTCAGTAGACGAAAATAGTTCAGGAATCTGAAAAGGACATATAATGTGAACGAAAAAGTTCTTTGATTGAAATATGTGTCTATCTTTGCTTTTTCTCGAATCATTCTCGGTTAGTTTGAAACGTGAGAAGAAACCCGAGTGAATCATGATATTAAACAGACAAGTGGCGTAAGGCAGAAAGCAGTTTATACAATAGCGTCAGCTGAACATGGTTTTCTTTTTGATATGATTTCACATGTTCTCCCATATTTCTCTCATAAACTGAAGGTAATAAATAGAAAAGAAATGTGTGCTATCAGTGTGTTAAACTTGATTGAAGCGTTGTAGCTGTATCTCAATATATAAATGGAAAGTGAATGAAATTGTGAAATGGGTTGTATCTATATTCTACAATTGAACAATGGGAAGAGGTGTTTTTTGAAGGGCTCTCTCATTAAGTTTTCTTCATAAAAAAGTCAAACACCATGGCAAAAAAATAGCGAAGTCAGATTTTATAGAAATAAAACAATAACGCTTGGTTTTTGAACAATGGCCTTTGATATTAGATTCAATATTACGGAGAAGGCTGTCTACATGGATAGGTTAACATTTTTAGCGGTTTTCGTCCACTTGCTTTCTGGGAGTTCAATCTGCCATTTACTGCAGAAGTTCAATATTCCTCTTGATAGTGCATTCCAAAACTTCCCAAATTTTTTTAATAAGGTTAGATCAGTTGAATTTGTGTGAAGTTAGTTAACAGACATCCAATATATGTTCTATGGACAAGTCCTCAACACTTCTTGAGCTACGATTGTCACCTAGGTAGAGAGGTTCTCACCATACTGAAAGTCAATAAAAAAGGTGTTCTTTTTGTCAAAGATAAGGATATAGCCATCAGTTATCTGAGAGATTAATTGAATCAGTGATCCATCGCCAGTATTCTATAGCATAAAATTCATTTGCTTCGAATAATGTTTTCCGAGACAATTGCCGGAAATCAAATTAACTGCGGCAAACCATCAATGGAAAATGATATTTAGGAAAGTTATTATGCTTACTTTAAAGATTAATTTTATCATGACAGTTCGCGAGAACGTTGATTGCATAACATATAGGTACGATAATTTTTGTCCACATGTTATAAATTATCGTACATTCTAATGCGGAAGCATATGCGAAAATTGAAGGAAGCTCTTTCTATTTTTTGTTTATATTTTTGTGCTGTAAACTAGAAACAGCGCCATCTCGTGTATAATAATAGTATGAACTCATTTTTATAGCCATTAAAGAAACTCCAGGAAAGCTAAACCTCTTCAACAAATCCAAACAAATTGTTCTCTAGAAGACATTTAATGAATATAAAAGGCGATAAATAAATTGGTTTAAAGTTTTAATTCTTAATTATTTCTTCCTGTCTATGATTTGAGATGGCAAGATTGTTTGTTATCCTACCTCTTGCAAACTGTCCCGGATTTTAATCCCTCCGAGTTTTAGAAAACTGCTGAAATAATTGAAGGCAAAAATATAAATTATGCATGAGTGTATCTTAATAGTATTATTAAAATGTTTCCTGCTAGCTGGGAAATGGATGACTATCTTACCAAATACAGTAGAAAAGGAAATGTTGAAATAAATTTCAGTCTGAAACAAAATTTATTTTCGGTACAGAAATATTTATAGCCAGAATAAAACCTCTAAGCTATATCTATGTATATATACTTGCTAAGTGTCCAAAGAATTCTCGTAAAAATTTTAAACCTGTATCTTTGTACGAACATATGATTGAAAGAATCTATCTGCAGAAATTTTAATTACAGAATTTGAATAAAGAAATTACTTATTTTTCATGATTGATTGAGTGACCCATATTTTCACTTCTGATCGTAGATAATCATTAACAGAATATTTTTCTTTTAACTTTTTAATCTTCTTAGATGTGTGGAATTTCTATGTGATTCTTTTTGATTCGTGAAATCCTGAGAATTACTATGTGGTGCTCTGGGGTTTAAGCCTTCTTTGGACAGCACTGGTAAATTCCTGTTCAGCAAGATTTTCAACAAAGAACAAAATTTTTATAGCTGCATCTTGTATTCTCTTTTATTGTTTACTTTTTTGTTATTCTAGCCATGGAACGAGAATGATTCTGATAAATGAATATTTTTTAAGTTTAATAATTAAAAATAAAATTTGTGAAAAAAATAACACCAACAAAAAGATAGATCAAATTTTCTATCCTCTTTCCCAGATTCATTTTCTCATATATGCTTATATTTTAAATTTTACTCTCTATATTATATGTTTCATTCCTAAATTATGAACTGTATTCTCAATCCCCATTTTGCATAATACATGCTCAGGTTAGTCTTGAAACAGTAGAATCTTTTCCATGTCAAGACGAATAAATGAAAAATACAGTAAAATACAATTGTTGAGTAAGCATCGACCACGTCAAAATGGAAAGTAAACACTTAGAGGGAAAGTGAAACTTCAAAAGGGTACGAATATTGGCCTTATACAAGTATATCTTGTAAAACTTGATGGAAAATTATCTTTGAAGGAAGGAACCTTCATGAATTCAAACTTTAGAAAACTCATTTCATCATCAGATGTGTTTTCTCTGAAAAGTTCATTCATCTGTACTGCATTTTAAAGCAAACTTTCGGATATCAGTACTTACAGAAATGGGCTGTAGATTATTTTACTGCAATATATACTTTCGATAATTTAAAAGCTTCCTTACCTGCTTTGTAAGTTTTTTTTCAAATTTTTGTATATGCATGTGCTAATTTAGAAAACTTTTGCTGAGTAATATGCTTAAAAATATTATGATAATATTAATCCAAATGCGGTGATTTTAATATTCAAATTTCTATTACTGTATATGATGTTGAGATATAATTTTCCATTAGGCTTTATACAAGTATATACAAGAAATATTTATTTTTCATTTCAATTAGAACAAGGTTTCGAAAGCATAACACAATTGTTAATTCACTACAGTGTAAAATCCTAACACAGACAAAATTGTTAAAATTAGATTTAGCTAAAAAAATACTTTCCATTTGTTTTTAAAAAACAATGAGGAATTTGTTTCTAGTAATTTTAATTTGGTTTTAGCAAATGCATGTCAAGAGCATACTGATTGTGTCCCATTTAGTTGTAATGTTTTGTATAACTTTCTCGCGAATTTCGGCATGAAAGTCTTCAGATCCATTAATACAGAATGGTATCTCCCTAAATAAACAGTTTCCATCACCTACAATAGGTATTTTACAATAATTTGGCCCGGCATTTTGAAGGAACTGTTATAATTAATGATGAAAACAAAAATTCAGGGCAAAATTAAAATGTTTATTCCAGAAACAACTTCATTCTCTCATATAACAACACTGCATTCCATAAAAGTTTTTTAACAACAATTAATTTTCTTGTTGCCAATCTAATAAAAATAAATTTAGAAAAGATAGAAAATCGTTTACCATTGTGTGTGATTTTAAATTAAATATTAACTGAAACAAACATAATAATATTTATAGATATTTGTTAACAAAATCGTCTGCTATTAAAACCAAATTATAGAGATATCTTAACAAAATAGTCTGCTATTAAAACCAAATTATAGAGATGTTTTAACAAAATCATCTGCTATTAAAGTTAAATTAAAGTGGAATGAAATACTACAGAACTGCATACAAATTACAAATGAAAAAAATACTATTTTAAACTTACGAAAATAAAGCGGAACATTCTGATTCGTTAGTTATTTGAAAGAAGTGACGTAATAAATTGGCGAAATCAGTCCAGTTTTTGGGGCTCAGGAACACGGTACTATTTTGCAAATAAATCTCCGTTTTTCCCGTTTAATATACAGTATATTTTGCTATATCTCTCGACAATTAAGGGTGCTGGGCGGCAGACGACCCTTGATGGCATATCTAGACGTCATAAGCTTTCATATGAAATAAAAATTGTCGAAATCTGTCGAGTGGTTTTTGCTGGTGAACTGTCTAAATGTTTTTCCCCATAGAAAATGTTTTATATAGATTATTAGAACATTTAGAATACTATAAAATATTTAGAGAGAGAATTTTTCTTGTAATTTTCATTTGTTTTTAGCAAATTCTTTGTTGTTCTGTCGAAAGCATACTGATTATGTCCGATCACCTGTTGCAACTCCGGCTTTTTTAGGTATGCTTCTTTCTTCGCCTGTCTTCCTAGGAACAAAATCGCATGAAATAAGATCCGACCCTCTTCCATAAAATTAACCTTGACATTGGAACTACGTTGAAATACTTTTGAATTGCAACTATCCAAGTTTAGCACATTTTTCTACAACTTCTGATAAATGGGTGCATTAAAATTTCGTTTCTGTTATTTCCGTCCAGTTCAATATTTTATGCGCTTCGTGTTCATATGAACATTTGCAGATGTTTTGCTCAATAATATGATGTATAAAATGTAAAAAAGTGAACTAAAATGCAGTTATAATCAGCTTTTAACTTCAAATAATGTAATATTTTTAGGTTTCACAATTGGAATTCATTATTTATTTAATGTAGATGTATGAATTTACTTCACAAAAAATAGTTGATTTGCTTGAAACTCTAACAAACATTTAGGATTCATTGTAATAATAATGTATGCTGAGCAAACTGAAAGAATATACTTGTATATGGATTCAGCTATGCAACTGGGAACCAACTACCATTTTATGAATTTCCAGGTTCACTATTGAAAACTATATATAGATTTGGGCAGCTTGCCTCGTAGAATTGAAATCAACTGCTAGCCATCACAAGAGACTGCTGAGAACGTAATATTTTTTAAATGCAGCATTACAATTTTTCCCTGTTATGTTCTACGAAAATAACTATATCTCAAAATATGTATTTCGGAGTTGCTTCTTTATGGCATAATGGAATATCGTTTGATAAATCTGCATGCATAATCCAGTAAAACAGTTAATACCATTTATTCAAAAAAGGAGTGCTATAATATCACCTAGAAATTCCATTTTACAAAAACGAATGGAAATTAATATAATCACATTGTATCTGGTGTGCGCAAAAAGCTGCGGTATCCAAAAAATCAATGTCAAGAATTCAACAAACTCACTAAACGTCAGCGACAAAATGACTGAAGCAAAATAAGAGTAGAATCCGGCTTGGCGACTTCATCAAGGGTCACCCCAGTCAAAGATTTAAAAATAGGTTTGTTTTGCTGTGAAGGATCTAACAATGTCCAAAAATTTTACCCCCTGTGACCCAAAAATCTCCAGATTGAAAGAAAAGAAAGATACATAAATTTTCTTTTAATACAACAAAATAGCAACAGAAAGAAAAAAAAAATCTTACTCTGCCCTCGAAAGAAGGAAGAATTTTCATCCAACAAGACGCCAGTTGTTACCATTAACTCATTTTATCATAATAGAGTTCTAGAATGGTCGATAATATTTCAACTGGTTTTATGTTTCACTTCTTGCTTTAATTTTATATTTAATATCACAATAAAGCCTGTATAACATCTCTTAAATTGTTCTCATTCTTTTTTAGTTTCAGCGGAGTTACGAAATCTGTACAAAGCTCATGGGAGCTATTTTTATCTTCTTAAATTCCATACCACGTCCTTCATAGAAGACTTATACCACAAAAACGCTGAAGAAGGAACTTTTTCTGGTCGCCAGTGATTGCCGGATATAACGCTCAAAATAAATGCCTTCGAAGGCATCGGAGATCGGAAAAGCAATGTATAAGCCGGGATTTTGCTTTGCTTTTCCCAGGTTTGCGACAGAAAAAAAGAAATGCCAAAACGTGGTTACGTGGCTCTTGAAGAAAGAAATCATAATTTCTGTGTTTATTTTGAAGCTTAAGAAGCTCAAAATTCTCTTTATCGTGTTACCGCAGAAGTTGTTTAATAGTAGAGTAAACCCACGATTTAATAGACTAATAGAGAAGAAGACTGTCCGAAAAATTCGACGTATTTAAAATCCGGAATTGCGATACGAACAATAATAAATGCAATAATACTTCATGAGATTGTGCTGTGTAATATAAATGTAAAATTATTCATGTAATAAATCTTTTTTATTAAAATATAATTTATTTAACTTTCACTTTCCTAGTTTGAGTAGTTGTTTCTATAGGGCTCCTGAGCTTCTTAAAAATACAAAGTTAGCGGTTTCTAATCAGCCGCATACCAAATTTGGTTATTCCCCGCTTCGAAATTATAAGATGTCCAATAGCTAATTAAGCTTCCTATTTCTGTGATTTCTCGTGTACCGGTGGTCTGAGCTGAATTCTTCCAAAACACCCATGGATTTCTTCATCGATTTTACGGAATATTTCAAACCACTCATTTCTTTATGTAATAAAAAGATTTTCAAACCTACAATAAAAAGTTTTTGGAATTACTACAATTTCTATCCAAAAATATTTAGACAATTCTAATATTACAAAAGTCTATAGTATTCGATAATGAGCGGGAAAATACACCATTAATATTCCGTTCATGTCTTATTAGTAACAAAACCACCTACATCTGCGTATTAAAAGCTTGGGAAAAAAAGGCTAAAAAACTAAGAAGATCGGGACATCTGAGAAGCTAAGCGCCGGGCCAATCATGGTCATCGGAAACGAGTTGGGAAAGGCAATGTAAATATAGTTTCGCACAGTCTCGAGGAAATGTGTTGTTCTCTTTTCTGCTGGAACTACATCATGCTCAAAGATCTGCTGGTACATTTTGTGGTAAATCAGGCAGCACCTGCATAAGAAAGGTGAGATACTTCTGTCCGTCTAAACGGTCTGGTAAAAGTAACGGGCCAATTAATTGGTCGTGGATAGTCCAGAGAAAGCGCCCTCTCGCGTCTCAATCTTTGCTTTTCGACCCCACATTGTAAAATGAAAGTTGCTTATTCTGAAGAGTACTATTACCCTTTATAGTTCGGACCATCAGTTTAGTTACACTCTGAATAATTACTATGCAAATAACAAAATAATGTGCAAATAATATATTTCTGAGAAAAGCAAATAATCCTGAGGGTCTGGAGATTCTGTTCTCTTCCATACGAATGTAACAGTTACAGATATACTAAATATTTTTCATAAATCCCAAGGTGATATGTGATCGCAATATAGGCATTGGGTATATCTCTAAAATTTTCCATAAAAAAACTTCTCTAAAAGTCACGGCTGCAGCAGTTGAATTGTTTTTTGAATTTTCTATATTCAATGTTAGTCGCTGTATCTGTTATTAAAACTTTCACACTCAGTTAGGTTTTGGATACAGGTTTACTCTAAAAGGTGTCTTTAGCTTCGCAGTAAAAATTTAAAGCATTTAACCGACAACTTTCATTATAAAAATTATGAAATACAATTGATAAATGGCAATTCTAGCTACAAATAATAGCAAATGCAAATTCTGGCAAATTAATGTAAATATCGAGACTATTTCTTAACTATACGTCGAGTAATTTATTAAAAATTTAAGAAAAGTCTCATTTTTAATTTCACTTTCTCCTCTCTTTTAATAGAAAATCACTCTCTCTTTTTAACAACTATGGATCTTAATTAAGTTCGTTGTACTGCGTTGACAATTTTTTATTTTAAAATGTCAGAGGAAAGATCCTTGCGTAATCCTACTTCATTGAAGAAACCCATGCCGCTGTTGTATGGGCAACTGAATCGTATAACAAAATGATTGCCTCATGAAATAAGGAGCTACATTTCTTTTCATTTAGTTGATATTTATTAGTCTGAAATAAAGCAGCAACAGGCAGTTCAGTTCTGAATTCCAAAAACCACATTTATATTTAGTGTATATTTTTGCATAATATCCTTAAGAAATTAAAAGAGTTCAGGCTTGTACTTTTTAAAATTTATTTAGATTAAAATTTGTTTCCATTTTTGGTGAATGTTTCCGAATGTTAAACATATTAAAATGATGTTAAGTACGGACAAGGATTTCAGAAAAATATCAAGTTTCGCGGTAAGTGCTGAAAATCCGTAATAAAAAAAGGCAAAACACACACACACACACACACACACACACATATATATATATATATATATATATATATATATATATATATATATATATATATATATATATATATATATATATATATATATTATATATATATATATTGCTTTCGATTCTTTTTAAATCTTCTTAAATGTATTTATCTTTTATTCAAGAATTCTTCCATTTTAATTGTCTTGTGCTTTTAGAGGGGATGGCGGCATTTTTTAACGGATTTCTTCTGTCGTTAGCAGAAAAAAGCACAAATTAATATCATGAGCGAACTTCCCTCCCTGACGAGCGGCTCTCTATGATATTTTTCAATTTTATTTTGGTTTTTATCTATTTTTTGCCATTGTGTCTTGACTGTTTTTGAGTTTTTGTCTTGTGTTTCTAAGTTTGTTTATATATATATATATATATATATATATATATATGTGTGCTCTATGTGTATGTCAAATTAATAATTTGTGATTTACATTCATTATTATTTAAATTATAATTATTCCAATTTTATGTTCAAGAGAACTTTAAATGTTTCACTGAAATGGTTTTTTTTTATTTATAAAATAAGAGTAATTCCACATCGTTTTATTGCTAATCGATCAACATAAATTTTTCTTTTCAATTGAAAATGTATGAACTAAACCGCTGAAAATATCTTCTGTGTGTTCTTTACTTTTTTCCAATGGAATGAAGATTTTTTTAATTTCGATTTGTTTAAGTTATCTTAATTTTTTTGTAGATGGGATGAAGGACAATTTTCTTCATGGGAGAAAACTACTATGGTCGTTATTGGGGAAAGTTGTCGCTCAGAAACACCTGCTTTCATCATTATTGTTGCAACTTTTCTTGGAATATATTCATTGATAATCTTTTTAAGTTAAATGTAGCACAAATACTCCATTATGAGGAATGATCATTAGCTTCTTTCAGTTGAAACTGAGTGTTCAATAAAATGTAATCTCAACTGAATTCTTGACAGTTTGTTTCCAAACTTTGTTAATGATCCTTTCTTTTAAAGAATGGCGTTTTAAAGAATTGTTTACCATTTTTAATTAATTATTGATCAATAAAATTTTTCTGATTTCTGAAAGAAAACATTAAAGTACTTTTGACTCATGTGCCTATTTTGGGAGTAAAATTAATGAATCATACAGCATCTTTAAATACAAAGAGTATTATATCACTACTTTGAAAAAAGTGATGATTTTGATTTATTAATTAAGCTCCAATCAAGTCTTAGTAGTTTTACTATAATTAATTATCACAATACAAATTGGTGGACTTGGTCTCAAATTAAAGGTCCAATAGAAGACAATAGGGGCCCACGGGCATTTACAATGTAAACATATTTTTGTAATATGTATTCATTTTGAAAATCTATATAAAATAAAAAAGAATTCTCACAAATAGTTTGTAGGCTATAAGAATCCAAATTACTGAATAGATTATCTTCAAATTTTATTCTTTCAATCTCAATGAAGCATAAGTAAGGTTTCGTGACAATTAACTAAGCAATTAATTTTTATTCAATTTAAAACTATGTTTTGTGTTTAGTGCTGCCATTCCTATTGAGTGAAAATATTGCAGGTATTTTAAGTAATTTTGTTTATTTGCCCCCGAGTTACCACTCTGAATGTTTATTTGAATTTTGTATTAATCTTCAACAATTATTATTGACTTATGGAAAACTAACTCTCAACGATTTTTAAAATGTCGTTTGGTACTGTCTGTAATTTTTCGAATTAGCTATGAGTCTGCACAATTTTAATACCCAAAATTAAATTATATGTGTAAAATAATAGTAACGTTATAATTTTTGTGATTGCTTACTAAATCTTAATTTTAATGCCATAATAAAAGTATTTTTATCCTGAATAGCAGTATGTAAAACTGAATTTCCTGTATTTTAACTCGAAAGTGTATAAATTATAGAAAAAAATAATTTAGATTCAAATTAAGGATGCTCACGTGTTATTTTCAAAAGGAAACACTTTTCTCACAGTGAAAGATGACAGTAGAAAAAAATTATTTTATTAATGTTGCAGGAAAAAAGGCTAAATTTTCTTCTTTTAAAGATGATTAAATATAAAAGAATAACCGTTTCTACGAATACGAATATTTCTAATATTTTTTTTGACTTAACATATTTTTCCTGGCTCTTTTTCATCTACTTAATTAAATAAAAGTATTTAATCAGGTGAAAGTCTACTAAAGCACGTTATGTTTTCATGACACTTTTTTAAGTGTTCGTGTTCAGTTTTTAGTTTAGTAAAAATTCTTTTCATTTTTTGGGTTTTATGCTTTATTTTTATTTTCTAATTTTTCGGGTATTTTTTTGCAATTTGACCATGCTAAAATACTAATTATATCTGGAACTCCCTCCTTAATTTCTGATTAGATTTTTAAAAATCCAGTAGAAGGGAACTTCAACAAATTCTCTTCACTTATATGTCAGTCAGCCAGCTGCAAAACATTGCATAACGTTCAAACGTCAGCGGTAAAACGTTTTTAATATAGACAATAAGTATAATTAAACATTTAGTTTAGAAACAACAACAACCCCCCCCCCCCCCCATTAAGATTAACAAAGTACATTAGTAACCTGTGATTTGGATACAGCTGTAATTCAGGATATTTAATTTTCACGCATAAAAGCTTTGCAATGCAGACACTGCATTTTTCCTGAATCTTGTTCCATAAGAAATATGTAACCTAGAACTTATTGATTTGGGCGATGTCACTTCAAAGAAACTTCTTGATTATTTATAGAAAGTAAAAAATTTCTGTAAAATGATCCCTTTCAAAACTTTACAAATAAATGCTTTTAGTTATTTACTGATTAGCGTAACCACTTACTGAAATTCTCTGGTTTTATAAATACAGGGCATCTGGGAAATATTTTTGTATTCTAAAAATTAATTAAAAATATAATTAAAAAATGCAATTTTCGGCTAACGAATGAAGAGATCTAAAAGATTTTTCTATTATCGATAGTCTAAGATATTTGGCATTGAGGTACTTGCTAGTTCCTTGGCATTTGTATTCTAAAAATTAATTAAAAAATGATTTAAAATGCAGTTTTCGGCTGACAAATGAAGAGATCTAAAAGATTTTTCTGTTATCAATAGTCAGATTTAGATGGCGCTAATTACTTGGCAGTTGTAATAAGAAATGAAAATGGCGAGCTCTCAGGAGAAAGCGCAGTGTGTAGTATCATTAGCGGAAACAAAATCACCAGTAATTTTGCAAAGAAAGTTTCGCCTGATATGCCAAAGAATTCCACCAAGCGTATTTTCAATTTATGCATGGATGCAGAAGCTTAATGATACAGGAAGTGTTAAAAAACGCTTAGCGATAAATCGCCTACAGACTGAACATTCTTCGTGCTAATAATGGAGTTCACATATAGCTACACTGAATGTAACTATAAAAGAATTACATTTCTTCATTCTTTTGCCGCAAAATGAATTTCATTTCACCTCTTCACATTTTTGCTAAAAATGTTTCGAAAACAAAGAATTTTCTCGGGCAGCCTGTATTTCTTTTCCTTTTAGCATCTCTTTATCTCTAAGACCAGATGATATACAGGGTGTTTCAAAAGAATCACCCGATTTTAAAAATTCATAACTATTCAGCTCTTAATCCGCTTTCATCGAATAATTTACAGGTAGAAAGAGGGAGTTCACAGTTGCCGACAGGTAGAGCTAACGCTCTTCCTTCGCCACCAGCAACTTCAGTGTTTGTCAAGATGGCGAATGCACATCAGAAATCGTTTTGACGTATATTTTTCCTCACAAGGAAAATGGAGGCTCTACTAGCAGGGTGCCATTTTTTTTGTCTTGACCGAATCAAATCGGCAATAGTTAGTCCATCTGCTGATGGCAATTTTTCTTTATTTTTTGAAGTGGATTGAAAGGAACTGTGGAATGAATTGGGAATAATAGCTTTTGTAGGTGAAAGTCTTATAAAACCCCATCAATCAATCAAAAATAAATCGTTTTGTGTTCTACGCTTCATGAAGTGTGAGTTCGTAACAACTGTTCTGCGTGATTTTCGTCGACAATACCCTGGTGTTGAACTTTCTACCTCTCAGAGCATTAAACGATAGTATAAACAATTCCAGGACATGGGTTGTCTATCTAAAGGTAAATCCCCTGGCCGTCCCCCCGCATGTCAGACGGAAATGTGGAGTGCATCCGAAAGAGTTTCGCACTTAGTCCACAGAAATCCACTAGCCGAGCCGGTAGGCAACTTAACATTCCTAAATCATCTGTCTGGCGTATTTTGCAGGGTCTTTTGTTTTTCAAACCATACAGGATTCAATTGCTGCCATCTCTTCATATATGTGACAAATAACGACGTGTGGAGTTTTGCGAACTCATCCTTCAGAATGTGTCAAAAGATGATATTTTTTTAGCACGCTTAGTTTTCAGTGACGAGGTTACTTTCCATCTAAGTGGAAAGGTTAACCGCCACTATGTTAGAATAGGGGGTATGGAGCAGACACATGAAATTGTGTAGCATGAGAGAGCCTCGCCCAAAGTTAATGTTTTTTGTGCAATTTCTCAGAAAAAGTTTATGGCCCCTTTTTTTAAGAAACACTGTTACGGGAATCAGATATCTTGATATGCTTGAAAACTGATTTTTCTCACAGTTAGAAACCGATTCGTATTCATTTTCCAGCATGATGGGGAACCACCACACGGGTCCTAATTACACAACTACAATCAAATGCCTGTAATGAAAAATGTAAAAGCAGCATTTTTTCAGAATTCAGCGCATCCTTATCCTCTCCCCCATTAAAAAAGAAAACTAATCGTAACAATTATTTATTTAGTTGTTGAGAAAGTTAAAAGAAAAATTGTATTCCAGAAAAACTATGCTAATCCGAATAATAATTTGCCATAAATAAAAATATATATATATGTATTTTAATTTCTCCGAAGAAATTGATTGAAAATATTATATAGGGGAGAAGCCAAATTTGGTCTAGCAACATAACTTCAATTCTATTAAATATCTGAGCAATAATCTAGGCAAACTATTTATTTTGATGTAAATCGGGTCTATGATATCATTTTTAGAAGAAAGCCCTACGTGGCTACAGTTAGAGAATAAGTGTTTAAATTCAGGCAGCATCAATTAATTAACAAGACAAACAGCCCTCACGCTATTCTAAATTAAATATGAAAATATGCCATTACATCATCTGATAGGAAATTTCTTTAGCTACAATTTAATAAAATCAATTTAAGAAAATAGTTTTAAATTAAAGTTAAGAGAATTTTTTTTGTTGTTGTCCAAATGTTGTCTAGATTGGACTACAAACGGTTGTCTAAATTGGACCATTTAAGTCAGTGGGATTATTATCTTAAGCCACATAAATAGCTGAAACAACACTGCTAGTAGTCGTCATAAATTGGAATTGGAGCAATTCAAACAAAAAAAAACAATTAGAAACGCTAAAGCTATCAAATATTGGATCAAAAAGTAAAAAAGTAAAAGAAATTTAGGATACGTATCATTTATATCATTTGTGAGGAAAAAAGATAAAGGAGGAAGTGATACAGTGCATAAAATGGGATATTTGGGTTCATGCTTAGTGTGCTGATGTGAATGTGAAAATGAAAAAAGAAGTTGCTTTAATTGTGCTTAAAGAAATTTGCGGTTCAATCTGGGCAACCTGTGGGCCATCTATACAACCGGTTTCCTGGATTGGACCGATGACATATTTTTTGGAGCAGCTTTTTTTCTTATTTAAAGTGCATTTAATAAAAAGTTAATTACTCTATTCTGAAAAAATAAGCTATAAAAAATTCTACTGCTTGTTTCTCATTAAAATTATTTCTCCATCACTGTACCATAAAAAAGCTCCAGGTAGTCCAACTTCGGCGATTCTGCCCTATATTTAAGCATCAAATTCACAGTCTGTATTGCATAAAATCTTTTCGGATTCTTAGACCAAGGCAGTTCTCTGGAATTTCAAATGGGTCCTGATAATAATAGATAGATGAAAATTCGAGCAGCTAATGGTTTCGATTTACAAAGTTTCTTTTCAAAATCTGCGAACTATTCTGTTACTTTGTCTTTTCAGGAGATCCACATAAGGAGGTAGTTATTAGTTTTAATTACTTTAAATAAGAGCTTTGAGAACCAGAATGAGCCAACCAACAATTTTGGCTAAACTCAGCTGGAAATAATACTGAAATAGAAAATGTAATTTATTTCGAAGCCAGAGTTTATCAAGATAGCTTGCTGTATCTAATATTTTAAAAGTTATTCTGCTGCTCTATAATAGATAGTAATCTATAATAGATTGTCGAATGTCATTCTCATTGCTCATTTCATTCCTTTTCAGCGTTTATAAAATATGATGCATAGCTCAGTTTAGCAAAAATTGTGAATTGCACTTTTATTCTCAACGTCTCATACAAAATATTGAGTGGTTCTTCCAAGACTCCCTTTCAAAATTGAAATAACTTACATAGCAAATGCATATGATTTCATTTACTCTATAACTTGTAACCTAATTTGTGATATCAGTGCTTTCTCTGAAAAGTTCGGTGAAATTACATGAATTCACTTTAAATGTTTAAAATATCATTGGAAAATAGTATCATTGATTTCGCTTTATATATCACAATTTTTTCATTCAAGAAACTATACCTTTCTCTTCGAAGAATTCAGGTTTCAATTAATTCTCAAAAGACTTTAAAATCTAATCCCATTTTTGGCTAATTCAAAATATTGCGAATTCTCTTATAGGGACTTCTACATAGAATTTATATAATACTCAATAAATTTCTTGTCTTACTTTATTTCTTATAGGCTTACTTTTAGGAACATAGTATTTATATTTACAGTTCCATTTCTTTATTACAGATAAATTTCTTTAATACCAATACATTTCTTACTTGTTTGGCATTCTCATCTTAAATATATTTTTAAAAACATATCCTGACGAACATAACAAACACTATTTTGAAATTTTATAACAAAGAGAAGTCTGTGTCAAAAATACAAAATGATCAATGAATGAATATGCATTTTAAGAAAATGGCATTTAAATGTCTAAATGGTAAAATAATGATGTTGAAAAGATGGTTATTTTGATCAATTTGCATTAGAAACGTATGATTTCATCATTTTTTATTGCTTTATTGTCGTATATATAATAAATATAGCAAAATGTGAGGCAGTATATTTTCATTGGTCACTACTACTTTTTATTTGCGTTAAGGTATATTTCTAAATTCCAAGCAAATAAGACAATAAGAACAATAAGAAATTGAACCAGAATTGGGAAATATAGATTAAGAGTTTCAGTCAATTTTATTCGTATTGAAGGCTAAGAGATTAAATTAAGCGCAATACGTGTCACGGAAATCTTTTAAAACGAAAGACATTTCCCAGAACTCCACGCCCCAGCTCAAACAAAAGTTCACCTTAGAAATGTCAAGAAGTTAGACAAGTGGATCAAAAGTCTCTCCCCTGAAGAAATCAGCGCAATTTCTTTTAAAACTCCCGAATTTCATCCCTGTCGTATCAAATAACCCTCAAACGAAAAAGAACAGAATCCTTCGTCTCTACTCTAAATAAACATCCTGGAGATTTTTCATCCTTCTTACGTCTACAAGAAGCAAAAAACGCTCCGACATCCCCTTAAACCTCGCCATCTCGGTTTAACTAGAAGCTTCTTCCCAAAGAAGCAACAGCAGATCTCAACTGCCATGTGTTTGTCTCCTATCCTCGTCACTGCTATCGGAAGTGGGCGCTGCGTCGGTCACACAAGAATCAAATTTAAGGCGTGTGTATCAGCAGAGGGAGAGGCAAAATTGGTTTTCGCTTCCCCGCAGGAACCCCCAGATGGGGCCGACATGAAAACTCATTGGAGTTTATTCCGAAACAAATGAGGTCTTTTCTGCTATCGACCTTCCGATTTCCATGCACAATTGATAGTTCTTAACGTGTCTACGTATTTGGTGGGTTTCTAAAAATTAATGGGGGAGGGATAGGTTTGGCTGAGAGTAAAATCCAGCGAGGGGAAGGGAAATGAGAATAGTTTTCAAAGGTATAAAACAGTAAAAGCTGATTGAAATTATTTTGTTTTCTATATAATATCTATTCATTTTCTGAGAAAGTTTCGATAAATTTCAGTAAAGAGATTTATTTCAAATTTTGATTCAAAAGTAGAAAATGCTAACAAGTTTGAGTGGCAATGGTTCAGAATATTCAGCAATTTTTTGTCCAAATATCCTTGTTAGCTAGTTATAAACTCGTCTCTACCTCTAAAGACTTTTATTGGATTTTTATAACAGCATATATATATGTGTGTGCAAGGTGTCTTCTCATACTAAATTGATGATGTTCAACAATTTATAAATGATTTCTCCTCCGTATCTCGTCCTGTTTTCGAGATAAAGACTCTAACTCCGAATTTTGCAACGAATTGGCACCGTAAGTAATCTCATCATATTGCACATAACAATTTCTGTATACCTAGACACCACGTTTATGACTATATTTGTCTATGTTCTAAGTCAGGTAAGGGGTTCAGGACATTAGTAGACATCCTGTATACTCTAAAGTACAATTTAAAATAATGAAATCGAGATATACCTAATTGCTGTTGGTATAATTTTACATTTCACATATAAAAACAGTGATAATCTTAAAGCAATTAATTATTTTCTACTTGATGTGTTCAGAATCATTATGGCACACATAAGTGTTCAGAATGCAGTCATTCATTCTATTGAAATAGGAAAAAAATACATGAAAACTGAAGACCAATTGGGAAAATAAAACTCTTCTGTTGTTGAAAATAATGCCAGTTTAATGCTTTCATCATAACGACTGGAGTGTATCGAAAAATCTCAAAGCAATCATTTATATTATTATTAGCTGGTATAACTTTTTGAGATAAAGTAGTTGCACTTAATAAAATACTACATTTAAAAATAATTTTACGATAAATTTGCACTCGTGAATATAATACAATTACTAAGCAGGGTATGCAACTTCCTTAGGGAAAACTAAGTCTTTAGATTAAATTTTGCTCTGAAGCCTGTTTCTTATAAGAAAAGATGATACACATTTGCTAAATATTCATAAGGAAAAAACTGAGCAGAAGATATGAAAGGATGGGATAAAAATTACTTTGTTGATATTTAATCATATTCGGTAAGATAAAAATTGAATTCTCAGAAGTCATTTTTTATTTTCTGTATTTCAACAGAAAATATTAGACTTAAAACATTCCAATTACTGAGAGCAAATGTTATGAAAGTTTATGTTGTTAAATTGCAATTACCTACTTTACTAGCTGAAAAGTTTTTATATGCAGAATTTTTTTTCTGGATGATTGTAAAGCATGAAAAAGATATAAATCTCGCTATAAATGAAACCATGATTATTTTTGAATTGTGAGACTTGTCTAGAAAAGCTATTAGATGCTTTGTGTATGGGGAAATAAGTAAAATCTACTCAATGTTTATTACTTGTCTTAATGTTACCATGTTAAATTTAAAGCTTTTGCAAATCTTGCAGATTTTATTTGGACTATTTTAACAATCACATGTGCAGTTAATAATGACCTATCTAATGGTAAATTTGCAGAAAAAGAAAGCCGAACATCCCTATTAATACTGCATTGTTTAGTCAGTGTTGTCGTTTAGTGGCTGTCGTTTCTGTGGTTTCATTTTCCTCGATATCACTGCTGTATAGCTTATTATGGTTATCTATATATTTAAAATAATTTCATAGAACCTTTAGACAGTTCGCCAGCCCCAGCCACTCGACGGATTTCGACAATTTTTATTTCATATGAAAGCTTATAATATTTAGATATGTTATCAAGAGTCGTCTGCAGCCCACAACCCCCCATTTTTAAAGTTAATCCAAACAACATTTCTCCATTATATATTCTCTATGGGGGGAAAACCTTTAGACAGTTAGCCAGAAACAACCACCAGACGAATTTCGACAATTTTTATTTTATATGAAAGCTTATAACGTCTAGATATGTCATCAAGATTGTGTGCCGCCCACCACCCTCAATTTTCGAGATATATTGCAAAATAAACAAAATATAATAACGGAAATAACGGAGATTCATTTGCAAAATAGTACCGTGCTCCTGAGTTTCAAAAACTAGAGCGATTTCGCCAATTTATTACGTCACTTATTTTAAATAACAAACAATAAGAATTCTCTGTTTTATTTTGGTAATTTTAAAATAATATTTTTCATTTGTATGTAGTTGTGTTGCATTTCATTGCAATTTAATATAGTTTTAATGGCAGACGGTTTTGTTACGACATCTCTATAAATATGATCTTTGTTTTAGTTAATATTTAATTTAAAATCAACAGCAAACGATTTTGTTCTTATTCTAAATTAATTTTGTTAAATTAGCAACAAGAAAATTAGTTCTTGTTAAAAAAAAAACTTTTATGGAATGCAGAGTTTTTAAATGAGAAAATGAAGTTGTTTTTGCAATAAACATTTTAATTTTGAGATGATGTTTTGTTTTCATCAATAATCCCTACAGTTCCATCAAATTGGCGTGTCAAAAATATTGTAAAATACCGATTGTAGGTGATGTAAACTGTTTATATCAGGGTGATATCATTCTGTATGTATGGATCATGCCGAAATTCGTCAGAAAGTTATACAAAACATTACACGTAGACTGGGTTTATTGAAAGATTTTACAATTTTAAAGGAATCTGTTGTCTACAAAGAATATGAAATCTGCTATGGTTTCATGGTCTGTTCTAATGATCTTCATGCAGTATTTAAAATTGAAAAAAGTAGTGGCTGAGAGCCTCGAAGCAGATAGGGGCAATTTACTTGAATTAAAGAAGGCAATTTTTGCGTTTTCCTGGAGATTTAAAATGCATTCTTTTAGTGCTGCTGATGACTTTATTTCATTTAAATTTTTAATTAACGTTCCACTCTTCTTTAAACTTCATGAAAATCTTTGTTGATCGGTCTTATTTGATCCGTTAGCCAAATGACGAGTGTGATGTTTCTCTCTTTTGAAATGATGTCACCAGATTTTAGAAGAATATCTTTATTTACACATACACAAAAAATATAAGAAACCCACTTAAAAAATGTAGTCCATCGTACTGAGAAGCCAGAGAAGTAACTCCGCAGAAGGAGGATGCGTCAAGCGTTCTCCCAACCATCGCCACACTATTCAAACATCGTAATGAGGACCTCACCCTCATCATTTATGAATACTTACTGAGCCCCTCACTAATGAAGTTCCCACGCCAATCAGTGCAAACACGATTTTAGATAGAGCTACCTCAGATAATTTTCCTATACCAGGTTTCTTCATGGGAAATATTCTGTGCAATCCGATACTGAACTAGGCATCCTCATATACCAGAACATCCTGAACAAACTAAGAAATTTTTCTATTTAGTTTGATGTTTTAATGTTCTTTGTTGGAATTTATAATGATAAATTCCAACAAAGTGTGTGCAACAACTTTTATTTTAATCTTTTTTTATTCACATTATTTTATTTTATTTCAGAATATCAGATTACATATTGTTTCTATATGCTTATTTAAAGAAAAATAAGAAACAATTTAAAATAATGAAATATATCCAAGTAGTAGGCTGCTATGTCATGCTGAAGAACAATTTCACTATTGAATTGAAGTGTTTCAATTAGGTATTAAAATAGGATGATAAGTATGAAATAGAACTATTTCATACTTATCATCCTATGTTGATACTCAATCGGATTTCTATTTCTTTACGAAGTGCCTTACGTGTAATGCATTCCATTGATGTTTTCTTTGAAGCTTATGTCACTTCTTTTGGAGAAAAGAACTCACATAAAAAAAGAAAATTTCTTTCAGAATGTTATCACAGAATATGAAGTGTGTTTCACTCTTTCGTAGCTCCTGTTCTCCAATGAGACCATATTAGTATTCCCCAGAGACAGAAGTAAAAGGTTAAAACTCGAGTGGAAAATATTGCGCTAATATGAACATGAAACAAATATCGACGCGACGTTCTTCCATTCCACTGATCAATAAACTGCGTGCGACTTGCAATGTTATTACCGGTATAACTATGCTATTATTGTGACTTACTCCATTAAGTAGTCGTTAAGTTTATCTGTGGTAGAATTTTCTCTTGCTTTATTCATTGACTTAGACCCCCCCCCCCGTATGTGTCGCCGTTTCCGTTTGCGATTCCATGTTCTATTGTAACAATGACTTGTTTCTGTATGCATGACCTGCCTTTAAAATTTTCTTTTGGATTAACCTGTAGAGAAGAAAACAAATTAGCAAATAATTCAGCATAAATTATTCTCTTTTCTGCAGCTTGGCAAATTTTCTTTTGAATCAACCTGTAGAGGAGAAAACAAATTAGCAGACAATTCAGCATAAATTATTCTTTTTTCTGCAGCTTAGCATAAATAACTCTTCAAAAATGATAAAACTCTATTAGCACAAGATGCTCTACAATATTCATACGATATCTTTACGATGATTTGGGGCATTCAGTGTATTCTATTTTTCAGTGTATTTCTATGTTTTAACCCTCTGAGTGGTTCGGTCTTCTTTATAAAGCGATTCCAAAAGCGAGCTATTGAAGAACCTTCATCTGTTTTAAAAGTGTGCCTTTCTCCCAACAGAAAATGTTCCGAAAGCGCTGCAGATCGAGTCTCTCCCCCCCCTCTGAACTCGGAACGATCAGCACCCCCCATGGAGAGGATAACCGCAAGAATCTGTTCTATTCAGCTTGGAACCTATTCAAACTACAGTGCCAGGGGAATTCTGGGGAATTTATCTGGCCCTGGGTTTATTGCTTTCGGAAGATCCCATCTGTGGCGTGACTGAATGTCTTCAAGATGCCCTCATTCTGCATATTGCCCGTGTCCATCACACCAGATGACAAAAATAAACGCCGTTAGACCAGACAAATGCCAGACCGTTGGGCCAAAAAAATGAAAGCTATATTACTTATTTTTTATGTTGTGAGTTTCTAAAAATATGAACATCATTGAAGTTGCATGAAAGCTGATATTCTTTAGATGTTTGTGACTTCAAAAAAGATAAAAAAGATAAATTTGGCAAAAGAAAATTGATTTTTGTAAGCTTAAACTTGAAATTGTAAGGAAATTAAACTTACATGTTTTTTTTCCATTTTAAGCCGAGTTAGAGTTTTTACTTTCTCGTACACGAAGTATACAAAGAGAAAATTGTAATCGTCAAAAAATTCGAACTCGAGATTTTGACGAATCTCCATGTTTTAGACCTCCCTGAGTCCGAAAAACACAATTTTGGAATTATGTCTGTCTGTGTGTCTGTGAACACGATAACTCGAGAACTATTAGAGCTACAGGGATGAAATTTAGTATGTGGTCTTTAAACATAAGTTTTAGGTTTCTGTCAAATTTTGGACAAAATCCGTCCACGGGAAGTCTGTCTGTCCGCGGTCATGTGAACACTATAACTGAAAAACTTGAATAGCTAGATGAATAAAATTTGGTACACAGTTTTATCATCATGAATGTAGGTCCGTATAAAATTTTGGGCCAAATCCGTCAAAGGGTTGACTGTCTGTCGGTCTGTATAATCGTGTACTTGTAAAAATTACATCTCCTAACCCCTTTGGCTTAGATAAATAAAAATTGGTATGACGTTTGCTAATATTAATTATAGGTCTGTGCCCAAATTTCGTTTGAATCGGTAACGAAAAAGGCGTTCAAATTGCATAATTAATTTTTCTAATCCGATTCTCCATACGCATGCGTACTGGTAGCAATCTCTGTGCACGCGGAAGGATTACATCACTTTTCCCCTGTTTTACTTGCGTACTGGAAGCAATCTCTGCGCATGCGCAAGCTAACGAACGAGGTCTTCTCCTGTTTTCTCCTCTGCACACGGAGCTTGTGCATTGGCTACAGTTTGATAGAAAATAAATATTGCTAACTTTTAATACATACGCATCTCTTTCAATATGATTTTTCACCTAAATATTTTACTATCACTATAATCTACAATGAAAAACCTTCTGATAGTCATTGAATTCTGGGTTACAGTAGGTTCGATTTTTTTATCCACGCAGGGGGAAGGGAAATGACAAATGTTTGAGAAGTATACGAGAAAGTTTAGGGGAGGTCACTCCCGCTGGTTTTATTTGAATATAATCCTAAAATTTTTAAAATTAGATTATTATTGTTATACGTTTTGTAAAAAAAAAAGAACGGGGAGGTGCAGTTTGCTTACGTAATTATAAGAGGGGGGTTTGAGATTTGCTTATTTTTGCTGACAAGGGGGGGAGGGGGTCAAAAAATACCAAAAAAATGCTTACGTAATATTTGAACGGCCCCTTTAATTCTTTATTTATAATTTTTTTTTTATCGAAATGTAATGGCATATTGAGTTTCAGGGGCATTAAAGTTTTTTTTTACCCGATTGAAACGAAAATTGGACAATTAGGGTTAAAAGACTACATACCAAATTTCATTTATCTAAGTCGTTGCGTTTAGGAATTATCGTGTTCACAAGCATGCGATTACAGAAACCAACAGGCAGTTAACGCGTCGAGGGATTTCGTCCAAAATTTAATACGGACCTACATTCCTAATTTTTAAAACTGTGTACCAAATTTTATCTATCTAGCTGTTTAAGTTCTGAAATTATCGTGTTGATATGAACCCTAACATACAAATTTTCCTTGGACGAACTTTATCCAAAAATTGATTGATATATACTAATTTTGTATTAAGTCCATATAAAAGATTACTTCTTTCTAACTCTAACCGTTGTTGAGTTATTGTGTTCACAAACATAATTCCAAAATTGTGTTTTTCGGACTCGGGGAGGTCTAAAAACTGGAGATTCGTCAAAATCTCGTGTTGAAAAATTTACGATCAACGATTATAATTCTTTCTCTTTGTATACTTCGTTTACTAGAATGTAAAAACGATCAAACTTTTTTTCCTATCAATTTTACGAAAATGCGCTAGCTACGAAGTAAAATATTATTGAATTTTTTTTTCTACAGACAATTTTTTGCAAACTTCGCAAAATCAAAGAATAAGGAGAAAAATTTA
Source organism: Araneus ventricosus (assembly GCA_013235015.1). Classification (NCBI taxonomy): domain Eukaryota; kingdom Metazoa; phylum Arthropoda; class Arachnida; order Araneae; family Araneidae; genus Araneus; species Araneus ventricosus. Next base: position 3,642,522 of record BGPR01000015.1, read on the forward strand.
ACACCTATTCGAAATTAATCAGGTGCCTTTTCACAATTTATAAATGTCTTGGACGTTATCGGTGTGATATTCAAAAACATTTTTGGGCCTTTTCATACCAAATATAAAGGAAATTTAACTAACATAAAACTTACACTTTACTGTTTTTCTTAAAAAATAAAATTATAGATCTAATTCAAATATATCATACAGCTTCGAAAATAAATAAGAGTCTCATTATTATCCATTAAAGTTCAGAATGAAAATAAAAACCTGTATATAAATCAGAATTTTATTTAAAAAAATTATACTTTACAAATCACAGCACACACACAAGATATTGTGATAAAACACACTGTCTAGCATGTGACGGTGGAGTTTGGAAATAATTCAATGCCTGAGACTACTATTATTATTAGAAGTACTGTCTTCAAACTCGTTAATAACGTGTCGGGATGCATCATAGGTTTGTAACACATATTAGTGGATTCTTGTCTCATAGCATCTATTAAAATTCAGCTCGCAATTGGCATAAGAGCTACCAAAAGCAATGTAATTCAGGCATTTAGATTTGATCACTTAATGAAGAATGCATATCAGCAAAACTATAACGCTCAAGGAACTAGTGCATAAATACAGTATCATTGAAGAAAGCATTGATATTTTCTTAGAAATGGTTTTGTGTTCTTACATTTTAAAAAAGAAATAAACATTTTCACTGACTATTGAAATAAACTTAAACTGCAGATGTTATCAGACTCTTAATAAGATAACTAAAAGTCTGTTAAGATCACTGAAACGTTAAATTTAGTATATATTATTTTTTACGTTTCCATGTAAACCAAAATTTTCTCTAACAAAAATACAATATTTTAAAACATAAAAAATAAAATTTTCATCCCTTTTCTTTAACATTTGTTTCAATGTTTGTTCAAAGTGAGCAAAAAATAAATTGAATAATAATTATTTGAAAAAATAATTGTTTTTTTTCGGAATTTATTTCATTTTGATGAATTTAAAAGAAATTCGAAGTAGTGTAATATAGAAAACTCATCTAGAAAAAAAACTGCTATAGTTTTAAAAAATCACACCTAAACCTTAGTTATTTTTTTTTCAGTTCAATGTTATATAACGAAATAAACAACCCCCCTCGGTGCTGATCACCCCCGGCTTCTCAAATTTTTCTATGCTTGAATGGGGTATTGAAAGAGATTGGGCAACAAAATCTATTTTACTTAACAATTCGATTAAAACATTGATGCATTGAAATAAAATCTTATATAACATAAGTGTATTACAGGGAAAACACTTGAAACATAATACAATTTCAATCCAGGCTGACAAATATTAAACCGGACTTATACAGAATCCAAATTCGGACACACACAACTAGAAAAAAAAATCCAAAACTGACCTTCTTTCTGAAAGAAGACCTCAATGCAGATAGCGTTAAAATGCCCCAAGCCAAAGGGGTGTGGGGTCTTGGATCCTGTGGTATCTCTAATTTGCAGTAAGTACATTCTTATCAGCACTCATTGTGTCGACCGCTACCCTACCCAGCTAATCAATCAAAATGTCAAACCACGGAAGGGGGAAGAAATTCGGAAAAATACGTTTATCGCGCTTTAGAGACAGTTCACAAGAGACGTATATTTCCGGGCTGACCGCTTTCGGCGTGTCTCTGACCACACGTTGAAATGCGTGTTATCCGCTTATGGGATAGTCCAAGGTCGACGTAGAAATACGTGTGAAACGCTCAGAAGGTTAAAATATATGGGGTTTTGTTGGTGGTGGTTCGGCTGTTATTACGAAGTTTTCGGACAGAAATTTGACTTCCATTGAAAATCCGTTATCAAGATTATAAATTTATTGCACTAATTTCGTTTAACATGATCGTTCTGAAACGTCATAAAATATTTCAAGATTAAAAAAATACTTATAATGCGCTTAAATTCAAGAAGATCAGTCGGTGATAAGATTTTTAAAAATTGAATCAAAGCGAAATGTACGGAAGTAATTAATATTGCGAAAAATTAAGCAATATTGGACATTGGAAACCTTGGAAATTGAGAACAACGTCAAAAAGCAGTTATTTTTAGGAGTAAGCTCAAAGAATGACAGCATTTGTAGGAGGAGCACAAAAGATATTATTTTTTTATTTTTATAGAGGAATATATTACTGGCGATTCATAAACCGTTTTAAAGAGTTTGAAAACTTTTTCCTCGCCAACAATGCAAGAAAATATGTCCTATAATTGGCTTGAAAGAAAATAAAATAAATCCATGGATGATTTAGTAGAACACTAAGCTTATTAGCTGCTGGACTTGACACGCACAGCTGGCATGTAAGAGAAATAAGAATTTTGTCGCGAGTTTCTTTTGGAAGTGCAGAAAACACATCATTGTCGAATTTTCATTTCCTCTAGCTATCCTAAAAGCACTTAAGGTCTTCAAGAACAAACAAAAAGCATTAAGCTTTTTCTCTTTGAGAAAAGAAACATATATGGTTCTTTCTCTGACATTTCAATTGTAGTAAATTTTAAGGGAATAACTCTTGCTAGTTTTAGAGTCATCATCTTGTGATGGAAATTTCAAACATTTGACAGCTAAATACATGTAAAGGATTTTAAATTAATTTTCATATTCTTTGAAATTATTTTGAAGCTATTTAAATTTAATCGCATTTATTAAAAATGACAAATAAAAATTGTTTTACACCACAAAAAAGCATAAATAGTATGGGAGAATATCTTTAATGATATGATAATTTATGACTTAATTATGCATAATGCTTTAGTAAAAATATATAGATAAAAAATGCAATAATAATTATGGTTATGCAATAGTTCGTCTGAGAAAAAAAACTTTCAAACTGTTTAACGTCCTCCCTCTGGCGTGGTGCGAAAGTTTGAAAGAGAGAAGTGCCAGCTCAGTTGTCGTCCTCGTCGTCTGACCGAAGTTCAAAATTACGAGGTCCGTCCTAAAATAGCCCTAGATTTGCTTCACAACGGGACGTTAATATAACTAAACTAAACTTCAAACTGTTTCATGATTATGGAATATAGTCCTCTTATCATTTTAGGTAATAAATGTAATAAATCCCGTTTTGCATATTTACTCTTATCTCAATCCATATAAGAACGAAAAGGAAATCTAAGGGTGACTGAATGAATTTTGTCTTTTAAATTAATTATTACCTCGATTTAACAATAGAATTATCAAAAATTATATAATTCGTTACACAATTCTGACGCATTATTTTATTCGAAAGGATTAAAATTATTCCTTAGAAACTTCACTTTAAAAAAAAAATTAGTAAGTGCATTCTACCTAAAAAATAAACATTAATAAAATCAAAATTTACAAAAATGCCTTCTTTTAATAAAATAAATTTAAATTAAGTTTTTAAAAAATGGTTATTGTTAATATCATCTTTTTGGTAAATTTTTTTCAAACGAAAGATATAAATTTACATCTAAACTTTTCCAGAAATAATTATTTAGATTTTAAAATTTTAGGTCTAAAACATTACTCTTTTATATAATTTTAAATAGATTTAAGCATTCTTCAGTACGAAAAAGGATGTTTAGCTCAAATAGAATGTATACGCAAATTGTTAACGAGCAAAGGCTTATTTAATTAAACTTTGAGCTTTGTTCGGTTTAAGCACTAAAACTCTGTGGTGCCTGTTCATTATGTTAGAGATTTGCGGAATTAGTTTCTGGACGAATTTCCATTTCGCAGAGAGCTTTCCCAGATAGCACGTAAGTTTACAGCAAGTTTGATTTTGACTTGATATTCCCTTGTCATGGCAAAATTTGACGCGTCAAACTTGAAGCGAACTTGTAGCAAGTTTGCTGTGACAACTAGCGCCACCCAAGCTTGCAACGCATTTACTACAAGTTCGATGTGACAAATAGCGCCACCTCCTTTGCAAATCAAACTTGCTGCAAGTTTGCAAAACAAGCTTGATGCAAAAACGGCACAAAGAGATAATTATCTTTGTCTCTGTTTTAAAAAAACATCCAATTTTTAATAGCATCTCCTATACCGTCCTTCTTTTTATTAATTCAATAAATCAATGATAATTTGTAAAAAAAACTAACTTTTTTATAAAAAAAATTTTGAAACATTTTCCGTCTTTCTACTAAATATATCACTCGCACTTTAAAGAAAACTATATCGCCTTTTTCTTAATGTTGAAATTTTAAGGTTTATAAACAAAATTAAACCTAAAAAACAGTCAATGTTTGTTGAAAAATAATAACTTATACATTTTGTCCCATTTTAAAGTAATTACTTTTGAACTCTAATTTCATAATTTATTCTACTAGCAAAACGTAGTTATTAGTGAAAATCGCTCTCTCTTTGACTTCAAATCATATTCTCAACTCAAAAAAATAATGAAATCAAGGAAAAAGTTTAAAATAAATCGTATACGAATCGAACGATGTATTAGCGAAATCTATCTTCTCCTCTCGTAGCTGAGCTGATCGAGTGGTTTAGACGGTAGGTCGCGAGTTCTATCCCGGGTTGTGTTCGTACTCTGTTTTTGCTATAATTTGCAATGAGTTTGCAATGCAAGCTTGCTGCAAGTTCGTCCCATGGTGACTTCGAAGCTTGCGTTAACTTGCTGCAAACTTGTTTCACTCTTGTCGTGTCAAATTTGCTGTAAGCTTGCAGATTTGCAATGCAAGTCTGCTGCAAAATAAAATTGCTATCTGGGTTATAGTGGAAACTAACATATTTTAGAGAAAATCCCATTTAAAGACTATGGAGTCACTTCACAGTACTTTTGGTGTTCGTTAGTTTCTATGAAATCGCGTTTGCAGAATAATTTCGCTGTGTTTTCAACAGAAAGGCCATCGACAGTCCTTTCGACTGTATAGTGTACTTACACGATAAGGGGTGTGATAAAAAAATTATTGGGAAACTGGTGCCCTTTCTTTAAAACTAAAACACGCAGAGTAAAGATGCTTGGCAGATATTGACTTTTAACTTCCCTTATGCAGAAAAATGCAAGATAATAGTTCTCACCATTTCTGTGCAGTAGACCTTTGAAAAATGTATTTGTTGTGCTAACATCGCATTTTTTATGGCAGAAAAAGTTAAGCCTAAAATTTGGCGATACTCCTCCCAAGACATAAGCAAAATTGAAGAATGTGTAATAAGAAGATTGCATGGGCCCCTTAAGAGTTTCTGAGTTGTTTAAATGTTTCCACCATGACCACATGAAAATTTCGAAATTTATGATTTCAAAATTGTTTTCGATGTTTTGACAAATGTGAGTGAAAATCATCTAATTGCTATTCATGTATTATCTGAAAAGTGCACCCTTAACTATGGATCATTTCTGTCCATCTTTCTGAAGATTTAGGTGTGACACTTGAGTGTGCCAAGTTTATACCTAAACAGCTCTCTGCATACCAAAAGGAAGAGTGACTTTCAGCTGCAGTCCAGCACCTTGAATGTGCTCAAAATGAGAGAAGAATTTTTGAAAATGATTGTAACAGGGATGAATAATAGGTTTATTGCTATGATTTAATGAGATCAAACATTCAAAGAAATCAAGAACAGTTCAAATAGCAGCGTCAGACTATCAGTTGAAAAGGCAGTTTTTAGATAATTTTTAATTTTTGAAGATTTTTGCAGAATAGAACATACAGAACATTTAGTTGCATAACACGTATGCACACTCTGATTTTAAGATATTTTATGAGTGACGCTACTGTCTGAAAGTGCATAACAAAGTCAAATTAAAACGCACACGATTTTTTACGCTCTTGTTGTTTATTATTAACCTCCAGTCGTCAAGCGTAGTAGTGCTAGCTCAGTTTTTTTATTGCTCACGCCGACCTTGCTTACCCAAAGGGTGTAAAGTATGTGACGAGTCGGCGGGAAGAAAAATTCCAATACAAATATTGAAGTAGTACAATACAAAATAATAGAATAAAATATAATACAAAAAATTAGGTAATACAATACAAAAAATATAAGTAAAATAATACAATAAAATTAATACGATACAAAATACAAATGTGAATATAAATATGATAAAATACAAACAACAAACACAATAAGTAATTACACACATAAATAAATAAATACAAATAAGCGCAATAAATAAAGAAACATACATAAAATAAACAAGAAATGAAAATTTTAGAAAATTTTCATTAAATAGTAAAAAAAAATAGTAAAAAAAACCCCGAAGTCTGAGTTGTAATTTAGAAAAGAGAGACAGGAAGGAAAAAAATCTAAAAAAAAATCAACAAGAAGAGAAACAACAAGAAAACAATTTCTATAACACAATTTAGTGGAGAAAAAACGATACAAAAGAAACCGAATTCTGTAACACAATTTAGAAGAGGGGGAAAAAATAGTCAGGAATGCCCTATATACACTCGGGAAAATCCATTGCATATGTTATCACTTATAAGGATTATCTCCAGAATTTTAAAATTTGCATTTTTGTTAAAAAGTAAAGATTTAAACCACTCTCTTTTAAAATTATTTGAAGGTTATTTTAAAGATGATACCTTTCGGCATGGATGCAATCAGAAACATAGTGATCTGCATCCCCTACTTTCCTACAAATATAAAGTGGTGGATTTTGAAATGATTAAGATAGTAAGGAAATGGTCCATGCCCAGTTAGGAAATATATTAATTTATTTTTAATTAAAATTTTTGTATCCACATGCTCAACAAACCCTCTAATACGTCTCCCTGATTCGGATATATTAAGGCAATATTTTTCCCATTCTTCTGTGATATTTGTTTTTGCTAGCTCAGTTTAAAAAATATTTTACTTTTTCCTTATGAATTCAATTCCTCGCTCATATTTTGCTTTATAATCATTTTTATACTCCTACCTTATCTTGCGATTCATATTTTGGAATATTTGTTTTTATAATTAACACAGTGATAGTGTCACGATAAACATGGAAACAACCACAACAATGCTGTCTAATTACAAAAAAGTATTTACAATTACCAAAGAAAGAGAACAAAATTATCTTGAGAATATTTAAAGAAAAATTTATTTATTTGTAACCAACATTTTCAAGTCATGGAGAGATAATCTTATAAGCATAGCTGAATCAGAATAAGAAATAAGCAAAATATAGAGAAATAAAGAAATTTATAATATTAAAAAAATTTAAACGCCATTTTGCTAAAGAAGCATTACCGAATTCAGCGAAGATCATCGTTTTATTTTAAATCGTCTGCAGAATATAACATCTTCGGTATGTTTGTAAAGTACTTATGAGCGCAGTTGGCAGGAGTTTACGATGGTTCCAAAAAGTACTTCAGTATTTTTTGAAAGCTAGAAAGTTCTAAGTTTTTCAAGAGATAAAGACACTTTTATGGGGCCTTTATCGCTGGGTTTCGGCGACGAAGATCATATTAGATTCTCAGCGGAAAAAAATCAAATTTCATTTTTTTAATATTTTTGTAAAAGGTTTTGGCATAATGTCAACGTCTAACGTTATGAAACAAGTTAAACTATTTCTAAAATATAGCTTAAATGTATTTCGCCATTAGATGGAACAAAAGTGCTGTCAAAGTTACTCGGTTAAATCATTTTTTATTCATTCCATTTAATTTTTGTATTTCTATATGATAATTTCTTATTTCCATATGAAGGAATAAACATTCTGCTTGTTTTGGTACTCATTTTGAGAAATACAGTTGAAAATTCTTTAAAATAGACTTCTCCAGAAGAAAACACTTAAAAACTGTTAATAGGAACTCCGTGTTTCAAAAAGAAATGTAGCTATTTATTACTAATGTGCATTGGCGCTATTTAATTGTATTAACCACTGTATTTCGTAGATTTTTATTTAGCTTGTACGATGGGAACATTTACAATTCATCAGCATCAATAATTATTAGCATGAAATATTTCTCTAAAAGGCTTAAATAATTTACATTTCTTGTTTCCTAAATGCAAAATAAATTAAGTAAAGAAATAGATACATAGATTATCTCACATTTTAATATCCTAATCAACCAGAAAATTCTTAAAGAAACTTTGAATGAATGATATTGATGAAACTAATCATTATAAAATAGAACATTACTTCGAATACAATATAAAAATAAGCAGTGCATGGGTAATTACCCAGTTCAGTGGAGGTTTAAAGAATTACAGGAACGGTGTGAATTTGATATTGAAATAAACTGCTATTTACCCATGCCTTACAGAATAATTTACACTCCCGGTTTCACCTTCACCAAATGAACATCAATTATTTTCTTAAAATTCCAATTGAAATATAAGTGAACGAACTGAAATATAAGAATCCGCGCTTTTAAAAAAATGCATCGATTCCCCCAACACAGGGTCCAAAAGAAAAGATGCTATTTGGTCTCCTCTTCTCTCAATTTTTTCTAGTATTTAAATCCAAGTTTTATGGAATGATTTGCTTATATTATACTGTTTTCTATAAATTAAGGGACAAAAACAAAATGCTAACTAGAGTGCACGAAAGGTAAATTGTGAGCAGTAAAAAGAAAACGACAGAATTCCCAGGTACGGAAAATTATCGTTACTGAATAATTGATGAATCTGCAAATATTTATCAATCATTCGTCAATTGTGACAGGTATACAAATCAGGCAAGAGCATTAAGAAGAAGCGGTGAAATTTGGAAGAAAAATACTGTATATGCGTTATGAAGATAATTTATGTTTTTTCTCTTGATATAGCAAATGATACGAATTAAGGAACGCATGTAGACGATTTTAATACTTATAAGAATTGTAGTTAGATTAGAGATGCCGACGATGATATTGGAGCTATCAAAAGCATTGTAGCACGTTTATTGAAACGATGTTATGAAAGTGAGACAGTTACATGATGTTCTGGACGACCAGCCGAATCTACTGAAAATGAGAATTTTTAGGTACGGATAACAAACAGAAGGAAACGTCGCGTAACTTCTGTCAAATTCACACAAGAAATAGAGAAAAGAACGCGTACCATAATATCACGCCAGACTTCAGTGTGGATATTAAACCTTGTTGACTTGTTTACCTGTAAATAAGTGTGATGATTTTAGATGTGTTCCATTGAATATTTCCAACAGAAACAAGAGACATGAGTGATGCGGGTCTCAACGGGACTAATCAGCGGGGTTTCACAGATGAAAGCAAATTTTGTTTATAGTCCAATTTAAGGAGTTAGTACATTTGGTTTGAATCTGGATATGTCCATTCTTCGGAAATTGACCATTACAGAGTTCTTAGTTATGATCTGGGCAGGTATCAATGTTGAATGGGCGCATTTTCGCGTTTTCGAAAGAGGAGTTATGAATGTACAAACTTATTGACAAGATATTATAGTGCCCTCATGTATGCAAATTTCGTGGTACTGCTGAAAATTGTTTCATCTTATGGATGATAATATCCGCTATCGTTATATAGCGCGTGTTGACTATCTCCTTGAAAGAGAAGGGATACATCAAATGGCCTGCGTAATCAACCGACTTTCATTGCACAGAACATGTATGGGATGCATTTGGTAGACGCACGGAAATCCGCAATCTGCCAAACTTAAGCAAAAATAATCTTGTGGCGCAAACAGATGTGACAAGATCTACCTCGTATATTTCTATATAATTTGGTCAAGAGTGTGCATAACCGATGCTGGGTATGCATTACAATGAGAAGTTGGCGTATACCTTACTAAGGTTTCATAGAAGAAACTGCAATCAGTTTCTTCGGATCATTTTGTTTATCTATTCCAAAAACCATAAATCAGTATCTTTTTTTTCACTACCATGTATTTCCACCTTATAGATTTGTTATTTTTCGTGTTTATTTTTAGTTGAGCTATGACATAAAACATTCCCTTTTTTTCAGTTTTTTTTTGGTTATTTTACTGCCCAAAATCAGCCTTCAGCGCCATTTTCGCCACTGGTGCTCAAACCTAATTTTCTTCATTTTTAAATCAATTCCCACTGTCTACATAACATATATGTTACGGTCAATGTGGATCATCGGTTATTTTGCATAATTACCTCTGTGATTATCCATAATAACTTGCTAAAGATAAGGTAATTATATATAATAACCGATTATCCACATTGACCGTAACATATATATACGAAATGGCGTCTGAACCAATCCATTCTTTGTAATTGAGCTCCAGACACCAATACTTTAATTATGGCAGCCCTGCATTACTAAACCCTGGAAATAAAGAAATATTCAATATCATCATAAAGCCATGCATTCACTACGGTTAAGTCCATATGTATTGTCTCTCAGAAAAAAATAACTAACCCTTTGAAAATGACATCTGTCTATGCATTCTCAAATGCAAATTAATCTCTCGCTTACAAGAATGAATAGCTTTATCTTTTGAACAAAACATTACAGCAAAAATTCTTCTCTTTCTTCATGATAGATTGAGTTTTCTTCCCCTCGGAGACAAACGATTTCAATTATTTTCTGGATATCAAGTTTTTGGGTAGATTCGGAAAAGAAGTGAAGAGATTACAGCCGATTCTCTGATTTTATTTTTCAATTTCCACTGTTAAATGAAGTGCTGCAAACAGAAGTGATATTTCAAAATCTGATTTAACTTTTCTCGGCTTGAATTCTTAATCAAATCTCTGTCGCACCAAAATCAATTGTGAAGATGTATTTCTATTCCAGTTCCTTTCCGAAGATAAATAGTAAAAAAATATTTAATTTAAATGAATTCTTTCATCTTAGTTTGGGTTCTTTTAAAAAAATTCTTGATTTAAAAAATATTGAATTGTGCTTTTTAATTATGTTTCACAGAACTCGAATTTAGTTCCTCAGAATTTGTTTTTAATTTCTACATTATTATTTAAACACCAATGCAACTGCTTTACTGAGTTCTTCTATGAGACAAGCAAGAATTTTGTCATCAAGGGTAGGGAAGACAATTATTGCAAAAATAACTGGTTTTTGGTTATTGTGGTTTATTTCACCTGGAAGTTATAACAGCACAAACTAACCAGTTAACGGGGATTTTTAAAGAAACAAACAATATATGTGGACAAAAAGTTTATTCACAATTTTTCCAGGAAATCAGCCAATTCGTCAATATTTACTGCCCAATCTAAACTAAAGGAAACCATGCTCATGACTGCTGAACCCCCTTTCTTATTTCACACAGTGTTGCCAAATTATAATTTAACCACATTAAACAAATTTATTAGAACTTTATAAATATTAATTTGGGTTTTTCTACTAAAACCACCGTTCACTGAATAATGACATAATTTTTTTTATCTCTTATCGAATGACAATTTTGCCTGTTTTTTTCTGGTTATTGGATTAAAGAGAAACCTGTTATAACCGGGACAAAAAATAACTGAGAAACCGGTTAATCCAAACAAAAAAAACTGTTTTTGGTTATAACAGGTAGGTTTTTCGCATCCCTAATTAAGGATGGGTTAAAAATAATAAAATACTTACCGGATTACTAAATGTTAAACACAGTCAAATATCCTATACAATAATATCCTCCATATTAATCAATTATGTGTTGCAGCGAAATCATGCTTAGCAGAGCTCATTCGCACAAGCAAATAAAACGGTGGGAAGGAAAAATTTGATCTATGTGAGAAATATCTAAGATTTTAAAATCATATTATGGCAAGATACGACTAAAAAATAGAAGATAAAACAGTTATCGGAATACGGTGTTGTGGGAGCTATGTCGCTAGTTTTGCGCTATGTTACTTGGAGACAACTTTATTTGTTTATTTAACCCATACAGACTTCGCCTACCTAACCAAAATGGTGTACGGCTCATGAAAGCCGGCAGAGAAGATTCACAAAACATGCATGTCTTAGCATAAAAATCATAGTATCATAAAACAAAAACATACCACATGCATGTCAACATTCAGAGAAAATTGAGAAAAATAGCGACAAATTAAAACAAAAAATCGAAAGTAAAACTAACAACTAAAACTAACGGAACCTTCCAATAAAAGCGTTCAGGGCTTCTCTTTCATGTTTCCACATCTCACCCTTCAAAAGAAGATATTTAGCATCTCCCTTATCTCCTCCATAGAAGATATTTACATTCTATGCGTGTTTTCAAGATCCCATGTTGGAGACTGCGTTAGGAAAATTATTTATTACAAGGAAAATATTGTACTCATCTCACATTTTCAGCTAAGAAAGTTGACATGATAACATAAAAAGTAATCATAAAATATTTAATTTCAAGGTAATGGTATTTTTTTTAAAGTATGCAACTAATTAAATGCATTTAACTCATTAGATGAATCGTAGTTTGAATGGTATGCAACTCATTACATGCAAGAAGTGTGCTTAAAGCTAAAACTGGACCCATTCAACAGGGATCCAACTTCAATACTGAAATTAGCTGCTTTCGAAAATAACATAAAAAATTTGAAACAAACCACTCATTCGTTCACTATATAGTACAGTTATCCATATAATGAACTAGAAATCCATTAAATGGCGATTAGTTTCTGATCACATAATTGCATGCAATTAATAATCTGAAAGAATATTGCATTCATCGAAAAGTTCAGATAACTACTTAAAACTATCTATAATGTAGCCTTCATGTAATTTTCTAGATGATCCTCGTCATGAATTGCCGTTACATAGTTTTGTTCACTGCTACAATTCTACTAGTTTCATTCTTAATTTTAAAAACTTCCTGCGTTTTAGGAAAGATATACGGTGTGAGTTGTAATTAACCTACAACTTTGAACTGCAATAGCTTTTCAGAGCCTCACAGGATATCGCGACGGATGAGGGAAATGAAAGAGGACGTAAGATGAAATTGTTTAGCGTAACTTCCACTCTTTTCCAAAATGGCTTCCAAACCATCATGTTAAACCGAAGATCGTAATTTCATTGTTAAAAATTGATATTTATATGGTAAAAATTCAATAAAATGTTTATGGAAGTGGTCTTGAACATTCAAAAACCGACCTAAGTCATTAATAGTGGGTTTGGAACTTTCTATCATCGCCCGCCAATACCCAAAGCGTTACCCTAGTGCATTGCATTGGCTCCATTATTCGCTAAATATTAATCCATGTAATTTCTCTCTTTTGGGTCATATGAAAGATGTTTACAAGAAGATGTTACGTTTACAATAAGAAGCTAGAAACCCTTGTAAGGTCTTTCGGCTACTTTTTTTTAAGGCTTCAAAAATGTCATTTTCGAGCATAGAATAAGAAACACAAAAATATATATTTGAACTTGTTAACTAGGTTACTCTCTTGTGTTACCTCTGAAGGTTCTCACTTTGAAAACATTTCCAATTAAATTCTTTCTCCACGTTCTTTTCAATATTTAAAAACAAAGGTTTGCATTACTATTGAAAAGTTATTTCAGTTCCAATACAGGGTACCCACTTAAATAAGGGCCACCCCATCTTAACTTCAGAACGAGGGTAACTATAATCATGAAAGTAAAGTCTATATAAAGTTAAGCGTTTATGCGCTATGCAATGAGACCCCTTACAGCGCCACCTGTTAGCAAACTCCAGAGTTAAAGTTCCTATCTCGAAAACGGTACAAAATACGGGGAAACGTCAATCACAAAGTTGTAACGCTTTATCGTTTTAGTATAAAAAGACACCTTATATATATATATATATATATATATATATATATATATATACATTAATACAAAGAATAGAACGCTTAAAAGGCACATTTGTTTGTTCGCATTTTCCGAAATTGTAACGTCACAAAACATAGACAAAAGGAGAAAATGTTATTTTTCAGACAAAGAAAATGACCCCATTATACTTTTTTCCTGTGGGAATAACTCAAACAGTAGGTGCAAGTGACCTTTCCGCCAACATTGCAGGACTTTCGATGATGTATTACTGCTGTCTGTGCTAGCGCACCCAACTTTGTACTAAAACGTGTGCAAAGTAAAATTCAAACAAGGGATCATATCTGTATTGTAGATGACGGAGAGCACTTTGGACACCAAAAATTAAAGTATCTTGTGATAGCTAATTGTTTTTTTCCCTTTGTAAATCGTTTTGTGACGTCGCAGTTTCGGAAATCGAGAATAATCAATTGTGCATTTTGAGCGTTATGTTCTTAGTATTAATATGCTCATGGCGTCTTTTTGTACTAAATCAGTAACACTATACAACTTTGTAATTGACATTTTCCCACTATTTTTTACTGTTTTCGAGATAGGAACGCTAACTCCGGAGTTTGTCACCAGATGGCGCTGTACGGGGTCTCATCGCATAGCGCATAGACATTTTACTATATCTAAATACTACTTTCATGTCTATAGTTAGCGTCGTTCTGAAGTTAAGAGGGGGTGGCCCTTATTTAAGTGGGTACCCTGTACGCAGAGACTTACCTAGGATAAGTGGCATCCAGATCATGATCCCTCTCCGTCATCGTCAACTACTTACCTTGTGCAAACGGCTCCCGGTGAGTGGCATTGTTTTGTCCCCTAATATTTTTATGCTTTAAAAAGAGACATAGACTCATTAACGTTTTGTCATCATAACCAGTTACGTAGCGAAAGTAAATGGCGCAGGAAATTATCATTTTCCCAGTCGTCATCAGTGGCTCAACAAGTGTAAATGACGTCAGCAGTATGTATATTTTTACGTCTCCTCATCATATTTTATCTTGAAAATGGCATAAAGTCAGTAGTGCTTACTCCATGCCCCCCCCCCTTAAAATTAGCTCACGATGCCTACATATACCCCTTAGTCTCCGGTCGCTACGCCACTGCAAATTTGTAGGTTCATTAAAATTTTCACTGCAGTTGTTTACAAATGTATCTCTAAGCAGAAGTTTTTTTAAAAATTTGCCGAAAATATATGCTTTGAAACATGCATTTTGAAAAACTATATCAGTATTCATTAGATTTTTTAATTCTAGTTTCAGTTCCGTTGCTCCAGTTACTGCACTACAGGCTTGAAGATCCTCATTGAAGCGAACATGGAAAAAGTCGTAAAAGGAATTTTTTTTTCAACTTTTCAGTTGTAAGAAAAATTGTCTTTGGAACTGTTCTCTTAATGTCACTATTGTTACTTCTTTTAGAACTTCGGGTCTTCCGATGCAAGAACTTTTGGACAAAGGCTTTTTTCTTAAATTGTGGAAAACTTTTTTGATTTGAAGTAGAGCTGACTCTTTTAAAGATTTACAATGACACTCTTAAGAAAACAGTTACAGTTTCGAAAAAGAGAAAATGATGTTTTGTAGCGTAAACAATGAGTAGAATGAGTAGAGCCATTTTAGAATTATTTTTAATTTTTTAAAATTATATGCTTTTACAACTATATATATATAATTCTCTTATATAGCGACAAAAATGGGTCGAATTTCTTAATCGCCGCTTGGCAACAGCTCGCAAGTTTCTTTTGTTTACAATGGCGGAAAGACAGAGACAACGGATTTTGTTTTGTTTTTTGAGAGACAACGACTTTTTTGAGATAAATAGTTTAAACAAAATAAATTTCAGTCTTACAGTTCCGATCAGGCAAATGAATGAATGTCTTCTTAATATGTCCTTTTTACTTCAAATATTGAGAAATGAGCTTTTTCATCTCTCCATTACGCACATTTTCTGAGTTTTCAAAAACATAAGTTACTACCCAGAGAAAAATATTTTATCTTTCTTGACAAAGTTGTAACTGCTGTTAATCTGTATACAAGTGGGAAAGCTTTCTGAGCAAATTCTCTTTTAAAAGAAGAGTACTTGTTTAAGATTTTTGTGAAAAAAATAAAAATTTTGAAGAAGCTATCTTATCAATTAGAAAAGGTTGAAAGTAAATAATTATTTTGAGTTTTAATTCTCAAGATATTTTTCACCTTAAATTGTCCTTTTTTAACTAAAAGGTTGTGAAGTAATGTAATACAGATATAACATAATATGTTATATCTTCTATAAACAACTCAAATTTTCTGGGGTTTAAAGTATAAATGGCTACCCAGGCAAAAAGGCTGTGTCTTTCCTGACTAAATAATAATTGGAGTGAGTTTGTAAACAAGTGGGGACGCATTTTTGAGCAACATTTCATTGAAAAGTGTGCATGTTTTAAATTTTGGTTTAAAAAGCAACGATTTTATAAATTTTTGTAAATTTTGAAAAAGGCTATCCTATCAATTTTATAAAGCTAAAAGTAAATGGTTATTATTGGTTTTAATTTTGAATAGTTAATTTAAAGACATTTTAAGTAACTTCTTTCCATTATATGTCCTTTTTTAGGTAAAAGGTTGTTAATAATTATAATATAATTAGTTAAGTTGTATAATTCTCTTACGTGACGACAAAAAAGGGTCAAATTTCTTAATCGCCGTTTGGCAACAGCTCGCAAATTTGGTTTGTTTAATCAGCGGAAAGTCCGAGACAATGATTTTTTTTTATAGTTCAATAGTTTGAACAAAATAAGTTTGTCTTGCAGTTTCGATTAGGTAAATGAATGGATGTCTCCTTAGTATGTCCTTTTTAGTTAAAAGGTTGAGGAATGGGCTGTTTCATCTTCCGAGTACTCACATTTTTTGAATCTGAAAAACATAAGTGACTACCCAAAGAAAAATGTTCTACCTTCCTTGATTAAATCGCAACTGGAGTGAGTCTGTATACATGTGAGGAAGCTTTCTGAACAACATAACACGAGTAAACTTAGGATCTTATTGATTTTAAAAAGCTAAAAATACAAAATCATTATGGTTTCAATTTTCAATAGTGAATATGAGCGTGTTTAAAGTAACTTTTCTCTTTAAATTGCCCATTTTTAAGTAAAAGGTTGTAAAATGGGTAATATCATCTCATGACAACTTAAATTTTCTGACATTTAACACATAAATAAATGCCCAGAGAGAATATTATATCTGTCTTGGTTAAAATAATAATTGGAGTGAGTGTGAATGCATGTGGGGAAGCTTTTCTCAGCAACATTTCATTGAAAATTGGGCGTGTTTAAAATTTTGGTGGAATGAAGTAATGGCAAATAAAACTGTTGAAGATATCGTCAATTGTGTATGGAAAAAGATTTAAATGACTGATTTCTGATTGGTGTAAATAATTTTGAGTTTTAAACATCTTATAATTATTTATATTAGCATTCAGATTTCTTTGTAACATTTAAAAATGTTAGAAAGAAAGATGATAGTGAACGATGATGAAAGTGATACCAGAAGATTTTAAATTTAGTAATTCATGAAAAATTAATTTTAGAAGTTCATGCAATTTCAGATAATTTAAATTTACTTTCAGTAATTAATGTATTTATAATTTTGTATTACCAGCAGAAATGTATAACTGTTTGGCGAGCAAGCGAAGAGATCTGAGAGCAAAAGAATCATAACGTGATTCTTGGGGGTTGGAGAGCGGAGCGAGCAGGGGTGTAACCCCCTGGTATTGATTATTTCAGGTAGTGCAGTCAGGTTTAAAATCGTTGAAGAATTGGTACAAAAATCGTAAAAATTGAAGTGGAGAAAATATTTATGATTTATTTTACTACTGCCCCATTAATATAATTAAGGCTTGAAATTATAAATTTTCTTTCAGGGAAAACATATAATTTCGTCACGCTGAATATCGAATCTAAACATTCGTAATATTTTGATAGAATTTTAATAAGTAAATTTGAATATGTCATTTAAAAAAGAAAGTACTTAAAAAATTTGTAAACATTCAAAAAATTTTATATTTTTAAAACCTGTATTAGATTATTATGATGTTACTATTTAAAAATTATGTTACTATTTTATGTGCTGGAATATGAAATTTAAAAAAATTCACAGAATTTTTATACTTATTTTAAAGTTGTAAGTTCTATCGATTGTATTTTGGAGAAAAAAAGGCTTGCTTAGAAGAAAAGCACATACCCTTTACCTTAATTTTTTTTCTAAAATTGTTGAAGAAACATTGATATTTTAAAATGGAATTTTCTTCCTTTCCTGAACTACAGATAATAAGTCGATGAAAAATCAAGTCCTCAGATTTGACAGATGGTCACAATAAATGTTCTAAACTATGTTGTCATATATTGTTCTATAATTAGCGCAAAACTGATAGTATAAAATTTCCAAATATTTTTAAAAAGGAGTACTTAAATAATCAGCCAAAGAATCCTAAACAGAGCGATGTAACCGTTTCCTGCAGTTGGTTCGATTTCAGATCCGCTTCACTTAAAACAATTTTAAGAACTATATTCTTTTCACGTCAGAGAAAAACAGATAAATAAAACATCCTTTTTCTGCTTGGCAAACATTACAAATTTCTTAAAAGCATAATACGTTTTTTACCTTTTACTTTAGCGTGTCTATTTGAATTCCTAATGAGATGAAGGAAAAATATATTTAAAGAGATGAATATTGATTTATTGAAAACCAAATTGCGTCTCCTTTAACTAGGATTACTGATTTAAAATTGATGTAAGATACATTTTTATTCTTTTTTATCTTTAAAATTCCTTTATCCAATTTTAAATGCCGTTGATAAA
The DNA here is from genome assembly GCA_013235015.1 of Araneus ventricosus. Taxonomy (NCBI): domain Eukaryota; kingdom Metazoa; phylum Arthropoda; class Arachnida; order Araneae; family Araneidae; genus Araneus; species Araneus ventricosus. Next base: position 3,660,972 of record BGPR01000015.1, read on the forward strand.
TTCTTTTATCTATATCTTTTATTGTTATTTTTTCATTTTTAAAAGTTTTATTGATGTCCAGAAAAAAATAATCGCTGTACCCATGCGACTGAAATAAGTTTTAACCAGTTTTTCTTAAGGAATAATAGAATAAGACTTTTTCAATAAAATTATCCATCTTAAAAACCACAATTTTATTGAATGAAAGAAACGGCCACCCGAGAGAAACTTCAAATGCTATTCATTAAAATAAGATGATATTTAGATTTTTAAATTTTTTGCAATAACATTTCTGCCATTAATTGTTGCAATAACTCTTCTCTATCTACGATTCTAGTACTTTGTATAATGCATTTACATACAATTCTTTTGGAAACGGCGGTCCGTGGTTCGTAGTTTCTGGATTAGTGGTCAGAATTTTCGGGACACGGTTCCACCACCGAAGATCCACTGTGTATGTGGGCTTGGTATAATTTAATTTTGCCGACGGTAATCAAACGTCCTCACGTTTGTGTGGCGTGGAAGGGTGAAGAGTTTGGGGCCGTATAAGTTGCTAATCTTCTTTCAAAATGGCGAGGTCTGATACAAATAACCCTTGCGTAGTTTGAAAATGGGACGTTAATTTAAAGGAACTTTTAGTCGGAGACCATGTTGTGTCAATGTGATGACTTTCGATCTTAGGTTTAGTGCGCATAAGGTCGGGTATATGGTAGATTGTGTGTGGAATTAGGTCTCATAGCCTTGATTCTCTGATTCTAAAGCTGAGAATCTACCACCAGTCCAACTTATTTGATACAAGACGTGATAGAAAATAGGCATCAAATTCTAATTGAAAATAATTCATTTAACTTTTTCTAAGGATGAAACTATGTTCGACGTATAAACGGAAAAAAGAAAGAGAAATATTTTTCGGATATAGATCGCGAAACACAGAAAAATATCCATTCCTAGGATATCAAATTAAGCATCAAATATTTCTTTTTTAAGACAGAGAGAAAAAAAGTTTTTTAGATTGAAAGAATAGAATATTTTTTTCCATTTTCAATGCAGTTGTTCAAAAAAAACCTTCTAGTTCTTTATATTGCTAAAAAACTAAAATTCGATGAAGAAAATGGTTCGTCTGATGTTTTAAGCAGTATAATGACGACGTAAAATAATGTTTTATCGATTGTTGCATGGAATTGCCAATAAAAGACCTCGTTGGGATATGCTAAACGCTTTTACCGATAAAATGGTATCCATTGCAGATTTGTTCTTTTTATAATGGAATATTGATTAGAAAGAAATATTGAAAAAATAAATAATGAGAACCAAATATAATTAAAATTATTCCTTTTTTCCTCATTTTCAGGGCAAATTCGATTTCAAATTTCCCTTCCGTGGTATGTTGTTCTTATAACTCAGATGCCAATGACGCCACAAAACATTGCAAAACAGAACGCCAATTATATAGCAGCTATTTCGATGAAAGAAACATTTACAAAAGTGTGTGAATCGTCACTTTTCAGTAAGTGAAGATTCACACACTTGTCTCAGTTTTTTGTTCAAAATATATAAAAGTTCACTATCATTGTTTCCCCATCGGGGGGAAACCGTGAGTTCGCGAAGGAGAGGCTGCCGTATAAGTAAGAAGCCTCACGTCAACCCGATGGCACAATAATGGTGGTGTGGCTCTTTGGGCCCACTTCTGATGACAAATCGTACCCCGGTAAAACGGGGGGTTGCTACATGAGCCGCTCGTAATGGGAGCTATTATGCAGGAACCACAGTGCCTAACTATCTGTTGCGGTGGCCGGTCTTTCAGTTGTTTACACGGATGCTTAGGCAGGGCGGGGTGATGTTCCTTTGGTCTTGGTCTATCATTGTTTGTGAAGCTTTGATTGAACGGCAAGTAAATAAGACGTGCAAGTAAATACTAAACTTGAAAGTTTTCTGGTGTTTATGAATGTATGACTCACGTTGTAAATGGTTAGGTGTCAACAATAAACATATTTTTTACAAGATTTCAACATATGTATTCAATAATCTTACAAAAGAAGATCATTAAAACAATAGAATATATTTTAAAAAATCTCCTAAACAACTTCAAAATATTGAAATAGTGAATGGTGCGTTTCAAAAGTAAGTTAGAATATTACCGCACTCTTAATTATGTTTCGGGAAGGAAGTAAAATCAATAATAGTAGGTACACTCAAACAAGTTTATTTTACCTTGCATAGAAAGTTTTTTTAATTGCCCACACCAAGCCTACACACCCAAAGGGTGTAAGGAATGTCATGAGTCGGCGGGTACGTTGTTAGTTTATCATCAAAATACAGTTTTAAAAAATATTGTGCTTAATGAAGTTTAATAAGTTAATTAAGTATTTAATCTGATGTAAGGTCAACAAAAACAGTTGCGGCAAAATGTATGTACACAAAAAGCTGTTGTAACATTCGTCGACGATGATTTCGAGTTCCTTTGACCTTTACCGACTTTTAATGGAAAGAAAAACTTGTGTTGCAAGCACTCCAAATTTGTCGATGAAGTTTTCCGAAAATGTCAACATTTATCGCATTTCGCAATACATGTCAAGGTCGGTGTAAATGTGTTTGAGATACAGATTTAATTTTAAGCAAAAATGTCAGAATGGAAAAAATATAAATAAAAGAAAGAAATTATCTTATTAAATTTGCAATTATTTTATGATTGCAGCTAGTCAAAATTTTCAGCATCCTTTGAAAGCAGGGATTTTGATGAAGAGACGGAAAAGAGTTTTCATCTTTTCAAGTCAACTAGCTGCGTGGTCCGGCGTTGCACGGGCTATCTCGAATAATGCGTCATTCTCTGGTGGAGAGAAGAAGTGATATCACGTGACAATTGCTCAACATTCTCTCCTAAATAAATAAGGAGAAAAGAGAGGCTCAAACATTCTGTCCGCGAAAACGCGTCGAAATCGACTTATATTAAGAAAACCGCTTGCAAAAATAAAAAATGTATTGTTGCAAGCGTTCATTCCTTTAAACGTGCCTAATTAATATCTTTTGAACTAATTGTAATTTCGGAATTGAAATAGTCAAAAAATGGATTCCTTGGATTATTCCCCATCTTTTGCTACTTTCGGCGCGCTTCTCCGTTCAGCTGTTAATAATTGTTTTAGCGTCACATACATACACGTCGAATTTTAATAATGTAGATTGAAGATAAGACCTGTTGTCTCTTTCAACAGTTATGGTATTATTATTTTCGTCTGTTTTTCATAAGCACAGTAGGGCAAAAGAGTAAAACTACTTGTAGAATAATTAATGCAAAATTAGTCTCTAATAATCCGCCAAAGGCCCTCCATCATGCATAGAAACTGAAAAACGAAGCTTCGCTTGAGAAAAATTCAGTTTTCGTTTTGTAGGGCTTCAATTGAAATTGTATGGATAAACAGCCATATTTGGCAAGTTATCACTTGAAAGAAAGTTTGGCGTACCGTAGTGCGTATGTATTAGATATTGCGATTGACAGATGGTTAAAAATTCATCAGAATAGCTAGACGACAGGAATTAAACCGTTTTGGTTTAATAGTAGACCTGTTGTATCATTTCATAAATGCAGGAAAAAATTTACAATGCTTTCTGAAATAAAAATTAAAGGGAAGATGAAATTGATATTTAAAGAAGGAATTCAACTTATAAACAAGGCTGTTATAATTAAATTTCGCCTATTTAGAAGATCCTAGAGCCGGTTGTAGGACTCCAAATGTAACAAAATTTCACTTGCATGTAGAACAGGTGATGCGTTTAAAGAAAACTGAAAAAAAAGTTGAGAAAGAATAAAAGGAAGATTAAAGAAAATAGTTACAATCTTTGATAAGAGTTGATGCTACGCCAGCTTCTGAATATATATATATATATATATATTAATTGAAGCAAAATTGAATAGTTCCTTTAAGTTTTATATTAGTTTAACTAAAAATGTGACCGAAATTAAGTTCTGAAACCAAAGTATTTTTTGTTTAAAATATCATTTTAATGCAAGAAAGTCCACCATCTTGCACTTCTTTTTCTCATTTTTATAAGAAGAAAAAAAAGAGAAGAAAAAAAATGAAATATATAGAATTTTTAAGATCGAACTTATTCTGAGAAAATTTTAAATTTCGTATAAACATCATATAAACCATCATTTCATACATGAAGGAATCGACAATGTTGCGATTGGAATAGGGTTTTTTTCATATTCATTTTTATCATTGAAACAATTTTTTTAGCCTCCTATCTATGCATAAATAACATTGTATTCTGACTCTTGTACTGTAATTGGAATCAGTACAGTAGTACACAGTCTAATACTGTGATGTGACGTCAGGTCCTTTTCCTTGCTGCAAAATGTGCAATGTATTCTAAAATTAAATTAGCAGGAACCATTTAACATGTATCACATAACCATGAATTGACGCTTAACATAATAGTTTGGAATTAATGTTTTACTTGTAAACAGAGAGTGAAAGTAAGAGCCGAGAAAATTGTTCCATTATTTTTTGTAACTAATTAATTATAATTTTTATGCATTTAAGAAAAGGCTTTTCATAATTATTTGGGGCACTATGATTCATGGTTGTCTATATATTCAATAAACCAGTTACAAAAGGTTTCAAAAATCCACTCAACCAATGTTAACACGGTCAAAGTAGTTTTAGGTATTTTCAGACGAAAGAGATCTATAGTATTGTTCTGATATCGATAGTTTTTTTTCTAACTGAAACGAATGTATTTATTAATAAAAGGAAAAACGAGAAGATAGGGGAAAATACAAGCACACTCAAAGAAACTATTAGTTTCTCCTAAGATTTTTAATTATTCTTGATTATTTCTCTGATTTCCCGTTTACACAATTAACGTGTCAAACACATTAAACGAGTATTTTTTAAATTAATCAAAAATAATAAAAAATCACCTGACATTTTTTTACTTCTTTTTACCTTTTTCAAAGACGTTAATATACGGATTTTTATTCAGAAGACTTTAATATCTCTTGTATCAGAAGTGTCAAGTTAAATGCTCTCCAAATTTCTTAGCCTGTTCAACAGCAAATCTATCTTTCTTCTAAGTCAATAGTATTTTACGAAAGAGAGATTTTTAAAGCCCTTTAACGATATCTTTTTCTATTTGGCAAATAAAAGTCTATTGGCTAAAAATAAAAATAATATTTTAGAAAACATCTAACTTTTATAGAAACTTCATGCTCTTCGATTCTTATTTCCAGCTTTGGGTAAATAAATGTGAAGGTTTTAGGTGCTTGCTTTTGTTACTAACTATTTTAACTAAATACGCACGTACATGCGAATAAAAATTTGAATCAAAATCCTGCAGTCAAAGTTTCATCAATGTTGCGCAAATATTTAAATTTTGAGCTTTTGTGAAAAAAGATACATCTCTATTTAAAAAAGTATTTTATTTTTGATTTATTTTTATTTCAATCTTTGAAAATCAGAAATTGAATGACAGAAACATTCAATCTTCTTAAAAACATTCAGTATTTTCCCGGAATAATTACAATCGAAGAAATAAATTCTTTACGATAAAAAGCCATTCAAAATGATGAAATATATTGGTTTTTAGATTAAAATTGATAATTTTTTAATGTTACATCACCACGTTCAAGAAAATATGAAGACATTTTCATTTTAAAATTGTATTTAAGAATCATTTCCTTGTCGTAGGAAGGTTTCCATAACCTATCCTGATTTAACCTTTGGGAGAGATCTCCCTTCTACTTTTCCGTATACTAATGCAATATAGCACTCTCTGTTTGTTTCGCCTTATAAGACTCTACATCATCAGGGCATATTACGAGTTGGAGAGGAGATGTTAAAACTCGAGATTAAGTCATGCGCCGGGGACGCAGCAGGCACTGGGAAGACATACAGTACGACCCCGGGTAACTGAACTAAAGGGGGAGGGATTCGTTTCGGAAAACGATTTTTTCGGTTAATCCATGAACATTCATTTCTGTTTTGCATCTAATTACAGTATGTAATTCTGAAATGTTTTGAGTGTAAAACGAATTCAAAACTCTCTTTGTAGACTATACGTATGATCTTCATAAAAGTTAACCCTCCATCGGGCGCAACATTCGCAGTGCGCCAGGCACAGGTAAACAGTATCATGATTAATATTGTTAATACCCATTAACTTGATTTTATCATTCTAAAATTAATCACTGACCTTCTTAGAGAGGATTAAAAGAAATAAAAAAAGTGGGGAAATCTTAGCAAAAACGTCTCGCCTACACGATTATTTCCGTTCACTACAGTACTTGTTTATTCGATTTGCGATTTCAGAGGCATTTAGGATAACCTGGGTTTCGGTTAACCGTGTATTTATTGTATGTCCAAAAGAATGGGTGTTTCCCCCTTCCCGCAGAATTTTGTGTAAAGGTATACAATATCGCACGTTTGTATTCCTTAAAATATTAAAGAAAAAACTAGTATACATTTTACAGAGATTTTATATATATATATATATATATATATATATATATTAAACGATATTCCGAGAGTTGGTGTGTACAGGCATATCCAAGGAAGTCGCAGCGTTGAAGAACGAAAAACAGTTTATTTTAACTTTAGACATGCGTGAATTAAATTAGGTGAATTATTAAAAATATATAAACCTTGCATTAATGATAAGATCCCTTCCATGTCCATGAGGTAAATCTTACGTGCAAAGCCACACGTTCTACCAGGAAAGAGCTACATCGTAAAAGAGGGCGTTATAAACACTGGAGAGCTTAAATAGTTTCGAAACGGAGAGATTACAAAATTCGAGGCTCTAGAAATGTTACGATTCCTGCGAGTCAAGTTATCCTTCGTCGGAGGGGCCAGCATATGAAACAATTTGGGAGGGGTGGCGTATACAATACGCCAGGTTGTTTTTTCCACCCTCTGCTTCATATTTGTACCCATTTTTCTTAGTTTATTAGTGTTAACAGGGAATATAATAGAGAGAAATGTAGAAAAATAATGGCAGATAAAATTGAAAAAGAATAAAATTTATTCGGCGTAGGTTAAATAAATGAGCATCTCCCACGAAATGGCTCCAATTTTTCGCCGATCGTGAGTTGGTCACCCAGATGTATAACACTTTTGGTAGTATTCCTTGAAAAAGTCGAAAATGTCTCTCACTCTAGCTAACTTATCAGTTTTTCTGCGTGTGACCGTCATGCGTTTGCCTTTGAATCTGATGACAGCGCATAAAATTCTGGTGCACTTAGCTAGCCGACATGACGCGAGCGCAAAAAATGCTTAGATTGGAAGGCAGAAATCAAGATGAACGAATCGGCTAGACGCATTTTACTCGAGGGATGTCCCGATTAGGTTAGAGGTAGGGAGAGGACTCAGGGAGGAACAGTCGGAAATTCACAGCAAAAAATAACTCACTGGTGTACTCTGAACGCCATCCCCTCCAACTAAGAAATAAAGTAGAAGCACCTTTATCATAGGATTGAAGTAGAAGTAATGCTTTTATAATTAAAATTTAGATGGCGTTAACAGAGATTTATTTTAAAGAAGATTAAAAGATCTAAATCATGACATATATTTTGCTCACAAGGCCAAATACCAAATTTCATTTGTATAAGACGTTGAGTTTCTAAGCTATCGCATTCATATATTCGCAAATATGCAGACCGACAGAGGGTCAACCTTTTCAAGGAGTGAGTCCAAAACTAAAAATAGATGTTCAATTCTAACCATAAATCTATATGTTTAATTTTGTCCATATAGCTATTTGCGTTTCAGAGTTATCGTGTTCACATGCACATGGATAGACAGAAAATCCTTCGGGATATGGATTTCCTCCAAATTTTGCAAGAAATATACAAGTTTTGTGTAAAGATGAAACTTCAAATTTCATTGTTCTAGCTCATTGCGTTTTTATGTTGTCGCGCGCGCAGACCAACTCCAAAAATATGTTTTTCGGACTCAGGGAGGTCTGTAACGTGGAGATAATCAAACTCTCGAGGTCGAATTATTTGACGATTACAATAAATTTCGTTTTCAAGATATGAAAAAAATAACAGATATTGTTCAGCAACGGATTCGGAAACCCTTTGCGCTTTTGCGCATGCGCCGGGAGGAGTTATTTTCATCAAAATAGCGGGAAAGTGAAGAATGGAAGAGTGAAGTTTACATTTTACTGAGCGTGATCTAACAAAAATTCCGTAAATACGTTCATTTGACTCACTGCCTGACACTCCTTTCCGGTGTAAAATCGACCGAAAGTGCTAATCTCGGAATCCGTTGCTGAACTATATTAAAGTTGATATTTAAGCTTTTATTTCAATCCATAAAATCAAGATAAGGTAAGCATTTTAATTCTCAATATACACTCATGTCCATAAATTAAGGATAATTCAGAATCACACAGAAATTGAACTCTAAAATAAAAATTTCACCTGTAGAATTATCACACACATCTTGAAGAAGAATATGCAAATGACAGGAAACCACCAGATGGCGCGGATAGTACGTCACAATGACGAGAGTGTAAGAGAGGGGTATATAAGGAATGGTGGCAAAGAAGTAAAATTGTTCACAAGCGCTTTACAAGCCTTTCAGTGCAATAACCGCATAGTTATGGCACAAAGGAAGCATTTGGATGATTTTTTACGTGGTAGAATTATCGGACGACTGGAATGTGGACGTACCCAGCTGGAAGTATACGAGGAACTTGGAATCGCCCAGAGTGTCATCTCCAGGCTTTGGCAACGATTCCAAGATGATGGTAATGTGAGTAGATGTTACAGCACAGGTCGCCCCCGAGTTACAACGCCGAATGAGGACCAGTATTTGGCAGTTACTGCCAAAAGAAACAGACGGAGCACAGCATCAGACCTGTCTCGTCAGCTCTCTTCAGCTACCGGTACGACAGTTTCAAGGCAGACCGTGTACAGACGCTTAGGGCACATTGGTCTATATGCTCGTAGGCCTGTCAGATGTGTTCCACTTACCGCAACTCACTGTCGCCTGCGATTAGCCTGGAGTAGAGAGCATGCATTGTGGACACCCGCAAAAGTGGTCTTGTGTGATGTTTTCCGACGAGTCCAGGTTTAGTTTGCAGTCTGATTCTCGCCGGATTTTCATATGGAGAGCGCCAGGTACCCGTTACCACCAAGAGAACACCATTGAACGACACCGTTACGGTGGTGCAGGATGGCTCGTTTGGGGAGGAATTATTCTTGGTTCCAGAACTGACCTGCAAGTTCAGAGTGTAACGATGACAGGCCACATCTATCGGGATGTCATTCTGGAACAACATGTACGTTTGTTTCGGGGCGCCATGGGTGCTGAATTTCTGTTTATGGATGACAACGCCCGTCCTCACCGTGCAAACATTGTAGACGAATGCCTTCAATCGGAGGATATCACCCGTATGGATTGGCCAGGATACTCACCGGACTTGAATCCAATAGAGCATGTGTAGTATATGCTTGGCCGACGAATTGCAGCCCGTAAACCCCCTCCCACCTGTCTACCGGAACTTCGGAGGGCATTGCTTGATGAGTGGTGTAATATTCCCCAAGATCAGATTGATAATTTGATACTCAGCATGCCTAGGCGTTGTGAGGCCTGTATTGCATCGTCCGGGAGACATACTCCGTATTAACCATCATACTAACTATGTTATACTGTTTTTTGTAAATAGGTTCTTTTTTGAAATTTGCTCCAGGGAGGAAAAATCGCAATTTTTATTAATTATGTCAAGCATATAGCATCTGTTTTGCTCTTTACCTTTTGTTTAATAAATAGACTTCACAAATAAGTCAAATTTGTTTTGCTTCTGTCTCTTTCTTTGCCTGAACTTCATTATCCTTAATTTATGGACATGAGTGTATTTAAGATACACTCCATTGATTAATTCAAATCGCTCTTCAGAAGAGGAGTTTTGAACAATTGAGTCTTATGGTCGATAGAGATTTTGTTACAGATGAGAAGTCAAAACGAAATTTTTAGTGTGAAGTTATATTAGCCATTTGTAAAACCTAAAACTATAGCACAAAAAAATATTTTATCAACTACGTTGTTCTGGATTCTAGCTATTGTTTCTTTTATATTTGCTGAAATAGTTAATTTCGTTCATTTCTTTTAGTTCTGTTGATTCAGATTATGTAATTTTGTTTTTATGAAAGTTTATTATGCTTTGTACAAATATTAGTTAAATTATTCCTTTTAATATTAAGTATTTATTTAGAACTATTTGAATTTTATGTTTTCAACTGATTCAAATCACATTGGAAAATCAATGAAACACATTTTTGCTTATACATATATATTTAAATGGATTTTTGATTTAAAACAAGTTAATTTTTTTTTATTTGACTACAATATCAGAATCCTTATTGATTACGATAAATAAAACTATTCACTAAATTACCGTAACCATTAGTTTAAAAGAGCCTCGTAATCCAAATAAATTTGTTTTGAAATCAAGTGAAACACGTTGCAAACGTCACGAATGAAAACGCTTCTCCATTTCATTTTTAAAAAGCCCACGCATTCTACCAATTATCTTTCTCTTCAAGCTTAAAATGACGCTTTAATTAAGTGAGCAATCTCATTCTCTACGATTATAATTAGTGCATAGACTTAAGGAAAAAAGGTTTAATCATCTGTATAGTGAACTTTTAATTGGAAAGTCTCTAATCCGATTATTCTAAAATTCCATATTTAGTTCAATAATTCCTAATTGGATTTCATTTGAAATAACAATTTATCAGCGAAACAATGATTAATTAGCAAACTAAATAAATTAAAACTAATCGTGTTTAGATAAGGTAATTATCTTTTATTTTGTAATGCAGAATCTACTGACGGAGCAAACCCACAGCACTGAAATATACGTGTAGCATAAATAAATACAATGATGTAAATATGAGGAAGCTTTAGATTTAACTTATAAAAAGAACATTTCAGACAAGCGTTTTAATATGACCTTTCACCTTTTCATTTCTAACTTCAGCATTTTATTCTTAGTTAGAATTTTTGAAAAACTGAATAAAAAAATTGAGGATGCTTTCCTCGAATCATGCTTCCAATTGAGGATATCTTTTATTGGTGGCATGCAGTTGCTCTAAATCCTACTGAAGCCATCCAAATTTTAGTGCACATACTAAACATAATATTACCCATGCAACTTTACAAAAATATATCCAAATGTCCTTGTCCCATACAGCTCCAAAAATTTACTTGATCGGTGTGAGAAGGAAGAATTAATGAGCATGAACTGAGGAAGACGAATAGCAAAGTGGCAAACACAAATCAGTTGCTTACTTATAAAATGCGTCTTTTTCATCGCTCCAAACATCGGCTGGAAAGCCAGAAATACTGAGGAGAATAGCGATTCGATATGAGACACGTTCTGCAGCATTCCTTTTACATTTTCTTTTACTGTTCATTCACACAGTAAGGTGAGCAATCCACCATTCAACGGGCGGAGCTTAATGGTGGATCTTCTTCGTGGAACTCCATTGAGATGGACTATAATCATCTAAAATAGTCCGCCTATAAAGACAGGCGAAGATTAATGCTCACTAGGATGGTATATAAGGGGGATCCTCAGCGTAATCGTATCTAGTACCTTCAGTTCCCCCATCCTGATTTCTATTTAACCATGCCACCTCGGCAAGATCATTCGAAACAAAATTAGACAATTGTGTCTAAATTATACAATTAATTTATGGAAAATAATAAATTCTTAATAATAAAATAATAAAATTCTTTTAATTGATTATTCTGATAGATTATCTTAAATTTTTTCATATATTTTTATTGGGTGTAATCTAACATTTGATAGTATGAAAAAATAACTCTTTTAAAAATATGATAATATTTTAAATCTTAAGTGAACTAATAATAGTTATAATTCTTAAAATTTAGCAAAATTAATTAATTAAATTTTAATTATAATAAAAAACAATAACATATTTTGCATTAAATAGAAAGGCGCATATACAGCCAAATCTAACGAAATACAAAAACAAATAATAGAAATTTAAATTAAAAGAAAATAAATTAAAAGAAAACAAAGATAAAATGAAAAATAATGAAAACAATAGACGTTTTTGCGTGCAAACGCAGCAGCAAAAAGTAATTGCTTCAACAGAAATTTTAAAAAAAATACAACAAGAACTATAGAAAAACCAAAATTTAAATTGGTAAATTTTGGTTTTTCTATAGTTCTTGTTGCATTTTTTTAAAAATTTCTGTTGAAGCAATTACTTTTTGCTGCTGCGTTTGCACGCAAAAACGTCTATTGTTTTCATTATTTTTCATTTTATCTTTGTTTTCTTTTAATTTATTTTCTTTTAATTTAAATTTCTATTAAATGAACTAAGGTATTCGTTCCTTGAAATATTTATCTTCTGATGCAAGGTAAGAAAATAATCTTTATACTTTCTCCTTAAGCGGAAAATTATTCTGGATCTCATAAATCTTGAGAAGGGACAGAAAATAGTAAATAGTATTATTTCATCAACTGAACACATGCAAGCATTTACGTAAACATTAAGAAAAGATGATATGAGGAAATTGCAATACCTAACCCAAAATAAGCATCATATTAAACAGAGAGATATGGTAATGCGTTCAATTTTCTGTGTAATAAGTTTATGAAATTCATTATATATCTCCTTTATAAGTTAATATTAGGATAATACCCACTTTTATCTGGATGTGAAATTAAACGATAAATCTTAACCTTAGGCAGCCGTTAAAGCTACTATGCTCAAATTAAACTAATTTATGCTTCGATTCTTGTCATAGATGTTTTTCAGCCCACCGTTATCGCAATTGGAAATTGTAGTTTATTTTTTTCTGTCTAACTGTCCTGTTATTAAATCTGAAAATCAACTTTACTATATTTCCAAACGATACTCATACGGACAGTAAATGAAATGTAAAATTCTAAATTATTGAGAATCCTGCAAAAAGAGTTTTATTTTATTCATTTACTTTTGTCCATCACTTCGAGGTCACTGCTTATGCAGTGTGATGGGGTGAATACAATTTAAATTCTCCGCATAAACTTAAGTTTTTAAATCCACTGCAGGGCGAATAGGGACATAACGTTGCTACAGAGCTTAAGCCAAGATGTAGTTAGATACTAGGTAACATGTGTAGATCCGTTTGTCTGTGATGTGTCTGTGATGGCTCACGATTACTTTTACAGTCCTTTAATTAAATAAGTCTACAAAATTTTATCCTTTTATTAAATAAGTCTACAAAATTTTATCCTTTTATTAAATAAGTCTAC
>BGPR01000015.1:3674238-3765751 GCA_013235015.1 Araneus ventricosus
ATTAAATAAGTCTACAAAATTTTATCCTTTTATTAAATAAGTCTACAAAATTTTATCCTTTTTTTAAATAAGTCTAAAAAATTCGAACAGGTATTTTCAGATTAAATAATTGATCTTGTATATTCAAAATACTAGAAACATACATCTGTCATACCAATGAATAATTCCTATACATAAAGCTCTAACATTTTGTAACTATAAATTGCGTACTTCAAGGAGTTTTAAAATGAATTTTGTGTTTGTAAAATATTTATCCGTCAAAAATTCCAAAATGCTCTATCGGCTCTGATATTAATTAAAAACTCGGATTTATTTTTATCAAAGATTAATGGACACCATAAATTGGAATAACCAAAACTTTAACTGTTTTTACCTGTTTTCTATTTCTTCTGGAAATTTATTTCCCTCTTTCGATAGAATCACTAAAAGAGATGAAGCCATTTATCACACGATGCATAGATAATCGATACTTTATATTCATGTCACAGATCTCCCCCGAAGATTAAACTTTCGACACGACCATCACGTTGCATAGTTTGCCAAATTTTATAGTACTTTGAATGGCACCCTCTTCTATTCGCAAAAGTTTCAGTTTTTGTTTTGACAGTCTTTCGATAATCATGTATTTTCTTCTAAGTATGAAATATAAAATATCTAATTACCTCAGGCTAGTTTATTTATTGATTAGACTTCCACAGTCTAAGTTATAATAACTAATATATGTTACCAAATAATTCAATAAATCTCTACTAATAATAAAGGAAAATGTCTGTGTGTTGGCGCTCTACAGGACAGACCGCTGGAGCTAGAGCTACGAAATTTGGCACGAACATTATTTGCAGGGTGGGAGCCCCTTTTTTGAAATTTTAAATAATTAAAAATGGAACGAAATTTTAGCGTTTCTTCTTAATAACGTCCGAAACTATTACAGCACAAGAATTATTTTTACGCCATCTGAAAGTGCAAAACATTACCTTCTTAATGATATCAATTAAAGTTAAACGTACAATGTTTTCATTAATTTTAATAACCTTTTAAATATTTCATTGTTGAAACGCAATTCAAACCATTTGCATTGCTTAAATATTCATTTAATTGCGTGTCTCTATTCCATTGTTGAAATCTAAGATAATATCCTACTGGGGACATTGCTTTCTTTTTCTTATTTCAACAATTTATTCTGTGAAATCTGTAAAGCATCCTCAAGATAGTAAGTATATTAGGAAATAATCCAGTAGGCTGAACAATTATGATTCTTTCCTTTCTTCATGTTTTAATTCTTTTTATAAGCATGTTTTAAGCCAATTAACGTGCTACTTGACTTGTGACGCGCCATTTTAATGTTGAAATCAACTAAATATTTTACATGAGGAATAAGAAACTAAAGTTTGCGCCGACGACGTGCAATGGGGAACTTCAGCATTTTTTAAAAACACCTGAAATCCAACCATATTTCTAGAAAAAATCATTCTAATTTCAAATATGCAAGTAAAATTTTATATAAATATTTATTTATTTAAATATTGAAAGCGAAAGATGCACCGAAATAGCAAGAATCATGAAGCAATCCGAAAAGCACTCTCATTGGCCGAGTAGATTTTGACGTCACAGTTGCCTTCTTTCGCATACTTCTCTTTCGCTACTTTTGTGCCCTGCTTTGAATCAAGGCGTTTGTACCAGCTAACATTTTAAAAGAGAAGTTTTTGGCTTTTCTACTATTCAACGTCAGCCCTTTATTTGAAAATGCCTTGAAAGAATGTGTATCTCTCTGAATACAACAGATTTTCCAACAATCATCAAATGTCACACATCAAATCACAAATCAAATGTGAAACACTCTTCTATAGTATTTTTATGGATCTCTTTGAAAGCTTCGGAACAAAGCAAGCTACTCATTCACTTTCTATCAGTAAAATCCTGATCGTTTACTTATTTTATTACAAGGGAACACAAATGTTTTGTCAGTACATGTGTTTGTAATTATTCAGTTCCGACAAAGAAACTGGACACAAAACGCCGGCTCGTAAATTATCTCATAAGAAAAGTTGTTTTGACCTTCCCTTTAATGCATTCAGTAACCGGAACAAAGCTCTATACTATACAGAATAAGCTTCGCCTTAAGAAAAACCGATAGGTTTTCGAAACCATCAAGCAACAATAAATTGAAGAGGGGCCCTCGGACATTCCGTGAATACTCTGCGATTTCTGTTGCACAAGAAATAACGAAAAGATAAGAATCTGGTCCTGCATGATGTATTACATTTCGTATGCCTGCAGGAAAAAAAGAACAGGAATATATTTATTTCAGAAGTTCCGTTCAAAATAACTTCAGGTACGGCATTTTTTAAAAAACTCACCTGTGCCTTTGAAAAATTAATTTTATTTTATACAGTTTTATTTTACTACGCTTTATTTTACTATATAAATTATTTCCTTTGTACAAGCATTAATTTTAAAATACTAGTTTATACTAATTAATATAAAATCTGGTAAAAATAACTTATATAAAGAAATACACTAAAAAATTTAAAATAATAAAACTGTAACAACTTTCGTAAATTGCAAAAAAAGAAAAGAAAAGATACGAACAAAGTATCTGTAAGTAGTAAGACTTTTTTACTGAAAAGTAAGCTTTTTCCATTATGTTAGTTAAGTTTGGAATTACAGTGACCTCTCACTTATACGTGCTCTCTTTTATGCGCGTTTTTTTTGCGGTCCCAGCCAGGGATATAGGAAAACAATTATAACTCTTATTCATTTATGCGCGCACTGGAAAAGCACCTCTCACTTATGCGCGTAGCAAAATTTTTTGTTCAATTCTGTTCTACTTCTAGAAATGCATTCCCTCGCCCTTCCTCTATTGTTCAGATTCCAGGAACACATTTCTCTGTCTTATACACAGGGATGTAAGTGGGGGTTCTTGTGATTGACGTCAGTAAAAGTCGCATTTATACAGCAGCCAATTAGAGAGGTTAGTACGGTAGGTACCACGTAGCATTGATCGCTACCGAAAGAACCATCTTTGGAGTTTTGGTTGGATGAATACGTTTTAAAATGGTGAAAAGAACGAAAGAGTCGCTTCTGTTTAAAATGGATGTTATTCGAAAAAAATTCGAAGAAAATCCTTGCACCTCTCAAAAGACTTTAGCAGAGCATTTTAATGTCCCAGAATCGACATTTCGAGAGATTTTAAAAAATCGGGAGCATTTCCATTTCCTTTGTGTTCTTAAAATATAATTAACGGAAGTTATACACGAATTTTCATTTTTAAAACAATCTTATTTACATTTTTCAGTAGTATATACATAGTATTAATTAACAATATATGCACACTGTATTGATGTTTCACTTTTAAGCTCCCTTTTGCGGTTTTTCACTTATGCGCGTCTCTCACATATACGAGTTTTTTTCGCTGTCCCCTGCGCCCGCGCATAAGTGAGAGATCACTGTATTTAAAAAAAACTATATAAATTTATAATAATATTCAACCCAGACCAAATGCAACTGATCTAGGAATTCAAGTGCTGTCATATACAGACTCGAGATGCACGATGAGATAAATTTATTCCACCTTTTCTCAACTATAATAATTGATGAGAAAATTAACTTTCTGAAGACTAATTTTGATTTTAGTACATTCATTGAATATAAATAATTTATTTTGCATCAAAAATTAATTCTGCGAATTATTTTGTTGAACTACAAAAGACAACGAATTTCATTATCAAAAAGGTCGTGAGTTTAAACTAATTTTTAAGATATTATTATTAATTTTCAATTGTACTGTAATTTTTTAAAAAATATAAGAAACATTTTAATATCCAATTCAAACATTTATGCAATAAAATAACAAGAGCAAGTTTTTTTTAGAAAAAAGACTCTTAAAGAAAGTGGGATCTTCTATATTTTTACCCTTTGCGGGGCCATTGCCCCTCAAAGGTTAAAAAAAATAAATTCCATGTAATTAAATGGGAAAAAACTAATTAAATTTAACTATTTGCTTTAAAATATTTTTTTTTTGGCTGCTAACCTCACCTTATACATCTTTTAAAAAAAAAAGATATCGAATTCTGATACATGATATGCAATTTCAATAGGTATAATATCGATTAATAACTCATATAAAAATGTTCTCCACGAACATGACGAACGCTGCTTGCTGATAATTCCGGATTTAGCCTCGGATCTCTCTTCATCGCTTTACACCACTTTTTGCGATTAACATAATTTTTTGGTACATTGATAAATAATTTATCGGGTGCCGTTACAGTTGTATTACTACATTTAGGAGCAATACAATACTTGTATCTTGCCGACATTATTTTATCTGATGCGATAGTAAAAAAGAATATAGAAAAAAAGAGAATCTCTATAGAGAGCGAACGAGAAGGAAGCGTTGTCTACCAGGTCAGGCACCTGTGACGTCAGACCCCTTTCGCTCCAAAATGGATCGTTTTCCCCGCGAATTCTTAGAGGTGAACTTTGATTGCAAATTTAAAAAAAAACTATCTAGAATATTTTTTTAATGTTATTGTTCGTTTCGAAGCATTTTAAATAGATTCAAAAAATAAAAAAATGCTGAAGTTCCCCATTAGATAGTACGTGACACGAACAGTTACTTGACTCCATTAGAGACGTTCATGTAGACAAGGAACAGAACAGGTGGAAGGCTACGAAAAGAACGCGGGTTAAATATCACAAGATGAAGTTTAAAATTATTTTGTTAAGGAAACTATGAATATAAAATTATGAATAAGAGATTCAGTTGAAATTTTATTCCAGGCGAACTAGCTGGTTGCCGTAGGCGGATAGTATTCAATAAAATATGACAAATATTGAGGAGATAAACATGACTCAAAGCTGCCATAAATTCTATCGATTTTATTTTTAAAAATTTCAAAAGAAAACAAGACATGTTGCCAATCACAAAAACAGACAAACAAAAAGCATTTACAAAATTATTTACAGAATAATGAACACAAAATAAAAATACAAATAATCTTGAAAATTAGAGAACGTGCTCGAGAGGAATGTGGCAATATTAATTTAACAAATAACGTATCGAAATAACTTTCACTGGATTTAGATGCCAATATTATGAAGGATGCTAGCTAAACAGGTGATTAATAGAAACGTGGCCAAACTTTAAGGGTAGGCCAGGCATACGATAAGCTTTCAGAAACACATAGGAACATGGGTGCGCAAACATCATTTGGAGGCAGTAGATGGCATTTAAAATAAAACAGCGCTGGAGAAAGTACCAATATCTTTCTGAATATTAACGGTATAGGACTGGAATTTTTATATAAGTTGCGCTATGAAGCTGTGAAAGAAAAATTACGGGACTTTTCGCGCATGCTCAATAGAAAATTATTTACTACCAATTCTAATGTCGTCTTTACTTTTCAACGCATTTACATGGAATTTTGTTACAATTTTTCTTTAATATATTGCCACGTACTCTGTAAGTGCGATAAAATTCCGAGGAAAACTCTGCAAGTATAAACAAAAAACATGCGGAAAAATTTGGGATTTTTTAAAGAAACCTTTATATCTTCCCGAATAACCATGCTATTTTTAGGAAAATGCATGTAAAATATTGCGCACGTCACACAAAAGAACTTCTTCTAAAGTTCTTCATCCATACTTCACTTACTTCCCAGTCGCTACGCCGCTTCACACTGATTAGGATCATTTAAAAGTTTGTGAAATTTCAACGAAACATCGCGTAGTAACTAAACTAACGTCATTGGATGTTTGAGTGCATGTTAAAAGCTACGAAATGAAAACATAAGTTCAGTGCATGTTACAAAATAACAGCGGGAGTAAGAAGTCTACCTTGACCAAAAAAAGCAATATTTTCTTAGCTTTAACAGTGGTAAAAACACGTGAATAAAGGATTTGATGAAACAATAAATTAGTTTAAATTTGATTTTATAACAATAAAAGCATTATTACAATTTGAGTTTAAAATAAATTTTGAAACCTTAATTACAGTTAGAGGAAATCTTGTACAGCAATTAATTTGGTATCATTGAAAATATACCTTTTGCTCTTTAAGGGGATGTTAAAATAATTTTCGTACCATAAGTATTTCAGAAGTTATTGGCGAAAAACGTCCATAAATAATTTTCGTTATTTAATTAAATAAATAAAAATATAATTCGAATTTTAAAATAATTTTTACGGCGTTAACTCCCTCTTGTGCTAATCCATCACGGTGCCAAATTTGTTCGCAGTAAGTCCAGTGTCGGCGTGCATAAAGAACCAAAAAACGAACACACAAGCATACAAACATACTTTCCTCTTTTATATATATAGATTTGCTATTATAGTGAGAGACAGAGTTTTTTTTTGCCAGACATATCAATTACGGAGCTAGATTACAGTTTTATTGTTTGTAACTCGGAGCGTTCTCCCATCATGGAAATCGATGCCTTATTTAACCATCTTCTTGCATGTTAGACAAAGGACCATCTGGATTCTTTATGCGCAGCTTGTATATTTCATATCCCTAACTCAGGCAAATTCAGCCTGACTTAGGAAACGAAGATAATTTCACGAGCTTGATGAACTTAGCCACCACGTATGTCTTCACTTTCACCTCATTTATCCATGCGTGCACAAAACTTTAAAGCTTGCAGTTACTCTTAATTTATTCATCCAATGGTATAGGTCTTTTGGCTGGAAAATCGACCTGAATCTCTACAGAAAGTGCTCATAGATATTTCGAAAGTTGGAAACTAAGATAATTACACGAACTTGAAGAACTTATGCACCGTATATGTGTCTGTTAATGGGAGTAAAATTCCTGGCAGAATTAAATTTTTTAAAAACCAAAATTTGAGAGAGCATCCAGTGTGTAAATAACATGTATTAATTGAAGAATAAAATTAATTACTCCGAATTTCAAGTTATTTTTTCAATTTAGAAAAACCACTTTCCATTTTATTTCAAAAACTTGACAAAGACTAAAAAACCAATGAATCTATCAAAATTATCAATAGGGAAAAAATGATTCTTTTCCATGAAATTTCTGTTTTCCCTTAATTTGGTAAATTTTTATGGCAGTAAGTAAACATTTTGAAATGTTTCACATAATTCCAATTGAATGAGCAATGGTAATCATAATAGATTTTTAAATCATGATGATAATAGATAAGTTACTTTTCTCTGAAAAACGAAGATACAGATACCATTGGAAATTGTAGAACAAAACTTTTACAATATAATTTTATAAGATCTGAAAATTTTAACAGATAGAAAAGTACTTATAGGCCTTTCTCGATATTCCATTTTTTTTCTTAAAAATTAACATATATTTTAAAGAAATAATGTCGGTATCGAGTTGAAAATTTTATCAGATGTTCTCTACTATTTAACACGGTCTTCAGTAGATGGAAAAAATTACTCTGTATTTAAAAAATTCAAAATATTTTTCAAAATTTTACGCTTTAAGACATCAATATCATAAATCGATGCTTAATTTTGGATTCAGCCGATGAGAGGGAAGATACACAAAATATGTGTTAGCTACTCTTCAGTGCATGATGAAGTTAAACACGATATGGCAGCAGCACGAAGCGGAAGAAGGGGTTTATGGGACTCATCTGATGGAGATTTTCCTCCGAACGAAACCCAAATGTCGACCAGTTTCCCTCGAAAGTCCTCAAGGAAAGTAAGACAGCCCCATATTTATTGGAGCTATGTCAGGTTTCTATCTCAAGTGCACCAGGATCACATACCTCAACTGAAAAATTCAGTCTCGAACCCATGATTCTCCGAACCTGAAACTCAAAACCAGGCTACCGCAATCCCGAACGTTATTTGTAATCCGAAACTATTTTTTTCTGAAACTATTATGTAGAAATTCATGTACATTGGACTAATTCGCCGATGATACTCTTTATTCAAAATCAATTAGTGTATGCCTGTTTATTAATAATTCTTTAGGTAAATTTCACAAAAATTCTATTATAAAATATATATAAAAAATATATAACAAGAAGGTGAAATAGAAACGAAAATTTAATATAACTTTACTATTTTTAGGAAGACCTTTTACACGTAATTTTAAAAGATGATTCTTTTTTAACTTTCTCTGTATATATAAAAAAATTACTCTGATTCAGATCCAGTTGTCTTATGTTTCAAGAAAAACTTGTGAAGTGTAATTTGCTTTTATGCCATATTTTATAATCTTTAATTCAAACATTTATCCTTATGCATATAGCAAATTGGACCACGGTGTTTTCTACGGAAAAGAATTCATCATAATTTTCAGTGATTAACAGATAGTAAGGAATTTAATGAAATCAGCTTTGGATGACCCTGAAAAATTCAACCTCATTTTATCTTAGTCGTAGGTCATTTTCTTACTATTTTACTGTTGATTTATTTGCGGTTGTGTTATTTTAATTTGTAGCAATATGTAATACAAAAAGTTTTATGTTGGAAAAATTTGTTTGCAAACTTATTTTCTCGCGACTAAGGCGTAAGTGAATAGCATGTATTCTTAAAAATTATAATAAAAGAAATAATATATGCGTACACACCCGCATCCATGTTTAGAAAAGAGTAAGTATTCTAAGAATAAGTATTGTTTGCCTGTATATTTGCCTGTATTGCCTAGCCTGTATATAGAGTTATCTTATAATAATGTGACGTTGCCATACTAATATTTTTCCCTTCGAAAAACTTTTTGAAGAAGATGCAGATGGCTGAAAGAAATACCTATGAGAATCATTCTTCATCATTTGCGCCTTACTTTCTTTACTTCATATTCATTCATCATAACGTTCCACTCTGAACTTAATTCCCCATGTTACATTCATCTACAAACAAACCGATCTTCATTTTTTATTGGATTTTTGATCCTTTGATAATTTATCAGATCCAAAAGGCAGTTCTAAAGTTTTATTTACTTTGAATTTTCTTCATTCTCTCTGACTTTGTTTAACCTTTTGAATACGGATGGATAAAACTATAAAACAACCTTCTGAAAATATGACTATGGCGGAGAGACTGAAAAAAGCTTACTCCTTTTCAAGTCATTTGAATATTACATACCTATCGATAGAAAGCGGAGTTACCTTTTCTACCCTTATGTCGTTGATGGGAAACCTAGCTTTTACACACAGCTAATGGCTAAGTGAAATTGGAATCATGATGAAATGGGACAGGGAATTAAAACTATCTGAAATGTGATTGAAAACCGAACAGATAAAATCCACAAGAGGATTAAAATCTCCTTGTAGATCATAATCGTTGAGTAGTTAACAGCCGATGCGTAAAAGGAAAAAAATATTGGCTTAAACATTATACCGCCCTTAAAGTAAAGGTTAAATGTAAAAGTGAAAGTATTTGAGTGTAATTAATCGCAATGAATATTTCGAGAGAAGTATTACAAAAATTACTACATTAGGGCATTTGATAAAAATTTCGTAGTTTTAAAATTATCGCTTGGAAACTTTTAGGATTTTTGACTCGTTGCCATGGAGAAAACTCGCAGTGTCACATTTCTTCAAAACAGGTTTGGTAGTTAAAGCATTAAGGAAACCCAATATTTTATTCACGATTCTCACGATACGATATTCACGCGTTGTCTGCCATAGAGAAAACTCGCGATTGTCAGATTTCTTCAAAACAGGTTTGGTAATTAAAGAATTAAGGAAACACGATATTTTATAAGATCATCTGTACGTTCTATATGTTAAATGGCATCAAATGTATAGGATCAAATACTGTCGAAAAACAAGGAAATCCTATCGCTTCTAATTATACGGCTGAAATGGTGGAATATTGGTTCTTTGTCAAAAAGAACAAACAAGGGCCAAGAAGGCTATTTTCTGGGCTCGCCGAAGTGATTTCAATCTTTCCGACTGCTGTAACTCCAAAAATTTCCATTTGAACTTCAGAACCTTTCGAGAAAACAGAACATCGAAGACTGCTACGTAAAAAAGAAAGAACAAATTCATTATAATCAATGAAATTTGATTTCAAAAATGCAAGATAGGATTTGGCCATTATAAATCTCGCCGGGAGTTCGAATCGATTGGTGAATGGCCAGTAATATCACAGAAGTAATTTTCGAATTTTTAGCAGTGATGAATTGCGGATTTCCCTTTGATAGCATTCATTACGCAAATACGATTCTAGCGGAGAAAGAAGGGCAGGGGGATAATGGTGAAGGGTAAAGAAGTTTTAAATCCAAACGACCAGAAAACTTATAATAACTTTTTGGATTCATGCTTGAGATATCATATGAATGAATAAATGGTAATTCGATGGACCTCAAAAATGAATTAAAGAAGAATTTTGTTTGTGAGGCGGATGTCAGGACCTTTATGTCACATCTTTATTACATTTGCATCCAAATATGATGAGTTTTTCCTTTGTTTGTTTATCTTTTATGCTGACCTTGAAAATATTAAATTACAACCAGCGGGAGTGATCTCCCCTAAACTTTCTCTTTTACTTTCTAAGTAGAGATTCGTCAAAATCTCGAGTTCGAATTTTTTTTTTGACGATTACAATACTTTCTCTTTGTATAATTCGTATACGAGAAAGTGAAACAAACCAACAAACCTGAAATCAAATATATGTTGCCACGTTTCAAAAAATTATTACTTTGAAGTAGGTGTGATAAAATAGGCAATGAAATGAATACTAAAGCGAAAATTCTGCTTTGGAATTGAATTCCCAAGAAAATAATTTATACTACCACAACCGTAACAATTGCAAAAGCTCGTAAATAAAAGATTTGCTGAAATAATGAGATCGGTTTGAATTTTATTGACAACAATAAAAAATTTGTTACAATTCATGTTTGAGAACATTATTTATTGTTGTAAATAAAATTTACAACAATAACAGATTGCTACCAGTACTTTGCGCATGAGAATCGGATTAAAAGAAATTGAATATTCAATTTGAACTCTCCTTTTTGACGGATTTGGCCCAAAATGTAATACGGGCCTACATTCATGACGAAAAAACTGTGTACCAAATTTGATCCATCTAGCTATGCAAGTTTTTGAGTTATAGCGTTCACATGACCGCGAACATACAGACAGACAGACTTCCCGTTGACGGATTTTGTCCAAAATTTGACAAAAACCTACAAATTATGTTTAAAGACCACATACCAAATTTCATCCCCGTAGCTCTAATAGTATTCGAGTTATCGTGTTCACAGACAGACACACACACACACAGACAGACACACAGACATAATTCCAAAATTGTGTTTTTTGGACTCAGGAGGTCTAAAACGTGGGGATTCGTCAAAATCTCGAGTTCGAATTATTTGACGATTACAATATTTTCTCTTTGTATACTTCGTATACGAGAAAGTAAAAAGGGAAAGACAGAAGAAACGGAAGAAGTAAACAATAGCGATAACAATATACCTTTTGAGCCCAACGCAGCAGCATCCAGTAATTTCTTCAACAATATTGTCCATCATCAATTAAGATAGAAACAAACTACAAAAATCATGCTTCAATAAAAATTATAATACATTACGATTAAACAAATAAAATTGAAAAAATGGAAAAGAACTCGAATGGATAACTTTTTCAAAATGCCACCCGCCATCGAAAAAGTTTAATTTTTAATATCTTTTGTTAAATTGTTTCACTTGTACATGCTGACCTTAAAGTATACAGACGTGGAGCATTATAAGCAGTATTATTTTAAATAATTCATGCGATTGTCTTTGAAGTTGCATAATATATTTTTTTAATAAATTCACTTTTAAGACATTAATCTTCATGACCTTGTCGTATTTCATAAACCTGAATAATATCATTTCATACTTTTCCATATTTCTGACATAAACATTTCTTTCTAAAAAAACTGCTTCGAGTTAGAAACATGGATATACATTTTCGCATTCTTATTGTAACTCACATTTCTAGAATGAAGAAAAATATTGACAAGAGGTAAAAAAGATATTTTTCATAGAATGTTTCACATTTGTATACAAGACAAATGACAAAATTTTTCGGATATTGGAAAAATATTTCAAAACGATAGCTTCTTTGTAACGTCTTTAAAAGGAATGGATTCTATATATTTCTGAAATATTTATTACAGAAAAATGTTTCTAGACTATTAATTATTTCTTTTGTCGGTGACTCGTTTTCGTCTCAATCTTAATATATTAAATTAGCTTAAGGCAGCTTTTTTTAATCTGTCAAACGTTCTTTTAAATCAGATTTTACAGCTCTATATTCCTTAAAAAGCACTGGATATCTCAATGTGTAACCGCACTAAAAATAAAATTCAACTCCCCACTGATTTATTTTCGTTCAGTCGATAATATCACTTTACACTAAATAAAAACGTATAAACAATAAATGAAATAAGAATGAATACAAATTGACAAAATTGGTGTGCAAAAATTCACATAATTTTTGCATAACAAGTAATAATTATTTCATGATAATCAGCTTCAAATTTTCGAAATAATAGAGAGCGAAAATAAATTTGTTTATGCGATTAACAGTTTCGATTGCTTTAACCTTAACATAATGAAAAGGTCGTGGTGGCCTAGTGGTAAGGTCTCGTTTTGGGGTCGGAGGGTTCCAGCTTCGAAATCCGATTCCACTGAAAATCCGTCGTGTATTGGGCCTGCTGCACGTTAAATCATACGTAGGGGGTCAAACGTCCTCCCATTGGTGTGGTTTTGGAGAGGGGGTGCCAGCTCAGGTGTCGCCCTCGTCATCTGACTGAGGTTCAAAATTACGAGGTCCGTCCCAAAATAACCCTCGTATTGCTTCAAAACGGGACTTTAATAAAACTAATCTTGACATAATAAAATAGTTCTATAACAAGAAGAAAAAACATTCTACATGTCCAAGGTATTACGAACTGATCACACACTTAGAATAGCTCTAATTTCATAAGCAATTAATGACATACACCAAAGCTCTAGTACTCAAATATTTAATTTAAATATACAATTTTATAAATTGCAGGAATTATGACAACTCTTGACCATTATGGTGCAGATACTGCTGATAATGTTGACCGACGGAATCGCAAACGTCGCTAATGTCAACGCATACAACGTCAGCATAACGCATATGCCAACTGATATATTTTGGTGCATTCCCTTTCAACAGCTCCTTTCAACGCATCAATTGAAAATTGTGATTGAGTTACAAACAATATTTCAATTTTCCGCACTGAAATATATTCATTGACGATTCGTTCGATATCCACGAAGGGTCAGACAATCTACCATTTGAGGGGTGTGACCCAGAATTTGAAACAAGTTTTCAAATTTTGTTTTTCGGATATATGCCAAATTTCATCCATCTACTAATTTTTTTTATTTTTCAGATATCATATTCGTCTATACACAGACAGGCAGATATAGTTTCCCAGCAGTGGAGAAGATTAGATGCGATTAGTTATATTTACGTCCGGTTTTGAAGCAACACGAGGGTTATTTTGGAACGCACTTCTTAATTTTGAACCGCGTTAAGATGACGACGACGGCACTTGATCTGGCACCCCCTCTCCAAAATTCCTGAACACACGAACGTGAGGACATTTGCCCCGGAGGATTTACCGTGCGCCAGGCTAGCTTACACGGCGGTTCTTCGGTGGAATCGGGTTTCGGACCTGGGACTCTCCGGCTCATAGGTCGGGACCTTGCCACCAGGCTACCGAGGCCCCCAACTGTGGAGAAATGAGTTCGTTAGAACTTTCTTCGTAAGAAATGGGAACGCCATAATTTCATTTTTGTGGGAGTTTCTTGTCAACCATAGATGAAATCTCGATAATACGGATTTCGACGTTGTGAACTTGGTATCTTGCAAATAAAGCCTCTTCTTTTTCCTCTTTGTTTTGTAGTATATGTTGTGTATCAAGGAAAAATTGATACTTTTGATAATCAACACCAACTGTTTTCTTTGTTTTGCACTCAGGGATGTGTGGAGATTCATTAAAATATCGCGATCGAATCTTTTGAAAGATTTTTTGTTTGTGTTCGCTCGCTTTGTATAAAAGAAAGAAAAAATTGCCTGAATTTTGTGGTGATCACACATTCACTAACTTTATAATAATGTTAACTAATAAGTTATGCTAAATAATGTTAATAATAATGTTAAATTATAATAATAATGTTAAATAGTGAAACTAATAAGAATGTGGTGATCACACACTCACACACATTCCTACTAACTCCGAAGCTCAGAGAATTTTAAAGGAAATAACACAGGACGAAAACATCCAAAACGTAAAAAACCTCCGGCTCCCCGGTCGCTACACCACTGAAGGCCAAGTGCCAAATTTAACATTTCTAGATATTTGCTCTAGAAAGGTAAAATCTCTCTATATTGAGTTATTATGTTTACAGATAGATCGCGATGATTCCAAAATAGTTTTTTATGACTCATGGTGGTCTTAAACGTAGAGATTCATCAAAATCTCGAAGTCGAATTTATTGACGATTACAATACTTTTTCTTTGGATTCTACGCATACAGGAAAGTAAAAATGGTGAAATTTAGAGCTGGAATTTCCAAAATACTTTTCTACTGAAAGAAAATTTTTTTCTGAAACTTTGTAAATCAGGAAGACTATACACTCGTACTTAATTCTCTGACAAGGGTCCTCCGGTACGGTCGCTCTTTGCATTTGCAGCCTTATTTTCTGTTGTAAAAATAACTTGCTTCCGTGTATCTTACTTACTCTTAAATTTTGTTAAAGACCTTTTGGTATACCTTGTATAACTAATAAAGACATAAAGTTAATAATTCTTTATTTGTTCCTTACATTAGAGATCGATAACATTATTCTTTCACATTATTTAACTTAGCTTCATTACTTTTGTATCTTCTCAGTTCCAAATACGGTATTATTAGTTACCTCTTTTAATTACATTTCGTTAGAATTAAATCTGGGTTTCGATTGCTTGTTTACAAAATAACAAGAAATAATTAAAAATATCGATTATTTTAAATTAAAATTAGTAGAAGCAATTCGTCTCTATAATGGAAATGTGGTTATTTGAATAAAGCTTATTTACTAAATCTTACGCTCTCTTACAATTCGGATTAATTGTTTCTGCTTTGTTGAGGAACTAGTTGTAAAGTTAATGGTATAATAAGCAGCAAAAGAATTACTCGAAAATTTCTCATTTTAAACATTTATCTTTCGCATCCTTGAATAAATAATCTTGCATTCTAAAACTCGTTCATTGTTTTATGAACTGCAGAGACAAATGAATCAATTTCGATCAGAAAAAAACTGTAAGCTCATTTATTCTCAGCTCTTTATAATTTCACACACTGCTCGATATTTTTTGAAATCAGAACTGGTCATAGATTTAATTCCAGAATACAGAGTGCATCTGAAGTGTGTGCTCAATTTATGGAATGAATTCTTAGAATTATCCGATGGATGTGCTGAACAGCGAATTAACTTCACACTAAAATTCACATTGGCTCAAAATAAACTGAGATTCGCTCCTGCTAGTTTGAGCTTCATTCAATGTTCAATGTTCAACTAAAATTCGTGTTTTTGCATTTATCCGCAAGTTTCCTGGTTTTCCTGCTTTCCCGTATAAATACCCAAAATTCATTAGTGTTTATTTTTGTAGATAAAGCATCTGTTGTGATGCGTTGAGCTCTATGAAATCGATGCTGAGTGGATGAACTGAACATGTTAAACGACATATTTGAAAAAATTGAGATAATTCGACAAAAGAACATGTTGTTTAAATATAGGAAATTCAAGAAATATTGAAAGTAAAAAATAACGAATTTTCAGTGGATGTAAATTATGGAAGAACATGTTCAGTGCACTTAACATCCTCTTCCATGAGAAACCTGTTAAGCTTAAGTAAAATAACATCTGCTTCCGTTGCAGCCGAATTGTTTTCAGCGCGGGAAATATTATTAATGCAAACGAAAATATTGACAAGACAATTCGAAAATAGAAATCGTTTGCTTTTAAAAGAAGTTTTCGCAATAATTCTTTGCAACTTTCCTATCTGGTCTTCAATGCGAGTTATACATCACGCTGGACTGCAAAGCTACAAGCTGACAAAGTAGACAAATTAACGGTAGGTATAAGAATTTTTTGAAACGCTTCAATTTTTATTTCAATAATGGTTTATTTCAGCATTGCTGATGTAATTGATTCTTAAGAAGTTGAACCAGGATACCATTTTTTTTTTACTTTAAAAACTTTTCACTGATAACTTAAATTAGCTTGTTTAGCTCTTTAATAGTTAAACAACCTGAGCTGAGGCGGCTAGTTCAGCCGAAAGGAAAGAAAATTTCAGTATAAAAATTTCTTTATTATTACTTTTTCTTGGGCATTTGTAGTTAAATTATTTTCAGATTTAGATTCTTTAAATAATTTAATTTACACTCACTCTTTCAAAAAACGTTACTAATTAAGGTGTTCGCCATTTCTAAAGAGCCAATTATTTTTGTGCATTTAATAGCTATATATTTTACTAAATCTCCTATCTTTCAAACTTCAATAATGTAATTACGTTTGGAAACTGGATTCACATGATCATCCATCGGTTCCTACGATGTTGCCAAATCCTGTAGTTAAATAACGTGTTTTTCGGGAGCCACACAAGAGAAGTATTTATATAAACTAGGGGTCTTTGCCCCAGCTCGTTGATGCTCGCGAACCCCCAGGTGAATTGTGTAGCATTCCTCCTTTCTGCAAAATTCTGCTCGCTTTGCTCGCTACAATGACGACACTGTGCGTCCTAGTTTAGTTATCGTAAGAAGACAATTATGGTTGAGTTTAATTGCTTTACTTTTGATATTTTAACTTAAATAGCACAGAATAAAACTTGTTTGCCTTGAAATATGTCTTTTCTTGATTCATTTAGAAGATAAATTCAACAATTTAATAAAATTAGAAAAGAAAATTATGAAGGTGGAAAACAAAAATTGTAAAAAAGTTGAAAACATATAAAGAGAGCCCTAAGGACAGATTTCTTAGATTTATTAATCTCTACTAATAATAAAGGAGAATGTGTGTGTGCGTGTCTGTGTGTTGGAGCTCTACAGGGCAGACCACTGCACTTAGAGCTACGAAATTTGGCACGAACATTCTTTGGAGGATGGGAATGTGCACGTCAGAGCCGTTTTTCTGAAATTTTAAATAGAATTTTAATTAATTTAAAAATAATCGAAATTTTGGCGTTTCTCCTTAATAGCTTTCGAAACTATTACAGCATAAAAATCATTTTTAAACCACCTGAAAGTGCAAGACATTATCTTTTCAATAATATTATTTAAGTTACCGTAAAATCTTTTCTTTATTTTTAAGAACCTTTTCAAAATAATTTTTGGCATAATTTTCAACAATACTTTTCATTGTTGTAACGCAATTCAAACCGTTTTCATTGTTTAAATAAATATTTATTTGCATGTTTATTTTTTATTGTTGAAAGCTAAGGTAATATCTTAATGATTAATTATATGCTTTAATCAGCATAATTTCATACAGCTAGTATGCTGCTGGACGTAAAATGTGCCTCGACATTTTAAAGTTAAAATCAAATGCATATTTTGCAAGAGTAATAAGAGAGTGAAGTTGATGCAGACAAAGGGTCATGGGGTGATGACACAGACCATTAGGACGTTCCATTAAGGACGTTCATGCAGACAACGAACAGAATAGGCGCAAGGCTATTAAAAGAACATGGGTCTTTCTATCAAAATTTGAAATTTAAAATTACTTTGTTAAGGGAACCATGAATATCAATTTATACATAAGAGATTCAGTTGAAATTGTATTCCCGACGAACAAGCTGATCGCTGAAAGCGGCTAGTAAAGAATATATGTCAACTTAGCCAAATTATCATGGAAACGACAATATAGATTAATAAAGACACGAAAATATAGATTTTATACATTACTAAAAATCCCAAATAGATTCCCTTTTCATTCTTTCACCTTATTCAACGCAGGATAAAATTTGTTGTACATGAAAAGCATTATGGAGGCCAACTTCAACAGGCAAATGAATCTAAGAAAACTACACAAGTACAAGAAGAGTGATAAATTAAACTTAAAAGTAGAGAGCGGTTGCCAAAGTTGTTTTTTTTGTGCCAAATGTGATCAAGTTTTAAATGCAGAGTTTTAAGATGAACAACATGCTTACAGTTATGCAAGCAATCAATACTGATGCCTCTGAGAATTATGTAAACAATTTCTATACATTTAAAAATTTAATAGAGTCCCATGTCGAAATACAAACTACGTACTGAGGGACGCATTCATGTTCGCAGTACCTTTCCATAAACAAAATCATGAAAGCAAGCTGAGCATTTTGAAACAAATTATTTTACCTTCTTTTTGAATTTCTTTCAAAATTTTCTTCAAATGATTAATTTGCTCGTTGAACTCGTTTTCTTTCATTGTTTCGAATATCATATTTAACAGCTCAGCTGAAATTCATGTTTAACTCATCGAAAAATTCTCAAATCAAATCGCCATCTTTTGTTTACGCTTGGATGATTAAATCTCATGATCCGTCGAATCCTTTAGCCAAATCGTATATCTAAATAACGCGATTTTGGGAGCCGCATAAGAAAATTATTTATATAGATAATGTGCTCAAAGAAAAGTTGAATTGGCAAAATGAGTCTGATAACAGCAATAAACAAAAATCATTTAGCCTCAAAACATTTTCTTGCTTTCAAAGTTATCTTAGTTTTAGTCGTGAATTGAATGAATATTTTAAAAGTATCGCATCTCTTCAATCTTATGAAATAAAATTATGAAATATAATCATGTATCAATAATGCTTCTTTGTTTATCTTCCAGTGTACCATTCATTTGGTTGTTTTACAATTTTAATACGACGCTGTGAGTGTTACACTCTTTTATTTTCTAATTTTCCATTACCAGATAAGATATTAAACTGCATATCCTTGGAATTGAACTTTGAATTCAAGAACCAGTTTTAAAAGTATCTTAAAAGAATTTTAATTAAAAATTCTCTTTCAGAAATACTTATTGAAATTTTAGTCAATAAATAAAAATTACTCACAAATAGTTAAGACCATAGAAGCGTTATTAATTAATTATTGTCTGATAGTAAATGTCAAGTGCGTTTAAATTCAAAACGCATATTGATTTCTGTTTAGTAAAACTCTTTTGTTTGAAAAGTATTAGCTTTAATTTAGAAAACAGTAAGACTCAATATTTAGCTTGTTGGCTTCTTGTTATTTTAAGATTGAAAGAAACAACAAAAGTTTGTTTAGCATATCAAATAAGAAATGCGAATCCTCCGTTTCAAAAAGAGTTTCATTTTTTAAGCTTTCCGACAATATATCAAAATCGGAAAATCATTATTCCAATTCAAAAACAAAATACCATCGAACTTTTACACTGTTTCCAATAATATTACATGATGAACAAAATTAAATATAATTGTAAATAAATGTTATAAAAATATTTACAAAAAAACTTGAATGCTATTTGAGCTATAATTCAGCCACTACAAGCTGTATACAAATGAAATTCATGTGTCTGAATAATAACGACTTTTTACAAATATCAAATTCACTATTATTCAGCTATTCCTAAGAAATGCTTAATACGTGGTAACTTTTTAACAAAACGACAAATATAATAGCTTTTAAAAACTTCTATTTTACTGTTTCTATTTTACAACTTCTCAAGAACACAAACTACTAAATCTTTGCATATTATGCTTTAAGGAATTGCATTAAATTCCATAACAGAATTTTTCACAAACACATTCTAAATTCAAGTCCAAGTTGGCAACGTCTCAAAAGGACAATAAGTATTTATTATTTCCCTTTGCATAATATTTGCATCTGTTGTTATTCTACAACGGCGCGACAGTTTATGTTCCAAAGCTGTAAGTTCTGAAACCAGTAAAATGATTAAAGCATTTGTATTGTTTCTGTCCCAGAAAGATTAAATACAATAAGGCATTTAATGTCTTATAATTACACAAAACGTTTCGTTGCATAAACTGAATAATCTTTCTATGACATTTAATGAATTATTGGCCAGGAATGAATGGCCTTTAACATGTTTCATTCCTGTCTTGGGATATTTATGGATCGTGAAGCCTTCACTGTAGTGTGTTATTGTGATCTTAGGCTTAGATATCTGGGATGCAAATATAGATATACAGGGTTGTTATAATTGAATTTCGCCTATTCAGAAAGCTCTAGATCGGGTTCTAGAAACAAAACAAAATTTCCATAGAATATATTACAATTCATGCGCTCTATGAAAACTGAAAAAAGAGAGAAAAAAATTAAAATTTTCGTCAACACGTGATGTTGCGCCAATATTTGATGGTAATTTTTGCAGAATTTTTCATTACTGAAGAAAAAAATGAATAATTCATTCTATTTTTTTTTTTAAATTTAACTAAAAACGCTGCCAAAATTCAGTTCTTAAAGGAAAGTATTTTTTCGTTTAACATACCGTTTTTATGCGAGAATTATTTTTATTTTGTACTATTTATTATTTACTATTTTTTCTTCAAAATTCTATCTATCTTCTTTTTATGAAAACAATTAAAAAATACTACTGGGATGGTGCACTTACTTGCATAAAAACGATTTTTTCAACGAATAGTTAAAGGAAACTAAAATCAACTATTCAATTTTGATAGATCAACTTTATTTGATACAGTAAATAGTATCAAATATACTAGTAATCAAAATCCACAAAAATAAATCAGTAAATAAAATATTTAAACAAAGTTTGATTGAGTTGATTTGTATACTCTAATAGTTGAGGCTCCAAAACAAGAAAATACTTGCTATTATGCTAAAATACTGAGAAATATGATATTGCTTAACATGTGAAATGCTGAACATATATGCACTTAAAAGGTGATGTATGAAGGAAATATTCAGAACAAATTTATATCTTGATTAACAAGGAAATAAGGAAACGGGAACTCTCGGTATCTAATAACAAAGTTAATAATTAAAATTATATTACACGAATAAACACGATGTATGAGTATTCAGTGATCGGGTGAACGGGAGTGAAAACTTTGACAACTGATGTAGCTATATTGATTTGTAAACTGTACTACAACGACAAGTTGGCTTTTTGACATCTTATAAAAATATTTCTTCAAAGACAAAAATGTGGCAAGTACTGTTTACGTTCATGTGATATAAGTTGTTACGAAGTTGTAAAGTTTTTTCCCTAACATGCTAACTTTATGGTTGGAAAGAGAGATTTACAGAGGTTTTACTGAAAGCCAAGCCAATGACCCCCGAAATTGGAGACAATTTTGGCGATTTGGAGATAAATTTGGCGACTTTGGAGACAAAACGAAAATTCTGGAAAATACAAGAAATATAGCCCTATCTCTAGTTGTAACTGAAATATCAAGGACCATCGAGAAAAGTTTATGTGACATCACATCCTGTTGGAAAATGCATAAATACCACAGCTTATCGAGATAGACAGCGTCTTTGGAGTTTTGACCGCATAGCAAGCTGGTGAACTAATATACATTGAGCGCTACTGAAAGTGCTGTTAATGATTTTTATTAGTGATCTGTTGTCCTACTGTGTTATAAATTTATATTAAAGCTGATTCATTTTGCTACATTTGATCTGTTTTGTTTTCCGGAAGATTCGTGAAATAGAGTCAATCTTTTCTTTATTATCCTACTTGTTGGACTACATTCACGTACACCCACCAGACCATTTTTGAAACAATATTTTTCATACTATTAATTTCTTAAAACTAGACCTTTAAAAGAATATTGTTTATGGTATTTGGAGCTACTTTCCCTGTCGAAGTTCTTAAACACATTATTTTATTGTTGTAGAAGCAAACTATATGTATTACGAACGCATGCATCAATGATTTTCCTTTAAGAAATGCCTTGAATAATGATATGTCAAATGTATACATAAAAGATGTGCTATACTATATAAAAAAACTAGAAAGGACATTTAGTATACCGTAAATTTTCACAAAAAATTATTTTGAGTTACAGATGATGGATGAGCTGCTTGCGCTGAGAAATTTAAATTTTTTACTACAGGTCTTATTTTTCAGACTTATGGCTCAGTGATTTTTGTTTAAAGAATGTGAAGGGATCGATGATAATAGTGTGATTCCTCATAACTTTAAAATCTTGATCAACAATATCGGGATGAAAAATAGTATTTTAAATAATTCACCAAAATTCAGGTAATCAAGTTTCAAATATGCCAATATAAACTGAGGTGAACACATATTTAACTATCAGGTTTTTACCGCATGTGCCAATTAATGGATAATTTTGAGCATCCGTCATACTGTAAAATGTTTCTGGGTTTTGTGATGACATTTAATTCAAAACCATTGAACTAAAAGTCGTCACTGAAATCTATTCATTAAGGGGCATGCGTCTAAAGAACATCACAAGACGTCCTTTTTTCGGGTCTGTTTTGTTCCATGTTTGAAAAATGGGTTTGAAAATAATTACATAGGGATAGTTGTCTGATTTGGGCAATCTCCTAGATTGGAACTTTATTATAAACACAATTCTATTAAATATCAGCACCATGGAATAAACAACTTATGTTGCAACGATGGAAATGTTGTTTGTGAAATCATTTTTAGAAAAGGTGTTACGTGGTTGCAGTTAAATGAAAAAGTGTTACATTTTGATAACCTCCATTAAATATTTTAACAAAAACACTAATAGTCCTTGCGCTGCTTTAAAGTAAGTAGCAAGATATGTTCATATTCCCTCAGAGTGGAAAATTGTTTGGCTAAAATTTATTAAAGTAATTATATTAAAATAATCTAAAGGTAAAGCTAAGTGATTTTTTATAAGAATTATCTTTTTAATCAATTCCTCCGTGTATAAAACATATGTGAACAATAAAAAAAGAAAGATTTAAAAAGTAATTCTGAAAAATATACAAAAGTCAGATATATTTGGGAAACACAGACGAATAAATTGGTGCACAGAGTCAATCAAAGAAAAGATAAAAAGAGAAAACGCAACAAGATACATAAATTCCTTTTTTCTGCTGCATCAGCAAAGTAATATAGAAACAAAGTAACATAATGAATTAACGTAAATGAAAAAATGAATGATAACTTCGGCGATATAATAAAATTAAAGCGATCGATGCCAGAGAAGAATGGAAAATATACCGGACATTGAAAGAAAATGTATTAGACTTGCTGTCTCGGAGAATTATTCGAAGTTTTTGGAATAGCATCTACGTTGTAGATTTCCTGGATTAGACAAAAATAGACATATTTCTCCTGTTAAATTGACCTTTATTTCGTAAACGATTATTAGGGAACACCCAAGAATAAAATAAGAGATATTTCAGGATGTATAATAGTTTTTCAGAAAACACGGCAAGCTCATTTCTGAAACAGTCTAAAAATATAATACATTTTTTATCAAGTAAAAACTTTCAGAAATTGTACCAAAGTCAGTCGGAATATTTTGATTGACTTTGTATGATTGAATTTGATTGTTTGTCAGTTGTAATATTTTGATTGAGTTAATGCACATGTTGTTACTGTCGCACAACAAATATAACTCAGCAGGCTGTGCAAAATATAATTTCAAATTATTTTACGTTGGGATGTGAAGATATGAATTTTTTCCTCCTGTAAAGCTCGTAATGGATTCCAAAACTAAATTAGAGACGCACATTTGATGCCTATTACGCCAACATGAATTTACTCTATTGCATCAATTTAATAAATAATAACGAATTCTAAAAATTGATTTTTAAAATTAAATAAGTTTTAATAATGGAATTATTCTTTGTTGCGAAACTCATAATATGCCTAAAAATTTGATGTTGAATAATAAATCAACGAACAATAATTCGCATCATTTTAATGACTATTTTTGTTACTTAAAGTGATTCTTCATTTGGCCCATTTTATACTCTGACATATACATGACCTTGAAAGATGTAAGCAGGTTAATGTCATTCAGTAATACACAAGATGTAACTAACAGCAATTCAGTAACGTGACTTTTTTTAACGTCGCTACCACAGCAATGCAGTCGAAATATCAAAGACAAATCCTTTGCCAAAAATAAAGGAATAAAGTAATTTTTGTGTAATAGTTGGAGAATGGATGCAAAAATAATCAATTCTTTAAATAACTTTTATCAACGTTTTCATTCAAATAAGCATTCACATGATAAGAAAGCATTGGAATACCTAATAATCGCAAATTTATTAAAATTCATTTTAGATTCAACTGTTAATAGTCCATTACCAATTGATACTAGTTCCCCTCAAATTAAGACTTTTGAACAGATGCCAGTTCGGTTGCAGAATGATCTTTTGAAATAGTTTAAAAGCCATCAGAAACAAATGCATTCTTTCAAAAATTTTGATCTTAAAATGTTTAGAAAACACGTAAATTTCGAAACTATTTTCTTTCTTCACTGCTTATTTGAATAGACAGTATTTGTTATGTTTTCGGAAGTACCGAAACGGAACGCAAATATATATATAACAGAGATGAAAACAAAGATACTCTAATGTTTTGTCTGACAAGTTAAATAGAAAAACTATTTATAAGATATTAATATTCATATGACTTTTGAATGAACGAAAAAAGACCATACTAAAAAAAACATTAAGTATATGTTCTTGACTTAGTAATATCTCATAATCATTTAAAATTTCTTAAAAGTGAAATGTTTATATAACATTACCTTTATAAAATATTACTTTGTTTCATCACTTAACTTAATGCATAAGGATTTTTGTAACACAATCTGAAGTGTACTAATCTAACATTTTTTTAGAATATCTCAGAGGATAAATTTTGAGACTCAAAATAGGAGGATGTATATTAAGTCTATCTGCCTGAAAATGGCAAATATTATTAGAATTCGTTTCAAAACTATATGCTTCAATTGTTTTAGAAGAATAGCAGATGAACCTTAATAATTGTTTAAAAAAGTAAGAATATGAATTTTATGTTTGCGCGGCTTATAATTACAATGTTCACTATAGAACATTTAATGTGATTTTTACTTCGGTAAAGTATCTTCAGCTAACTGTATGCTGGTGAGAATGTTTTCCAGGCGCGGTTAGATTTGATGGTGAACTCTGGACGGCTGATGGTTGTAGAATATACCTAGACGGAAGTAGCTAGCGACGCACAGAATTCTGGGATTTTCTGAAAAATAACTAGTGATTGTATGTTGCTTCTTTGCTTTTGCTCTTTGGGTTTTTGCTCTTATTGTGTTTTGTGTTTTAATGTTAAGCTTTTTGTGTTTTTGCTCTTTTCGTTTTATGTTTTTGCTCTTTGCGTTTTGTGTTTTTGCTCTTAATCTGTTTGTGCTTTGCGTTTTGCTCTTTATACTTTTTTTGAGTTCATTGTTATAAACGATGATTTTTAAATTGTTCTGCTCACCCCTTGGGGTTCTTTGTAAATTCTTTTTTAATGAGGTCCATTTCTTTGTTTTATGTTTTCCCGCCGGCCTGTGGAAGGCCTTACACCCTCTTGGGAAGACTGGGCTGGGGTGCGTTGTAAATAAATAGGTTCTGATGTCAGGGATATCCAGCGAATACTCGTTCGCGAGAATGCATAAGGACTTTCTGTACTCTATCTCTAAAAAATGTCTACGAAGACCCATACTTGGGATATGTACTTAATAAATTCTATAAATAGTTTGTAATTAAATATTTAGATATATTTAATATAGCTGAGCGTATTCTACGCTTAAAAAATAACCTGAGTACATCACACAGTTAATCACATATAGTTAACGAACATTTGAACTGAATTTTTTTAAAAAAATGTTTGAATACGATTGTGACACTGATATTTTTAAAATTAATAATTTAGAAATATTAATTAATATTATATATTACTTTTTTAAAGGTCATTGTTAAGCTAGTTTGCAATATATATCTGTCAAAATTTATTTCTGCTAGTATCTATTATTTTTGATTAACGTTGTATTTGACAAACTGCTGCATTTTACTTGCTTATCAACTGCGTCTTATTCGTGGCATCTCTAGTAAGTTAAGTATCTTTATTATTTTTTAAATTTCTTATTTACATTTTAATGAATAACTTGATTTTAAATTAGTTTTGCCTTCTGTTAGCTGTGTTTTCAGCAGAATAATGGAGATTCAACGGTGTTATCTGATATAATTTTGTATTTTAGTTATATTTATGTATTTGAATTATTTATCTACTATGTTTTGATTGTGTGTATTTTATTGTAGCTTACAGTTTTTACATCTTAACGTATAGCTTGCTTTTAAGGCAATAGCGTTTTACGCTCGTTTATTTTTATTTTTACTTATATATTCATTTATTTGTTAATTAGTTTTGGTGTGCATGTTTGCGTTGTGCTCTTATTCTTGTAATTTTGTTTTAACTCCTAAATAAGGATAATTTTTACTATGCATATTTTTATCTTTAAATAAAAGCGTTCTACATACTGCAGGCATTTCAAGGTCTTACTCTCGTCGATTCGGCCGAATGACGACAGTATCTTTAAAAGAATAAATCTCCTAGAAAATAAAAATTCTTGAACTGAACAAGAAATCTAATCTGTTAAATTTAGAAAATAAAAGGATACAGTATTCTCATATTTACTATAAAGTACTTCCTATCTTCCTTCGTGTTATTGGTTCTATTGTTAAAGCAGAGCGCATTTTAATTTTAACATGAACTATTTACAATATTTATCCTTTTCCGTATTATTAATTACTATTAATCTATTATTATTAATTATTATTACTATTAAACAAAGTTATCGTTCAAAAACTCAAAAGTTAACTACTCTCATTCCCGTCCGTTATCTTACTGCTAATGCGTTTTTACTATTCTCTACGGTAAAATTGCGCACTCGCTTTAATTATAGCCTTGGCCTTTCCAATTGGCTTTCCCTTTTGCCCTAGATGATATAAAACTGTAAATAAATGAAATATATCCCTGTAAATTAAGGTAAAAGCCCATGCTTTACTTTGTCAATACCGAAAATTTTTAACACCTTCCTAGCAGTAGTTCTGTGGGCAATAGACCTCGCGTCCAAAAAAATGAAAAAATCTAAGATCTCCTCTTCATCGCAGGGCCATTTTTTTTCGAGTGCGAATTGTTTGGACATGCCTCTGCTTAAATGAATATTTAAATGTCTCACCAATATCCAAAATGACTCAAATGCTTCAATGGTGCCGAACTCTCACAAATATTGAAACCATTAAAACTACCACCATCTTGAAAAAGAAGTAAAAAAAAAATCATCACATACGTGTCATTTTGAATGTCTTCGACAAACATTCATGCCATATTCGAAGAAAATCGAGCAACGTGTTCGGTCGTAACTGCATAACAAACAAATTACATTACAGAACGAACATTTAAGTTGAAATAGGAAGTCGTTTGGCTTGGTAAATTAGTCATTCTCTAAGTAGTACACCTAACGCAAAAAGAAATATATATATATATATACTACATCGCAGTCTTTAAAGGTTTGTCCAATGATATCATTCATTTTGAAGACAACATTGTTTCCAGGATGACAGATATAATTTGTCTCTCGAGGAGGTACTTTCTTCGTGCCCCATGAATGCATTATCTTGAAAATTAATATATACAATATTAAACCAATCAATGCACAATATTTCACACCTATATTATGCACAAATTTTACACACCCTGTATTTACAAACCAAATACATTAATTTATTAAAATCTTGCATCATAAATGTAGTGAAACAAAGTTGTAGAAAATATTACGCTCTAGAGTGGAGTAGTTTTGAAATTTTTATAACTTGAGCCGTTTGGCTTTAGTCGTTGAAAAATCAAACTTTCGAGAAAAGTGAAAGACATGATAAGATGGAATAAAAGAGGAAAAAAGCATCTCTCAACATGGAACTACGATCTTATCTCTCTTTTTTATTTATTTACACAAATATTTGCTTCCATTAGTATTAACGAATTTGTAATTAAATGTCTTCTCGCATCATTGTTTCTAAAACTGCAAAACTATAATTAAATGTCTCGCTCTTGACTAGCCATTATTGAAACCATAAAAGCGATCACCATCTTAAAACGGAATCAAAAACACTCGTTTGGTCGTGACTGAGTAACAAGGAAATTTACAAACAGCCGAAATGCCGAATGGCCGAGTTAAAACAGGCACCTTCCTTTGCTCGGTCAATATATAACCATTTTAATAAAAATAAATTATTACATTAATGAATTATTTTATATCCTGACCTGCCATGTCTTTATTAATTTCTTCACAGCCTGTATATAATTTATGAAACATGCATTTAATAAAGAGTCACTTTCCTTTTCACACTTTCTAACTTTTTCACCCCAAATCAAAAAAATTGTACAAAAAAACATTTAATCATCGTGAAAAGTACTGTGTTCTGTTTCGAGTAATCTCTGATGGGATTCATAATTTAATAACTTTCAGAGTAAAAGCTCTCCCTAACTGAACAATTGTATGAAATTAATTTATCAATGCATCTGCTCTTAGCGTTAAAGACCATCGGAAAAGACATTTATTAATCTTATTTAAAGAAAAGAAAGGTGCTGTTATTCATCGTTACGTTATTAAAAACATTCTACTCGTTTTTATTTAACTAAAACTCCTGACATTGCTCATTTCAGAGTTGAAATATATTAATGGAGCTGCGTAAGTGCTAATGGGAGAGGAAGCAAGCAACAAACGTATTTTTCGGGAATACCTTCTCTCAGAAGGTGAGTGATGTAGTCCTTTAAAAAATGTCAAACTTCTCGAGCTGAAAATTAGAAAATAATTACAAAGACCATTGTATGAACATTTCCGAAGAATCTAGCTAGACTAAATGGAGACCTTCGCAAATGGTTTCCATTAGTTTATCTTCTATACTTTCATTTCATCTGTCAACGAGAAATGCGATGGAGATTAATTTATTGACGAACATTAATAAGAAATGACTTTCTTTCTAATACAGTTTCATCAAGTTGGATAAGTGGTTATTTATTTGCTGGCGAATGTGGAATGACCAGTTACACAATAAAAGCTTCCAGTGTGGTTATGCTTAAATACAAAAATCAGCTATTCTAAATATAAGATTCCAACTTTTCGTAGAATGAATATTCAGTATCGATTGACAAAACATGATAAATCAATAAATTCACAAAAAAATTTAATTGCTATACCAATATAATTTTAAGTGACACATTTCACTTGACTCTAATTCATTTTTAGTATACTCTAAAGTTCTGAATTATAGTTATTTCAGTTCAGCATTTCAGCACATAGTTGTAGAAGGTATCACTTTTATATGAAGTTATTTCTGACATCAGTAAACATAGGAATTTCTCAATGAGTTTATTTTTCATTACTCATCACTACACTAGCTAACATCATTTATTTTAAATTCATAGAGAAGATGAAGGAAGAAAAGCAAGTCAAGCAAGACTTGTCGTAAGAATCACCACAACAAGTGAAATAGAACTTCTAAAGCATGGAAATATCATTCTGTGGTCAGAAGACAAAAATTACAAAGTTGTTCGTCAAAGAGGAATACTAAATTGAATAATTGTATGGCTACGAGAAAAAAGCGTACGACACAGCATTGACTGATGGAGACCTGAATGGCATCTTTCCAGATTTAACAAATTGCAGCCAAACTTGGCGATGTTTCTCAGTTGCCTTGTCAATCAATTA
The DNA here is from genome assembly GCA_013235015.1 of Araneus ventricosus. Classification (NCBI taxonomy): domain Eukaryota; kingdom Metazoa; phylum Arthropoda; class Arachnida; order Araneae; family Araneidae; genus Araneus; species Araneus ventricosus. The sequence goes on from BGPR01000015.1 coordinate 3,703,918, forward strand.
CGCTTTCGACGCCTATTGAACCAGTCTAAGCCAATCACAAATATATCCTTAATGATCAAGGAAGAAATACAGAACAGTGTTCTCGACACCGGAAGTATCATTTTCATTTTAGACAGCAACACCAAATGAAACCTTTAGGAGGTAATCTCAGGTTAGGAGGTAATATTTAGGAGTTGGTTTAGATCTTGGTTTCATGCCTCGCAAATGCAACATCAAATCTCAATAATTTGATACATATAAGGAGAAAGAACTTACATGACGCATACGACTACCACCTGACGTGGATGGCTAGATATTTAAAGGCTAAAGACGTATCGGGAAATATGACAGCATTTTAAAGCAAGGAAAAGTTATCTTTAATGACAAGGTGAAACATGAAAAATGCTTCCGTGAAAGAGATTATTGACTGTTCTTGAAGAAGGACATCAAATTAGATTTTCAGTAGTTTTACAGCATTATTCGATTTTGGATTGCAGAATTTGACTGCTCATGATACAATTCATAGAAGGCAAAAAACATTTACTGAAAACTTGCACCAGTCCACATTTCGAAATCCGCACTGTTTATGGTAATGGCGCTTTTCAGTGAAACTTTAAAGATATCAGTAAACAACCTTCTGAAAATGGGCTGAAACACTTAAATTAATATTTACATGAGTAAATAAATTTAAAAGAAAGGGTCTTTTGATATCTATTTCATAAAATCCCCAAATCTAAAAAGTAAATAAAGGAGACATAATAAAAATTTATATGGAAAGTCAAAAACAATAAAAAAAGTTAGATATCCCACCTACGTAACACATTTCTATGGTTTTATAATGTCTATTTCTAACTAAATTACAAGCTGAAGCTTTATAGTTGTGTCTTTATTATAACAGAAACCCCGTACTTCTCTTTTATCCTATCTTCACCATTCTATATTACAGTTTTTCAAATTTCATCTACAAAAGAAAAAGTTCCTCGGGAAAAAAACGTAATTTTATTCTAGCTCTTAATAAATTCCCGAGTGTTCTTAATAGGTCAGAAATGTTTCATCTTTCTTTTCTTCTTTTGTATTATTTCAATTCGACCAGAAGCATCATTTTTAGCAGAGACAGAAGTGTCTCATTTCTTAGCTTATGGACGTACACCACTCTCCGCCAAAACTACATGCATTTCCCACGACTTCCGGAAAGAAGCCATATTACGCCAAGATCCCAATTACGAGAACGTAAAATTACCCAGTGATTGCTCGTGATTGCGAAGCACTTGGCGACGAGAAGTCGAAACACGCTTCTTGGCAGAAATAATCGTACTCTTTTGCAAGAAGACAATCATTATGTGCCTTTTCGCCTTTGGGATGAATTCTAGCTAATGAATGTGAACGCTGTATTTCTATCTGAACTTTCATTAATCTCTTTCAATTTACTTTGATATTTCTGTAAATGGTTGTTATCTTTCTAATGGTGTTTAGTCAACAAATAGGTAAATAAAGGCATTCCGATTATTTCCAATAAAAATAAAATTGCGATTTTTAATTTTAAGATATTTTAATTTCAGTTTTTTCGGCATAAAATTGATATGTAAGACAAAAACCATGTTTTCAATCTAAGATGACATGTAATATGCTTCATTCCCCCAAATGTTTTTTTAAGTAATTATATGTAATTTTGGAATTTTTTCTGTTTCAAAATAAACATGAATATAATTTTAACTGCGATAAAAAAAAACATTCATTATTTTACATTTATTTTCACAAGGTAGAAACATTCTGAAATGTGAGGGACGATCAAAATCCCAATGTTGGTAGCACGTTATTTTTCTTTTATATGTTTTTTCTTTTTGATCCATTTGCAGTGGTGCCCTAAAAGCTTCGGTATCTCCTTAAAAATTAAATATAATAATTTAACCATTTATGGTTAATCTTGGTAATTTAACCATTTATGCATCGTTTATTGAACCTTTGATTCTTAGAAAATCTTTGAGTAGTCCCAAGGATTAACAGTTGGGAGAAATCTGTGTTTATTAATAACACTCCAATATCTCTAAATCCAAATAGGTAATCGTTTCAATCTTCTGGAAGGAGAAAAGCAGAAAAGAATTTATTATGTGTTCCAAGCAAAAGAAATTCAGGAATCAAATTCAATCAATCAAATAAAGCAAAGACATTTAAATAATTCTATTTATTCCAAAATACTACTCTTTTATTTCTGAAACAAATAGCAAATAGTGAAGTTTTATCTATTTATTTATTGTTGTTGAGTTCAACTAAGATAAAAATAAATCGTATTTCTGTTATAGTTTTAAGACCCTTCCAAAACAGCAAACGTTTATGAACTTTTATTTCCCTCAATATTTTATAATCTTATTTTTATGTCGTTCGAACTCCTTTCATCAAATTTTCTTAAATAATTGTCTGAAATCTGCTTTATAATATTCTTTCTTCCCTATATCTTCTAAAGATGGTTTCTTTTTCTTATACTTATCTGTTAGGAATCATATAAGACGAGTAATTTTAGCGAATGTTTTTTTTTTTAAGATAAAAAAGTTTTGAATGAAAATTTACACTTTTAGAAATATGATTCATGACATTAGTTTTCCTTTGATTTTTGGGGGCTTACATCGAAACGTTTAGTTCTGGTTAGTTGACGGCACCTGAGCCGGCATCCAATCCGCAAACATTCACATAACACTGGATTAAAAGCACTGAAAAAATCATTTATTTTCATTTTGATAGTGAAAAAGATATTTAATGTAATATATTTCCAAAAAATAAACACACGCCTTATCACTGATTAGCAACAATATACTGAAAAAGTGTTTAACAGTCAGATGTTTAGTAACATTATTAATCCTATTCATTAGGAGTTTTACTACTAAACATGCATTAAAATGATTTTTATAAACAGGGTGAGTGAAAATGATTTATCCGATTTCAAAGCGTTATTGTGCAAAAAGGTTTTGCTGTATTTATTTGAAATATGCATAGTTGAAGGGCAAATATATTCAAGTTCTAAATGCAAGCTTCACAGATGCTCATTATGCGATTCTTTTGTTATATATGACATGCATCAAGTTTGTAATGCAATTCTTGATAAACTTGCTATCGCATGCATCTGTCGATGCAGTCAATAGCAGGCTTTCATAGCAGTTATATGCTTTAAATACAGTGATGCTCGTTGGGTATGAACAGTGAAGGCTCGTCCATTAGGGATGCAGAGCTGTAGTACTACCGGAATTTTTTTTAAACTTGTATTTTCGTTTTTAATCTTATTTGTTTACTTTTTCACTCTCAGAGTTCCATAACTTACAAAAATGCAAAAAAGTAGTAAAAAATTTAAAAGAAGACAGAAAATGAATCAAAAAGTAAGAGAGAAGCAAGTCTGAGCTGCAAAATACTCTGAACCCCCTACCCAAAACTCGTTCACTGCGCAGAAAATCAGGAGAGAAAAGCAAATATTTCTTCCTTTAACTTAGACGGGATATGGGCTGCCGGGCGAGCAGCTCTGGCTGGCATGGAGCCAACTAAACGAGAAAAAGATGCTCCTTTTAATTTATTTTTCTTTTTTCCTCAATCCCACACAAAGTGGCAATCTCATTGGTTGGTTATGGGTTTTGGTTTCTGTTTGTGTTGCGTCGACAGAAACACATCTAATTGATTGATTATTTGCTTTTTCTTGATAGAAGGCTAGATTTCTTTTGAACAAAATATTCATTTTTGAAAAAATTCATTTTTGGAATTTTTTTTCCGTCAGCAGAATCGTCACATGAACATTCACTTAACTTTCTGTTAGTAAAACTAGTAGTTACTGTCATATGCTGGTTATTTAATTTGTTTGAAAAGAAATAAATTTCATATCTGGCTTTGGATTTAAAAAAAATTGGCCTACTGAAAGATAAAGTAGCTTTTTAAAAATGTATTCTCTTGATAAATATTATCTTGCAGTCCTCATCGTTTCTAAGCTCAGGAACCGCCACTGTGCATAATGCACATATCCGTGATCCTCTATAAAATTCATGGGAAAAAATACCACTTGAATTGCGAGTTGGGTATCGTGATGTCCAATTAACTGCTCGATATCTCTACATGTGTTAAATGAGTGATCTGGTTACATAATATTGAAATAGCGTCTTCACAACTGTAATTATGAAAAAAGGGTGTGTACGTATACGTACACATCCTTGCGTATACGTAACGTGCGTTGAGTGGATATGCGCCACACGATAAGATCACTTACAGTGCCACTTAACCCGACAAGTTAGTGTTCCTGTCTCGAAAACGTTATGGGATACAGCAAAAGAGTCAATCTGAAAGTTGCAAGGCACCATTGATTTACCTTATGTACATTGATGATAAGAATAGAACCCATAGAACTCACGTTTCTTTGGTCTCTATTTCCAAAATTATAGACTGTATGTCTCTCGAAAAGCAGCGTTCGTAAAATCCTAAACGAATCGACTGTTCATCATTATACTTCCAGTTAAGTCCTCAAGTCTCTATTGCACAGTGAAGTTCGAAATCAGAGCATTTATTTTTGCTTACTCTGGGTATCAGACTACAGCATGATTACAGCACTACTACTACTGATTGAACTCGACTGCTGCTTAGGTGAACTATTAGACTAATGTAGCTTCAGTGAACTTTGACTTCTGATGAACGATTGAATAATCAGATGAAGGTGAAAATAAAGTGGTCGCTTCTCTTTGTTTCCATAGGTGATTGCTAGGAAAAAATGCCTTTAATGTGATCTTAATCAACCAGTCCTTCTGAGTTGCGATGCGTATTTCTTTCCATCCAAATATGGATTTTCCCCATCAATTCACGGAAATAATATAAAACAATCCATAAAAAATTACCCTATTTTATAACATAAATATAACACTTTTAGAGAGACAATGGCGGTTTTCTACCATTTTTTCTGTTTTCTCTTAATTACACCGCTGACAAAAATTAAGGGATACTTAAATATGAAGCGATGAAAAAAAGAAGCATTTGAAGTGAAAAGTGAATAAAAACAATCTTCTGAGACCAGAATACAAGAAAAATATTTAGGTTATTTTCTGGGGAAAATGATTATGCAGGGTGCCCACTAAAGTTACTTACACCCTCCTTAATTTCAGAACAATTGCAGCTATAGTCATAAAAGTGCCTAGGTATAGAAAAATGGCTATGCGCAACACCATGAGACCGCTTACAGCGTCATCTGGCGGCGAACTGCAGAATTTTCGTTTCTATCTCAAAAGCGGAATGGTACAGGGTAGAAAAGCCAATCACAAATTTGTATGCCATCATCGATTTAATCTGAAAAAAGGATGCTTATTGACATTGATACTAAGAATTGAACACTCAAAAGCGCACATTTTTTTCCCGTGATTTCCGAAACTGTGACGTCACAAAACTTAAACGAAAGATGAAAATGTTATCTCTCGGACAAAGGATACCTCAAACGGCAGGTGCATACCACCTCTCCATCAAAATTGCAGGACCTCCGATGGCGTATTACTGAGGCTTGTGTCAGTGTGACACCTAATATGCTAGCTACAAAGTGAGAAATGTGAAATTCAAATAAAGGTTCAAATGTGTATTATAGTTAACGGAGAGCTGTTTGAACACGCAAAATGAAGGTATATTATGAAAATTATTTTCCCCCTCTTTCTAACTCGTTTCGTCATTTAGCAGTGTTTGAAATCGTGAACAAATAACAGAAGTTTTAACCATTCTGTTCTTAGGATTAATGTGCACATGGTGTCTTTTTGTACTAAATCGGTAACATTCTACAACTTTGTCATTGACATTTTTCCCCTATCTTGTACCGTTTCCAAGATAGAAACACTAACTCCGTATTTTCCCGCCTGGTGGCGATAAATGTGGTCTCATGGCGTAATATATAGCAAATTTACTATACCTAGACACCACATTTATGAACATAGCTTCAGTCGTTCTGGAATTAGGGGGGGGGGTAATTAACTGTAGATAGCACCCTGCTTATGAAAAAATTCTGTATCGTCGTTAATTAAAAGAAAAAGATTTAGCAATGATTGAGAATTTAAAACAATAACAGACAGATAGAGTCAGATACAATGGCTGATCTTAGCATATCCTGTTTGTTAAACGCATGAGAAAATATACTTTACCACATGTACGAAGAATGAATAGATCGGCTTAACAGATAGTTGGTGAAAATTAGTCAATCAACTAGGACTCCTGGAGTTTAGTTCTGGATTGGCTGGAAGTATAGGAATTTAATTTGTACTGCCGGATTCGTGTCAATTTTTCACTCATTGTATTTGTGGTACTGAGGAGTATTTATTTATACAGAAGAGTTGCAGAGCCTGATTTTCATATATAAGCATTACTTCTAATCCACTTATGTTATTGTTAATTTAATATATCTATTTCAATAAATCATTTCAATTGTCAATTCAAAAACAAAAGACACGCACTGATTTTTCCTATCTTTCCTTTCATATAATATTCGATTACTTCTGTGCGAGTTATAGTATTCTTTTAATCCTACGTATGGTATTTTACATTATTCTGATTCCCTCTTAGTTTCGAGTTTGTAATTAAATCATGCTACTTTGGTGTATTGTTAAATGTAATTTCGAATTCTTGATTCAATATGCAGTGAGTATAACAAAGCTCCATTCATTTAAACTTGATAAAAATGTTATTTTCATTCTAAATATGTGTTTTAAATCAGCCTTGGAGATCAGTCTGTATGTATTTAATTTCTCTGTCCATTTACGTTAGTATGTGTGGATTTTATTTTAATTTTTTTTTATTTTATTTTCAAAATGCTTCAGAAAACCAGACATTTCTCCATCATATTCACCCTCATTTCTATCCAATTGAGCAATTCAATAATAAATTTTAAAAAATAGCAAAAAAAGAATTCCGTTTTCATAACTGATTTTTCTTATAGCTTTTTTATTCTATAGTTGAAATCAGTATGTATACATTCTTGGGAAATTCTGCACAGAAAACCATCTGAAAACTACTTCGGATAGCTGCAAAAATAGAAAAAAACCTTATTCTACACCAAATGTTCCGACTAAAACTAATCATTCTTTAAATAAAAAAATACTATAGCGCTATAAATCCCATCCCTTACTTTAAAACTTCTCAAAGTGCATTGAAGCACGTTCACTTCAGAATGAAAAAGTTCTAAAATTACATGTCCGTGGAAGAGCTGACATCCATTACAAACAAAAGCAAAATTATTTCCTTTTTTCTTTCAAAGAACTCGTGTTGTGACAGGCGTGGATTTATGATTTCTATAACTTTAGATTTCCCAAAAATATATAACTTAACTACAGTTTTTTGTAATCAAAAGTCTGTGCAAACTAAAGTCTTTTTTAATTCCAGAATCACGTAAAACTAAGAATCTATTCACTTAAATAGAATTTTCGTTTGAAGAAAAGAAAATGGCGATTTGATCTCATGATCCAACAGAACATGCATCAATCACTGGAAGTTGGAAAAAAAAGTTCCGGCTTATGTGTTCTTTTTGCTTATACTCAATTAAGATCCTTCAAGTATTGAGTTCTTTTAGATAAAAAACTTAAATTGGGTTTCTTGAACTTTTATTTTTTGTGTTTACTGTTTCGTTGTATTAAATGCTATTAATCGGCCTTCAAAGATAACAGAAGTGTTTCTCTGAAACTTTGGAAGAGACTAAATAAAATCAACAGAAAACTTTTGTAGAAACATTGAAACTTAGGTTAATTAGTTAAGGAATTATTATGCGATATTTTCAATCGGTTTTGAGATAAAAACGTAGCAGAATTCGGTGATGAATTAAATAACATCTCTTGTACCTGATTGATTCCTTAAATAATGATTAATATTTCAGTTCTGCGTTTGCAACATAAGGGATTGTTGATTTTATTTTAATGTTTCAAGAACCTTTATCGCATATTATCAGTACGAAAGCATAAATTAAATGACCCGAAGCGACATGTATTTCCTGATTAAAATTAAAATCAATTTTTCTTGTTTATATATTTAAATACAATAGTGCCTCGATTACCTGAGACGGTGATAGGGGTGATAATCACCATAAGATATGCGGTTATTATAGACTAAATTTTAATTCATGAGTTCTTTTCTTTTGACAAGGTTTTCAAGAATAGTTTATATGAAATTATAAAAAATAACTCCACGAGAACTACCGTGTATGTATTAACACTTAACAAAATTTAATATTTGTTATCAAACTTCTTACATTCTTTTTTGAAACATTAATTAGTTTTGATAAGAGGATTCGTGAATGGTTCTGATTTTTGATATTTCCTTTGAATTTTCACATTGATTGCTTAACACGTTCACGCCTGCTCTGAAATTTGTATCTCCTGCCATCGGACGGCAGCCCTAACAGCGCTTTGCTTTATAGGGTGGCGCTGATCTAATGCGGAAAATGAAAACTTATGGCAATGATAGCCATTTCTCTTTTGCTTTCGTTCGCACTGCTGCTGTCATGCAGTTCAGTTTGGATAAGGAAACCGAAAAGACTATAAGCTTATTAGCAATCAGAGTTCATAAGCTTCTGATAGTTCCATCCGTGCTGGTTCCATGTGCTGGTTTCTATTTACCGCCAGATGGCAATCATGAAAATTATGAACGGATCATAAGTGAATCTAACGAAAATTACACATTTGGTGGTACCGCCCGAAGGGATATCCAAGTGCGAGCCACCTGTGACCTACGTCGCCCGATAGTACATTCAAGTGCGAGCCACCAGTGGTACACGCCGGCCGATGGCACATTCAAGTGCGAGCCACCGGTCGCACACGCTAGCGTGAACGTTTCAAGGTTGTTTACTGAAAATGTTTTCAGCCGTTCAACAACGCGAAAACTTTTCGACTCATTTACAGCGCCATTTTTTTATCACAATGCATGGTATTTTCTTACATCTACTCAATCACGGAAATTCAAGCACTTTTAAAGTGCTTAAGAATAGAACTATATTTTTGTTTCTTTCCCTAAATAACTTCTCTTGTCATAAAAGATCATTTCCGGATAAAGATTCTTTACAAGCCTTCGCGTTGACGGGTCTACATCCATCCAGATCGGCTCAGATATTCTTTATTCAAGCCTTCGCATAGCTACAGCTCCAATAATTAATAAAATCACCTCCAATGACAACTTTTACACACTTTTCTGGAAAAATGGAGAGATTTCTTTAAAATATGATGAACATAATTTGATTCGTTTAGGTTACACGAGACCATGGTTGATATAGACCCGCATATTCGACTTTCTACTGTAATATATGACTGAAGCTCTCGATTAAATTAGCGGTATTTTAATTAATTTGAATGCACTAAATACTGAAAGTTTTATTATTTATGTTCCATTTAAATCTATTCATTTAAAACGCTCTGTTCCTTTTAGTTATAATATTTAGAGATATATTTTTTCTTTGCTAACCATATTCGCAAAAGTTAAATCACAGAGCAGGTGCACTTTTTCGATGGAGCAATTAAGATTATTTTGTAAGTGAATAAGCAAAAGTTTAAGAGTTTGCATAAATCCCCTTCAACTGTTCTTTCAAGACAATTTCTTTCCTTCTCCTTGGCACCTGGTTGGCTGAACCTATTGTTCTACAATTCGCGAAACGAGCAAAAGTTTTCACATGGGGGAGTTTAAAGAATATCACGAAAGAATATTAATTTGTGAAAGGAACAAGCATTAATAAAAGGAATAAGTTATTTAAAAAATTAGGGTTGTCTAGAAGAATTGGCCGAAAGCGTGTTTATTTTATTTGTTTTGAAAAAGGAGTTTTTCCCTTTGAAAATTCTAAAAAAAACAGAAATTATGAACGTTTTCATTCATCTCGTAATGATTTAAAAAGTTACTTAAATTAAGCACAGGAATTTTAAAATTAATAAGATTATAAGCACGTTTGAGGTATCGCATTAAATCTGTAATTAAGGAAGAAATTAAAAACTACAAAAAATTTTATTTCAAAAAGTATAGTAATTGCAATTCTTTCATAATTTGCATATTTAGTGAAGCTTTTTCACAAATAACTTCAACAAGATTCTATTTTTTTATTTTAAAAAAGAATATTTTATACCAGTAATTCGTTTGACTCACCCATTAAAGAATTCGTTTCGGACGCCGTACTGCAGGATTAAACCGAGTAAATGAGTTCAGGATATTATGATATTTTAAAAGTAGGATAATGAATGCAGATTAGAATTTTTCAGTGTATTAACAAGCAAAATTTTAAGTTGATTAAAAGTTTGCAAATTTCGGAATTTTTTAATTTATTTAAGTCAAGTTTTTGAAATTATTCATTTGGAAAAACTTTGGTAAGTCGAAGTTAAGGAAAACTGGAAGATTTTTAAATGAACTATATTGGATGCAGCTGACAAACCAATTGTAAAATGTAAAGATGTAAAATAAACTAATTCTGCTTATTTTTTTTCTTATACATTGATATTATTTTAATGAACTTAACTTTCCTTTACTGCGCTTTGGGTTTGTTTCTGAAATCTGTAAACAAAATCCTTTAAGATATTATTATATAAAACATATCTAGTTATCTCAAATATTATGGTTAGTAATCTTTAGTTTCATCGGCATATTTTAATTTAGGTAACATTATGCTGGACGTGGAATGCGCCTTGCCGTTTTAATGTTGGAATCGAATGAATAACTTGTTTAAGGAATAAATAAGTGAAGTTGACGCTGACAATGTTCAGTTAGATGCTAGATGATTCTGGAAGTTACTTGACACCATTTGGAACTCTCATTTAGACAATGAACTGAACAGATGCAAAGGTGCTTAAAACGCAAGGTTTAAATTTGAAGTTTAAAATAACTTGATATCAAATTATGGATAAGAGACTGAATTGAAATTAAACAAAATCTATATTTCCGACGATCAAGCTGGCCACCAAAGGCGGCTAATAATAACTAAAATGTATATTTCATTTCTCCAAAATGTTTTTAATAGAATGCCAATTCACTGGTGTCTAAGCAATATCCACTCTGTGAAAGCTATCATAAAAGCTGAGTAAAAGAATTTTAATGGAAAAAAACACATTTTCGAAAGTGGTTACAAATTATTGCTCTATCAAAATGCAAATCTTCCACAGTGATTTGCAAATAAAATTAAACCTAATTCATTTCTTGAATTCCAACAAACGTTGAAACGATTTTCATTCAGATTTGAGAAGCAGTATCTTGGCATTTAAAAACATCGATGTTTTTTATATGCAAACATATTTAATATCATAAAACATAATATCATAACTGAAAAGATTTTCTGTTGTATCCCGACGAAATTTTTGACTGTCTTCACGTAATCGCATCCTACAACCTTCCGAACCATTCATAAATGCACAGATGATTCAGGGCTAAGTGCAAGGTTCATTTCGAGCACTGACCACATGCCATAACTCACCACATCATCATCACTCGAAAGTTATTTACGTAAGCCCTGACAGTATCTCAGGAAATGTATTCGACTTCCTGCCCTCTGGTAAGTCGGGCCAACGCATGCATTTTCAAGCACAGAAGTGATCAAAGCCTTCTCCTCTCTATAATAAATCATCCGGGCATAAAAAGAAAGTTATCTTTTCTCTCATTGCCTCACCATCCCCTGTTCTACCCTCCCACCCCCTGGATTGGATGCCTCCCTGCCCTCTCTTTTACTGATGAGGGCAATCTGGAAGTGTCCAATCGTAACAGAATGACAATGAGGTGATCTGAAGGGCAGCGGAAGACGATAAAAATAAATTGAAGAATAGCTTTTTTCAAAATGAGTTCAATAGTTTTAGCCTGGAGGGTCGATGTTTAAAAAATGGACTTTGTATTTATGTGTCTTCCCGTGAAAAAAAGTTAAGAATGTTCTTGCTTAGAAATCACTATACAATCTGGAGTAAAGTAATTTAATTCTCTTCAGTGATATAATATATACATATATGTGACATTAAGGACTTGTGAAATTAAACAATATATGAAAACAGACAGCTGGACGAAATTGTTAAAACTTTTGAAATATCATACTTTCACAACTTGCATTTTTACAATTGCTGAACGGTGTTTGAAGCAATATACACAGAGCTGTTCAAAATTATTAGAACGCTACAGAAAATTTTTATTACAGAAAATAAATTCATTTGTTTATATCTCAAATATATTAATTTTATTACTAATTCAATCGTATTTATTAGAAAAAACTTCAAATAATTAAAAATTTATCGCAAAATAAGTCAGAATCGCAAGATTTTCATATAACTCTTAATTATGTGTTGTTCAAAATTGTTCGAACGATCAAAAACTTGCAACGAAAAAATAACATAACAATTTTTTTAAATAAATTTTATGGTGTTTATTTGTTATATCGGCCTTCTTTGGTATCAATCACTGCTTTCAAAATTCGATTCAGGCGTTCTTGAGCAATACTGTTTGCTCTTGAGCATTAATGTTGGCTTAACTGCTATATAGATCAGAAAAATAAATCACAAAATAAATTATTCTGTTAAAATTATTAAAATTTATCAAAATAAAAACTAATCCAATTCGTACTCACTTAAATATGACCCTCGTCATCAGTCGTTCGAATTATTTTTAACAGCTATAATTTACTATTTAGAACAATAGTTATTTCTAAGAAGTAGTGATATTTCATGAAAAACTAAAACTTATATGCATTTATCGAGGATGAAATAAGGTACTAGAAAATTAAAACAAAATAGCAAATTATCAAGATTTTAAAATTTTATGAGCAAAAGATGAAATTTTAACGGTCCGTTCTAATAATTTAGAAAAGTATTATTTATATGTGCCTATATATTGCACCGAAAAGAATTTTACTATACAATTTGTGAAAGAAATTATGAAGCATTTAACTCAATTATAACCAGGAAAAAAAATACTAAACAGAATCATAGTAAAATATATGCAATAGCGAAAGCTCTACACCAATAACAGTAAAAAATATTAAATTTTCACTAAAGCAATTTCCAGGTTATCATTTGCTAACATTAATTTTGGTGATGTGCATATCAATATGATAATTTTTGAAAATAACCCTATCCCAATAATCGCATTGGAATTTCTCTATGCATCTATCAACTAGTATCATAAATAATCAGGAATAACGTTTTTTTCCAATTCTATAGTTTCTGTTTAGGAAGTATATTTAAACACATTTTTTAAGACTGACATATAAAAGTAACAACTCGCATGTTATTTTTTTCTGATATACTGTTTTCTGCTGTCCTTAGTAATATTTCTACTTTTTAATAAACTACACATAAAAATCATAAATTGAGCAGATTATAAATAAAATAGCGTTGCCACTTCCCCAAACATCCAGATATTTCGATAAGCCAACTGGCCTAATTCTTGGCTCGCTATCTGCGTTCTTTTTGTATACGCCGACTACCATTTATTCAAAGCATCATGTACGCCCTGGTACTTGTTTCCTGCATAATTTTCTTTTAGTCTGCGTGCATTTGAAAAACAAAGATATGCTTATAAACACATATAAATTCTGATATAATAGACTGATTACAATTTTTTAGATCTGTTTCGTAGAATTTATTTTCTTTCAGAACCACTAAATCTTTGACAGAAATGCAACGACTTCAACATAATATAAGGGATAATTTAATCAAGAAATCAGTAGAAAATCGATATTTATGAATCTATAACTAAAGAAATACTGTGCAGGCTTGAATAAGAATGAAAAATAAAGCTTGATTCAGTTATGAATTTACATGAAACAACAACATTGTCCTGAACAATTACCCGCCTGCTCTGAATCTGCGACACAGAAAAAAAAATCGTTTGTTCGAAAAAAAGTGCCATGTTAACAAGGCAAATTTTGCTTGTTTGCAGTTTTAAATGTTCATCATTTTTCAATCTACTTTCAGTATTTGCTCTGGTAAGCAATGGGATAGCCTATTTATTTGTTCAAAACTATTATATCTATCCATATCTCTAGCCCTGTTTATTTTTTATATATAAAGAAATTTTTGTAAACAAGAGAGATGAAAAGGCCTATTTGCTCGTGTTAAAACTGGTTAAATTTGAATAGTGACTCAAAATAGAATAAAAAATTCTTATTATGATGGCCACGTTAACTTCAAACGTTGGCCCTAGTTTTTGATATCATATAGTTTTGTTCCAATTTTTAGATATTAATTAAAATATTTATGCTAACCTCTTCAATTTTTATCATTTCATTCAGAAATTAATTTTTTATTTTAATGTGAAAATTAAGTTCTTACTGCATATTTTATTCAGATTCAGAATGCGAGATTTATTTTGAATAAATAGAAACAAAACAAAAAAATATTTCTTTGCAGTTATATTCTATTTAAAAAATTCAAACTCCAGTATAAATATGATTCTTAATTGAATATTTTTTATTATTACTGAAAAATACCTTTGCTTACTATTATTCAGGACTTTAATAATTTGTGTTCTTAATTAATTATCTTGCTTTGCATGTTTTTAATAATATAATAATATTTTGTGACGGTGGACTCAATTACGGTGTGTCTTAGTAACTTAATACTATCGCTGTTTATTGCTTTTTAATTTGGACTTTATATATTATATATGCTCTGTTTAAATCGCAGAAACGCAATTCAGCTCATAATGATGTAAAAGAAAAAAAATCATCTTGAAAAAGTTAGACAGTGAAAACGGTGTAGAATTTAGCGATTCTCCTTATCGGAAATCAACCTGCGTCCATTTTTTAAAATACTTTTTCATACCGTTAACTAATATTTTCTTAATGGAAATTTGAAGATTTGCCATCAATAAAGAGAACATATATTTCATACAATATTACAGCTGCAGTTTACGCGTGAAGAAATCATCAACTAAAAACCCAATAACGAATGTGCTAGGCAGGCTAAAGTTCTAAAAAGTTCGAAAACAATTTTTTTCTTTTTTTTTGTTACGCACGGAAAAAAAACTTTTCTTTAAAACAGAAAAAGACCTCACACAAATGCATTTGAGAGATCATATCAGAGGAAGGGAAAAAATTCGTGTACAGTTATAAAAATAGATAATACAAAACACAAAGTACACAGAGATAAAAAGAAAACACACAGGAATTATAATAATACAGAAAAAATAAGAGAAAAAGGAGAAAAGAAGGATGTAGCAAAGTAGAATGGAATAAGAAAGTAGAATGGAATAAGAAAGCATAAGTGCAATTTTTCATAAAAAAATAATCTTTGACATGATTGTGTGAAAAAGACGGTGCTTCAAAAGATGGAAAAATAACCTTTCTATCCCTTCAATTTTGCTGTCAAAATAACTAATTTTGAATGGGACAATCGTAAATTATGCGCGAAAAAAATATTTTAATTTTAATTAGACCAGTAGATAAACATGCCTTTAAATTTTCTCTGCGCTAAATTGAAGAAAATTTGATGCAGGACAATTAAGGCATGAAATTAACATTAATAAAAGAAAAATGCCAGTATTAACGCTTGAATTCACAATCACTCCCCTCCACCCAAATGATGTGGTGGCGTTTCACACCATTCCATTTTTCAGCCCATCCGTTTTGGTAGGACATTTATCGGTCACTAGAAACTAACCACAAACCCATCACCTACGGGCACTCCGATCCCCTTTTGCACCAACTTCCCCCCCCCCGCCTTCAAAATGCGAACCCTCGCCTGTTCAGACTTTCTCTAGTACGAGAGAGCATGCCCCCTCCCTCACGTATCTGCACCGGTCACATTTCAGCGTTTATGGCCTTTCAGTCCAGATGAATTTGAAGCCAAGTTTGATTTTTCAACTTTCAAACACACCACACCAATTATCATCGGATTTTGGAATTGACTACCGGTTTTCGCGCAGTGTGGAATGATCGTGAATGTCTATTTTAATCGCAACATTTCTCATTTCTGAGCAGATGAGGGGCGCCGCTGGGTTTGAAACTTGCTCTAATTTTGTCACCTGTTTTTCGAATCCAGGTCTGCTTGTAAGTTTGAGTATATAGAGTATCCTTGTTCTGCATCAGAAGATTTCAAGAATGCATGGTTTTTTTTTTTTTGCTTTTTTCTAACAGTGATTTCAGATACCTGCGTAATACCATTCACACTAATCGTCTAATCAGAAATTAAATCTCTTAGCTGATCTGACTTGGATCATTTCAACGCACATGTAGCGAATCTTCAAAGCCCATGAAGTGTTGAAGATTCGCTTCTTTAGTTGAAGACTTTATTCAATTATTATCTTCAGCTCTCAATAATATGAATAGATAAAACATTTTATGTTTAGAATTTCCTAAAACTGCTACTTTTCGAAAAGTACCATATTTAATTTTTGCAAAACCTAAATAAATGGAGAATATTTCTAACATTTTTGATAAGAAACATGAAGAATATTATATTTTTTAACATTTTACAACTTGCTTATTTGGTATTAAAGAAAAAATAAATTAACACTTTATGAGTTCATCTCCTTTAACATATTAAATATATTGTGTTTCGGTATATCTAGATATTATTTGAAAATCCTATTTTTTCGTTAAAGAGAAGCTTTCAACCATTTGCAGGATAAACTGAATGAATGGTATTTGCTTTAAAAAGTTCAACAGTCCACGCTTTTTAATAGCTTCTTTGCTAACATTCAGATTCCATATATTCCATATTTAAACCTTAGCTGATTTTCTCTTATGTTTTACTTAAATATTTGCATTTATAGATATATTTAAATTCATATTGCATTCCTATACCAGCATAGATTAAATTTCTTTATTTGTAAAATTTCATATTTAATACTCAGGAATAAAATTACGAAACCGCCATCTCCCATTTTATAAACTGTCATTTATTTTCTCTCCCTATCCTGATATATTCTGTCCTACTAATCCCAGAAATAAATATTTTCTTATCTTTATTTCAAAAATTTAAAGTTAATATACTATAATGTTTCGAATAATTGTATATGATACAGCTTCAGGGGATATGAATAAAAGCTGTATCTTCAAGGGCGTCAAATATTTACTAACAAAGCTTTTATAATTCGTTACTTTTAAATTAAATCTGGGTACAAACTATTTTTGATGGTATTAAGCTCTCGAAATGGATCTGAAGAATGCTGCTATCTTCAAGTACTTCTTCAGTACTTGTGATTAAATATACTTTTTTATTGCTTTTAGATTTACTGCGACATAATTGCAGTTGGTTACTTAATATCTTTTGCTAGTTAGTAAATTATAGATAAGTTAAAATATTGATCTACTGAAAAATGGGAAATATGAAAGTTGCTTTAAGTCAAAGAGAAGCATTATTGGTAATTATTCCATTAATTTTAAATACATTTAATATAAAGGTTTGAACTAAATTATGTGATTTTTAATGGCTCTGAATCAAGTCAGTTATTTTTTCGGTCTTAAGTTTGTAATTATTTCACAATTTTATTGCTATATATGTCATCCACTTGTGTTGTAAAAAATTGCAAAACATTGGAAAACTGTCGAAAATAATAACCATGTATAGTAATTTAAATTTAACAATACCGTCAGGATGTGCTATTTTAAACGTCTTGAAATTGAATTCGGAAAAAATAATCGAAAGTGTATCTGTGTGAAAAAGATTTTAATACGTATCTTATTTCATATTACATTCACACACACACAATACATTTTTGAAAATTCATATCACAACAACGATGAGCTTTAAAAGTGACTAATGCGTTTTTCCTATTGTTAAATAACGAACAGAGAATCTTAAATTTTTGTTTCGGAGGTTTAAATTCAGGAAGATCTTTTAAAAACTGAATCTATATTTATCAAAAATGTATACTTTTTAACTGAAATTCTTTCCGAATAGTTCATCATACAAAGAAAAACGAAAAACCGAAATTTCATCAAAGCCCGAAAAGGTACCCAACATTTTCCGATGTCACAGAGCAAAGGAAACAAAACTCTAAAAATTATATCTTAACGTTTATTTTTATCATTAAACTTCCAAGTATTGATGTTCCATGTTACCAATGATCTCACAGATAAATGCTTTTATAGCCCATGATTTTTTTGGAGGAAAACACAATGGGATAAACTGATTCGATTGTAAGTCTTTTGCCCTCACCTTATTCTTCGAATTCTGATCCCATTTTTTCTGCTATTGATCAGGTTTGAGGTACTTTCCTTAGAATTCTATTCCCTAGGGAGCGGTTGAAAAGAATATCTACATCCGAAGATATTTGAGATCAGATACACAAAAGCCTTCAACTTCCACTCTTTCTGGTGACCGACAAACTCTATTCGACGTCTCGCATAGACATTTTATCATTTACTTTTATTTTCTTCCGAAATAATAATTGTTATTTTTGTTGTCATATTGTCGATAAATCTATGCTAGTCAGAGAATCTGAACCAGAAAGTAAGAATCATATAATGATTTCTTACTGGATTTTCGAAATTATAATCGAATTTGTTTTCGTTCGAATAGAATAAAATTATTACAAATTCTTTTATAAAAAGTGAATATTATTTAAGTAGTTTCAGATAGTGATTTAACAATCACAGAGTTTTAAGATATTTATTTATGAGCAAGATTTTGTTGCGTAAAAAAGATTTTTAAATGATGGTTTTGAAAGATAGTGATAATTTATAATATATGAACTTGGGCTATGGATTTTTCAAGATTTCTGTAATAAACTATAAATGCGTCCTTTTTTTAAAAAGGACATAACTTAAACCAAAATTCAGAAACTTTCTATATGTGAAAAAAGCGTTTTTGATATGTAAAGTATATAATCAGAAAGAATTGTAAATTTCATTTTAAAAAAATCTAGTTTTTTTAACAATTCATTATTTTGATAATCAATATGAACTGCTGGGTAAAACAAGGCATAATTAAATTCGTACATTAATTGCTCATCTCTTAAATCTCATTTGAGAATAAAATTCATCTTATTTATCACAGTTAATTTCCTTTCAAAAACGCATTATGAGTTATGTATAGTATACTAAGTTACTGAGTATACTGAGTTATGTATTACTAATAACAGAGATACAACATTTTGTCGCAATGCAAAATTAACTTTTTTAAAACTCCATGAAACTTACATCCGTATTAGATCATTAAGTAACTTTCAACAGGCTTTATTGAATTTCAACCAGCAAGCATATTTAATGGGAGCACTTCGAACGTTTGATACGCAATTGAGTCTGCTCACTTAGAATATTCGAAACAATAAAACGAAGATCAGGTATACTTGATTGTATCGCTGATGGCAATCAGAAAACATATCGAGAGCATTTGATTGGAGCAGTTTGTTTCATGATGACGCTTCTAAAAGTACTTAAAGAGGGAATGTTGCGGATTTAATGGACCTCAGTTAAGGGAATAAAATAACACTTTTACTCCAAGTTATTTATTAACTACGATGAAAGGTTTTAAATTAATTTTTTATCACTTAAATGTATGAAGCATCGATTAAATCTAACCGCGCATCTTTAAATATTAACAGATTTTATTTTTGATCGGTAAGGGATTTGGAAATTATATCTACAATACATAGTTGGCCTGTACTTTCGTGTATATAATAATGAAATGTTTTCCCGACAATCTATAAGGTAATTTTTGACATAGACTTACGTACCTCCATAGTGGTCTAATGGTGTGTCGGGAAAGGAAAAAATTATGACGCTTTTCGCGCCAAAACTTAAACGCCTATAGCTCTTCAACCAAATAACACAGAGAGTTGGTTTTACTTCCATTTAACAGATAAAGGTAGACATTGAAGATTTCATAAAGGATTTTAGAATTTAGAATTATGGTTTAGTCTCGGTCGAGGTGAAAATCACTAGAAATGTTGATGACGTCAGTGTGACCGATGGGAGCGCATTCAGACTACAGCAATTCAATCATCGATTGCGCGAAATATTATTCAAGAATTGTTGAACTACATCGAATTTCATGCTAAAGTTAAACGCTTATAGCTCCGAAACCAAATAACATAGACAGTCGTTTCATTTAACAGAGAAAGGTAAACATTGAAGATAGCAAAAATAATTTTAGAATTTGTAATTGCTGTTTAGTCACAGATGAATTTCAAATTTGGTGAAAATCATGAAGCATTTTACTAGATTTACTAGATAGAGTCACATAGTTACACTAGACCAATAGTCACTATAGACTATAGAGTTAGTAGTCACATAGAGGTACTTTAGTGTCCCAGTTGAGTAAGGTAAGTAAGTCTAGGACCTCCTCAATCCCAAAGGATCCCAGATTCCAGTCGATTTTTTTTACAGATCAATTAAAAACAATGTTTCAGATAATTATTTCAGTTCTAGTAGTATGATTTTAGGCAGGCAGAATTTTGCTCAAAATATTACGATGACCGATCAAATCGATATTTTTGTACAAGATAATGTATTTAGAATACTCGTAAAAAGTTGCTTTTCATGTTCAAAGAAGTATGTGAAAAAACAAATTATATATAATGAAAAAAAATTAATGAATGGATAAAAATTTCATTGATATGATTGTATAGCATTCATGTGTCATATTATGTATCATCATCAATTTAAAGACTCTTATTAATGTATATTGCAATTAGAGATTATTTGTAACAATCTGTAATTACAATACCAACAATCGATTCCAAAATTTTCGATAACTGGCGCTTTTCATCTGAAGACAAAACTTTTCATATCTTAAGATAGACGTGATCAAGAATAACCGGTAAAATTTGCAACGTGTTCATTCTTCTTTCAAATGTAAATTTAAACTACGTTTGTTCGTCGTATAATACCACTCCATATAACTTATTTAAGCAACCCTATTGTGTAATTCTCCAAAATTTATTGCACTCTGCATAGAGTTGCAGATTCTTTGTGAAAATATGTTACCCTTTAATTACTTAGACATACTGAAGAGAATGTGGATAAAGTGAATAACATAACAGAACTAATATACGAAGAAAGCCAAAAGTGAGAAGCAACATAATTAGTTGCTGGGATGAGAAAGGGTTTTGGCGATGTAATTAAGTTTGGTGACGCCAATAACTCTTAATTCGTCGCTAATTGAAAATCCTCTGAAGCATTTGCGGGGTAACGAGATCAATTGTTAACTCATCGATTCACAAGAGATCAAGATATGTTACCACGATTAAGTGAGCATCAGTTCGCCAAGGATAAATTAAAGATTATCAGGCAAAATGAATACCTTTGCTGTTTTCAGATTTCGGGATATTCTGAAAAGTAATTCATACATTTCTGTCGAACCTTTTAATTTAAGTACTAACTTAAGTTTAAATTTCTAAATTACTTCGGTTATGGGAAAGATTGATAAACTTTCATCAATAAGAAATTAACCGTTGGTTTAAGTACTTTCTGTTGAAATGATGGTCGTTAGAGCCATGGTTTTGTTGTTTAGACACATATTCACGTTGTTAGAAAAAAGTGAAAATGTTTCTTATCAACGTTTTCATTTATTCTGCCATTCTTTTCAGAATACATGGACTAAAGGAGTCTCGAACGATGCGATCTCACAACGTCCCACGCCGCTGGCTGATTTTGTAAACTGAAAATTGATTGCATTGATTTTATTTAACGGAATCAAAATTTGTCGTCACATTTTCCCTTCTTGGAAACAACATTACAATATTTATTTAAAAACAATTTATTTAAGTTGTATTAAAATTTTGTATTTGTTCTGAAAATTATATTGACGTTGCCAATTACTGTCACATCTGCAAAAAGATATTTCTCAGAAAGAAAAATAATAAAAAAATAACTTGAGATCTAGTATTAGTACAATTTACTTCCTTAACCATTTTATCCATCGAATCTCAATTAACCAAACAACTAAATTATAATGATATTATAAATGAGTTTGCTATAAAACATGTAAGAAAATGAAACAAAAATCACATTTTCTAAATTTATTCTAATAAGTCGCATACCAAATTGTATTTATGATGCAGTTATTTTTTCAATTTAAATCATTAAAGATATTTTTGTGTGATCGAAATATTAACTTTAAAAAAATAACTTTATTATTTTTCGTTTTTATGCATACCTTTAATCCCTACTATAAAAAATTGCGCAATGTAATAAATAAATATCAAAAGGAAATAAATAATTTTGTCTTAAGGAATTTGTTTCAAGGCCCAGCAAGTTAACGTGGTACCAGATCCCTCTTTTGTTGGGTCGGCTCTTCATGGTCCTTGCAGATGCTGCACTGCTCATCGGTAAGAAACAGTAAGTATTTCCTTTCCCTTCTCTGAACTATTCTGTTTTTCCAGTTGTAACAATGCAAATAGTTTTAATATCATATCCTATTATGTTATATGCGTAAAACGTTCACATATGTCAATAATGAGGGGAAACCTGAAGAAATAAGTCTTGGAGCAGTGGGAAAATATCACTGATCTTCCAATGACATATAAAGAAAAGCAGCAGCCTTCTACAATTTCTTCTGCCAAATTCCCGTATTAAAAAGATATTTGGATATCTCCTCCATCCATAAACTAAAATACATTGAACCCCCTTCAAGCATAGTAAGAAATAACGATGAAGAATGAAATATTGTTCTAGTGAAATGTTTATAATGTTTAAGATTTCCACAGTATATTATGCATAACGAGGAAAGAACTTTTCAGATTTCGTCCACACTTAATCTAGAAGATAATGAACATACCCTGTCAAATCCCATTAAAATTGTTTAACGTGTGTAATATCAGTGTAATTTTCCATACAGCGATTCCACATCTGTATATGAGTTTTTGGATCGATATATAGTCTTTTTTATAAGTCGTGTCCAAATGCAAGTGGAGTTGTGGCTCTAACGATGTTTTTCTACGTGGTAGTTCGACGATTTGCTTGGCACAAAGTTTAGCCAAATATGCTTCTCGCGTCAATAAACCCCAACATCCATCCATACATACACGTGCTGAAGTTTTGAGGTCTTTATGGTAGATGGTTGTGTATGTCAGGATAAATCTTGTATAAAACGGTTAACGGTGGTGAGGCTTTGAGTAGAACAAAAGCGAAAAATCAAGTAACATCGAGCCATAGATTACTCGATACAGGCTCAGCACGATATATTGTGCTTTTCTTTTAAAACAAAGAAATTATTCTGAGAGCAATGAGTATTTTTAAAAATGAGTTTTCTGAATGAATCGAGAACAATGTATTTTTTTTGTTTCTGAGTAGATGAGCCGCCACTAATTTGGTTAGTTGTAGAAGGTTCACAATTTCAAGTACTTTTGTAAATACTTCAATTAATGTAGTATTCGACCATTTTTAAATTTAATAAGAGTTGATAAACACATTATTATTTCTTTCCTTAGCCATTTTAATAACGAATTGAAATATCTATATTTTCCCTTAATCGCACATCTACTCCATCAAAAGCAGTCAGAGGCATGAAAAAGTGGTATAAATCATTAACTGCGCCTTACAATATCTATGAAAGTTTCTTAGATAGAAGGTGAAACTTTGTAGATTCATAGAAGAATGTAAGAGGAACATTTTACACATTGGCATTTTTACACTTTCGGGACCGTACAGAAATTTATTTATTTTTAAATTTTTTATTATCAATAACCACCGAGGCCAAAGTGTTTTTATACAAATTATTCCTACCTTATTTGATCAAACTTTGTGAATGGAAGTATATGTCTAGGAGCAATATTTAATGAAATAAACGCTTGTTCCACTTTTTTCGGACATCCTGTATACGCTATAAAACAACAATCGAAGACAAAAATATTTAAAGCGAGATATATCTAAAAGACATTTTTCAAAACTTCTGATTTGCAACACTATAATAAACTTTATTTGTAATCTGTCAAAGGCAAAACGTGATGCCATGCTTAGCTTATTGGATGGTAGTGAAATGTCTAATTAAAGGATTAATGTTTGATCCTGTTATACCGAAGGTTTACTCAATCAGCGAGAATTGAAAGCGTGCATATATATAATAACCGGAATATGCACTGTTTGACCTCAACTAAATTGTCATCCTTCAGTATAAGCCCCAGATATATTGTTGAGTAATATAGAACCAATATGTTTGCCTACCACTAATGAACTTCTGTGCATAGATCTGGCATTCTCTAAAGAACAATTATGGGAGAGTTTCTAAATATATGTCATGGGGTGCTGGATTTCTGAAGGCAAATAGAAGTACATGTTAACCATGTTATGCTGCGATATTGCGCAAATAGTTAATGGTTAATTTATATAATTTCCGAAGTATAAAATTTTATCCACATTTTTATTGGACAATGTCTATAAATCATTTGTTTCAAGATGTGTTCATTAATGATGTACTTTCAGGTTTATATAAAATAGTTTATTGATAAAAAATGCACCCTTTTGCGAAAAATTTAATATTCAGATAACGAACACGTCACAATATAAATACAAGGCTTGAAGGAGTACGGGAAAGTGGGGTAAAACCGGGTACCTAAGACTCGAAGGCCTGTTGGAGCTAAACTATTCGACATACAGCTTGCCAAATTTTACTAAAATATTCATTATTTATCAGAGTGTAATATACCTTTGAGGAAAAGTCATAGTTTTAATACTTTTTCTACTAATGATTTTTTTTGTAAAAACAAGTGAGATAAAAACGGGTACACATGTCAACTCTATGGGAAATTATGGAAAACTAGATTTCCAGTGGAAAAGTAGCATAATTTTTTTTTATTTTATGTGACAATTTAAGAATAAAACAATTTTTTAAGATTTAAGGATAGTTATAATAATCGACAATTTAATAAAAACGTATTTATTAAAATTTACAATAATTACAATAGTTGACAATTTAAGAATAAAGACAATCAATTTGAAAATATTTTTTCGAAATTCGTATCTAAATTATTGATAAAAGCTGTAGGAATGAAATAGAGAACCTAGTAATGCCCGCATTGAAATTTTTCTGGTTTGGAAATTACAATAGAACAGAAAAACGACAAAATTAAATACCAGAATCTAACAAATGTTGTGCAAAACAAGAAATGAGAAAAACGTTAACAACAACAACTATTTTAATTATCCAAATACAAAAGCATAAGAAGAAAAATAATCCAATCCAAAAGCAAAAGAAGAAAAATGTATTCTACGTAATTCTTTCTTCTTTAAATTCTAAACTAACTAAAAGACTAACTCAGTCGAAATGACGATGAGTTAAAGAAAACCAAACGATTGCAAAGACTTCGAGTAAAAGATTTTTAATTTTACTTGCATTTTAAGAATTATATAAGAACAAATGAATGAAAATCGTTCACTTGCAAGCGAGAAAAAAATGGAATAAATAAGTTTTAATTCATTTTAAAATTTTGTCTAAAATAATTCTTTGTATTATATGAAATTATCACAAAAAAAGAAAATCTTGGAAATCGGAATAAATTGGAAATGCTTTCCAACAGATCATTTGAATGAAGGGCAAATAGGAATAGCCCTCACAGACTACTAATTATTTCGCATCTTAAGAAAATCTTCTTGGGTCGGGTATCCGTAGTTTCTTCTAGTACCCGGTTTTATCCCAATAGCAGAACTCGGTTTTATTCCCCTTGAAGAGGATATGAAAACAAAAGAGAACCATGCAATTGTTTTACTAAATCTTAATTGTATGATAGGATATAAATCCTAAGTAAACGTATATTAAGCCAGACTAAGTATAGATTTTTATTATTGTAATAATTAATAAGTAAGGATAGTTTAAAATGAAACGAACATTGGAGAGTTGACGTCATAAAACAAATAAACCCTCGCGGACGAAGTGAATACAACTAACTACAACAACATGGCAACTATCACTATTCTTTTTTCTTCACTAGTGGAGTATAATTCAGAATTTGTCGACTAAAAAGGAGAACTAATAACGCCAAAATCAAGGTACCCATTTTTACCCCACTGTCCCCTATATAAGATAAGTAGAACCACAACCTACTTTCGTCTGTCGGTGTTGCCACAGAAGAGATAAACGTACAAATAAACAATACCAACAAGTTGCGAAGCGCAGACGCGAACTCGCCAGCACGAAAGATGAGAATGGGAATTGTCGCAAAAAATAAATAGTAATATTGTTATAACATATAAATAAATGTATAATATTTTATAGTTTTTCTCGGGGTATCCTAGCCAAATTAAATAAAAAAAAAAACATATGATAACCACATGGTCATTCAACGGATAACACCCTGTATGTTCCTCTTGTAATGAGTAGAAGAAAATCAGGTTTTCAGGTTCATTATGGCTCTTTTAGACAACCTGAGGGATTACTTTTTCTTGCATCCCCTCTAAACTACTCATCGCACTTGTCTTGATACAGAAGAACCAAGAGTCGTTATTATTTACAGATGTTTCGAGTCAAAGCAGATTTACGGCGAGACGTGAGTGAAATCCTATGTGCTTATGGGTACATATATCCCAACTTATCCGCATAGAAGAAATTTTTCTGGTACTACCTAATACGTACCTACGACCTGGTAAAACTTGAGGATATTTCTGCGTAATTTATCCCTTTTTCTTCCTATCATATTCTGACTTTACGACGGCTTATTATAAATAATAGCCAATAATATCCCTGCAATTTATTCAGTGATATCTTTCAAAATAGTAGTGAATTGCATTTCGATTCAACTTCATTCATAATTATTAAACTGACACTCCATCACTTAAAACCGATATCAAGTGCCTGAAATATTAAGCGTCTTTGTGACCATCGCATTGAGAAAAGCCGCTACTTGAATTTAATTA
Organism: Araneus ventricosus; assembly: GCA_013235015.1. Classification (NCBI taxonomy): domain Eukaryota; kingdom Metazoa; phylum Arthropoda; class Arachnida; order Araneae; family Araneidae; genus Araneus; species Araneus ventricosus. Next base: position 3,730,613 of record BGPR01000015.1, read on the forward strand.
TTGGAATCACAATCATATTTCTGAAAAGCCATCATGGAATCCGAATGCAGGAATTTAGTTTCAAATTTTAATGCGTTTTCGAATCTAGTCTATTGGAAACTTTAGTGACTAATGTATAATACGAAGCCATAAAATTCCGTTTTAGAGCAGTTACACGAATGTACTGCTCTAATGAAGCCAGTGAAGTGCTCGTAAATCTAATATATTTTGCATTTCAGAGAGAGTGTCAATTTACATGCAGGGACATATATAATTTTAACTCATTCGAATTCCTGTTCTCTTGCTTTATAGTTAGCATTAACTTTTAAGACAACATTAAGAATTAATTCTTAACTATACGTAATTCTAATTACGTGAGTTAAAGAAAGAGATGATAAATATTCTCTTGATCATTTTAATGTGTTATACATTTAGTGATTAGAATTATTTTTAAACCAGGTGTTTAGAAATGTCATAAGAAACTGAAATTAATATTAAGTATCGTGTTTCAAGATTAGTGTGGATTACCATTTAACTCGTCCAAACCTATTGGTACATGACATTTATCTATGGTTCATGGTATTATCTATTTTTCTGTGGTATATACTTTTCTCTCTTACAAATACGATCAAAATATGCCGTTTTGAAATAAGATTAAGGTTTTTTTCAGACAAATCAAAGAGTTAAACACCGGATGAAGTGAATTTTTGTTCAAGTGATACACGCCAAGCGCATCCGGCGGCGTTTCATTTTATCATCCATTTCTCATTTCGCAGGAGCAAAAAGAATGTAGTACCTTAAGAGAATTTACAGTTATATTTTGAGTAGCATGAGCAGGTAAGTTTATCATGTGATTGTGATGTATGAATTTAATCTATTAGACTAATGATTATTCACCGATTTAACGTTTCAAATTAAAAGCATTCAAAGATGCTTCATATTATACAGTTAATGACAGCAATTAAAATAACTGAAAATCGATCCATTTTTTAGAAATCTTCTTAAGAAAATTTAGGAAACATAATTTGTATAGCAAAATTATAAAATGTAAATGTGAACTCTTTTTGTTGAAGGTTTTAGGCTGCTGCATTTAAGAGTATTATCGTTATCTGATGGCAGATAGACGGTGATCTGATTTGAGGAAACAAAACAATCTTTTTTAGATCATATTCCATAACTTTCTTGACTTTAGGGTAGAAGTTACGAGATTTATTTTTTAGTAAGGTCTGTTTGTCAATACTGTTTGAAATTTAGCATATACATTAGAATGGGTGCTCTAGAAAGCTCCCGGCAATCTTAGCGCAGGATCTGACACCATTTGCATCAACACAGACAGTTTATACGCTTTATGGTGTGAAGTTCATGTTTAAGTAAATCAAGCGTCCCGCCGACTGTGAAATATTGCCTGTAATCCAATTCTTAACACGAAGAAACATAAAATCAATGGATATTCGTCGCCAGGTGTGCGAAGTGTACGGTGGCAATGCAGTAAGTGAAAATAATTTGAGAAAATGAACTCGATTATTCAAAGAAAATCGTGAAAACGTTCACGTCAAATCCCGCTCTTGTCGGTCATTTGTAATCACAGACGATTTGATGCAGGCACTTGACACCCAAATTCACACAAACAGGAAAATCATAATTTCCAAACTCTTATTAGAATTCACACAAATTTTAAGATCAATTTTATTTAAAATTGTGTCTGAGGATTTGCACATAGAACTGTGCTGTCGAAGGGTTTATAAGCTATTCAACGAAGAACATAAAAAGAAAAGATTGGCAAGTTCTTTAACATTTTTGTCTCTTTACAATGAGTTAGGTGATGATTTTTTAAGTCGTATCGTCACAGGAGATGACACATGGGTGACACCTCTCCTGCCATCTGTAGACCTTCCTGATTGACAGCCGTTTAGACACCGTTAGCCGTTATGAAGAAGTGAAAACGACTGTGGATAATTGGTTATCACAGGCTGAAATATTTCTTTCAGGAAGGAATCCAAAAGTCGTTGTTCGTTACAATAAATGTTTAAATCGACAAGGAAATTTTGTAGAAAAATAGAGGAACCAGAAAATAAATGTTTTTCTGAAACTTTTTTATAAGTTTTGTTTTTATTTCTAAAAGGACTTTTCTTTTAAAAAATACTCGTATATCCTGTATTGCAGTCTTCTCTTCGAAACTTCCAGACTCCAGCAAAATTTCTTGAGAGAAGATTTCAGAAATGATGGATTTCCACATTCCGTAGTTATTCATATGCCAGTTATGTTAGTGTGTCGGCTATATGCCTTCATAACCAATGTAAACTTTTATCCAGCTGACGTGATTACCCAGATAGCAACTTTAGTTTGCAGCAAAGTTGCAGCAATCTTGCTCTGCAAATTTGCAAGCTTGCAACAAATTTGACACGGCAAGAGTGCAAGCTTGAAACAAGTTCGAAACAAGTTAACGCAAATGAGTTAGTCACCACGCGTCAGACTTGTCACAAGCTTGCCGCGTCAAGCTCCTTTCAAACTATAGCAAAAACAAAGTAGCAAAAACAACCTCGGATTCGAACCCCTACATACCGCTTCCTAAACCTGTCATCCTAACCACTCAGTCAACTAGACTCTGAGAGGCGACGATAGATTGCGCTAATAGATCTTACAGCTACAATTTATTTTAAAATGTTTTCTTGATTTCATTAATATTTTAAATTTTGAGTTGAGAATATGATTTGAAGTCAAGGAGAGAGCAATTTTCAAAAATAACTACGTTTTGCTAGTAGAATAAATTATGAAATTAGGGTTCAAAAGCAATTACTTTTAAAATGGAACATAGGTTATTATTTTTCAGCAAACATTGACTGTTTTTTAGGTTTAATTTTGTATATGAAAGCTAAAATTTCAACATTAAGAAAAAGACGATATACTTTTCTTTCAAGTCCGAGTTCTATATTTAATAAAAAGATGAAGAATTATTCAATTATTTTTATAAATAGACCTAGTATTTTTCAAATTATCATTTATTTATTGAATAATAAAAAGAAGGACGGTCTAGGAGAAGCGATTAAAAATCGATTGTTCTTAAAACAGAGACAAAGATTATCTGTAAGTGTGCTGTATCATCTTTGCAGCAAACTTGTTTTGCAATCGTGGTGTAAATGTTGTCATAACAACTTCACAGGAAAAAACTTGTTTTGCAAGTGGGTTGGTCGATTATGCTTTGTTACTTTGCAGAAAGTTTGCTGCAAAGTTGCTACATCAAGTTTGTCATGACACGCTGATATCAAGAAAAATCAAACTTCCTGCAAGTGTACATGCTATCTGGGTACTGTCTGTTTTCAGATGAGGAAAACTTCTGCTTTTTTACTCAAGCGCCAATCGTCTTTGATGTCGCCAAAAAGATATGATGTGAAAGAGAGAATAAAAGACGTTTATTTTACACTAAGCAATATACTGGAACATTACTTAACCCCTTCTTAGTCGATTTTTTTCCGAATTTCCGATACAATTTTTTTTTTATTGCAGAAAATCCAAGATAACTCTGTTTTCCATTCAAGGCGGGAAATCTCACCGCGAAAACATGAAGAAAGTAGGACTATTAGCGCCATCTGTTAGCAATATTCAGAAATACAAAAAAATGCTGAATATAACTAGACGAGTAAGCACTTTCAACGATGAATTTTTTCTCTTTGTCGCATGACATGCGACGCCGATCTTACGGGCACAAAAAGAAGCCGCGCTATGACGTGTGACGCCGTCCAAGAAGGGGTTAATGTTCGAATTAAAATAAAATAGCACGATTCAAAAAGAAAATGAATATCAATATCAGAAATTAATAGATAAAAGAAAAACGCACCAAGAACTCTGGAAAACCGCTCTTTACACTCATTTGCTATGACCTCTCTGCGGAATAAAAGCGTGCAAAAGTGATTGGCGCGAAATTTTAAAACGCACAGTATTTAGGTGAGTCAGAAGAGTTCGCATTATTTGTCTCGCTTTTTTATTATTTTAGGACTGGCTGCCGCTTAAATGTCAATTCACGGAGGCACTGTATTGGCAATCAAGCAAGTTTTATGCTTGATTACTAATTATTTTAGTAGCCAATAAACATGCTTCATTAAATGGAATCCTTCCATGGATACTAAATTATTTCTATTAAAAACTACTAAATTATTTTGGCATTTCGTTTGAAATTAAAAATTTATTTTCCGATACTCAGAAAATTGTTTCTATTCTTTTCCTATCTTAGAGCTTCCTAAATCAGTCTCGGTAAAATTAGAACTATTTCCACCAACTTCGATGGAAATTAGGGTAACATAAAAAATTTTTAAAGGTGGGAAGATCATTCTGCAATTTTTTCTTCCATCTCTGTAAGTTGAAGATTCATTGGTGTGTGGTAAAAGGAATTATATGAGGCTTTATAACGTAATAAGACGACTTTCAAGCTAAAGATAAAAAGAGTAAATCAATAAAATAACATATGCTATCGACGTAGTCCTGTAGGCTCAACGAAATAGTCACAAAAGAGCCTGGATGGAAGTTAGTTTTCTGTTGAGTCGCGTTGTTTTATAAGGTACCATGCTGAAACGCCGTGAGTTAACGTTCTTCCAATGAGTGTTATACTTAATATCCTACATAGTTTTTTTATGAGATATCCCATGTTTTTCAAGCTATTTTTAGGAAGTTCTGCTGATGCAGAATTGCTTCTTTGATCAATGGGGGAGGCGATTTCAAAAAGCTGAGCTTGTCATTGAAGTAAACTTCAATATATTTTTTGATATGTGGATTTTTAACTTAGTATTTTTCTAATATATTGAAGAATCAAATATCAAAGACCTAAGAACAAGAAATAATATGAATTTATTTCATTATTCTTATGTGGTACCAGAATAAGAAGATATATATATTTTGTTACTACAATCAAAAAGTAATTAACTCTTTGACGTTAGATGTTTCTAAAATTGTCTCAAATTTTGCTTAGCTTTTCGTGCTTGGTAGGATATTTTTTACCAAATACGAAAAGCTGAAAAACTTATGAAACACAATTAAATATAAAAAGTAAATAAAACATAAAAACAGAATTATAAATGATTTTATTGCCATTTATGAGTAATATTATAGGTTAGATAATTGAAATGAACGCTTGAATTTTAGAAATATGTGCCTAAAAGCGTTAAAGCTAGGCAATTACGTATTTATGAAAACGTATCTTTGTATTAATTTTTCAAAGTAAGATTCATTGGAATAGGGCCAAATTTCAACAAAAAATATTGGAAAGGATGTAATTAAAATTTTTGGTTGGGAAGGTTGTGTCACAAATAAAGGATACTTGAGATTCATTTCCCTAAGGCGAGAAACTTAAAGGAAAATATATGCAAATTTCCGACAAAACCGAAAATTTTTGACTTCAAAATCAGAAGGGTTTGCTATTACAAATATATAAATTGCAAACCTTCTATCGTATAAAAATGGAAAGCCATTATATGTACAATGCTAATGCTTGAATTTCTGAAATCTGTTCCTGAAGATTTTAGCTTCTAAATATTTAAATTTGGCGCATTAGAATTTAAATTACAGGGCTCTATTGAAACTTTAGAAAACTATTTTGTCCACAAAGTCTGTAAAATAATGCCTGGAAACTATTCTAACTATTTCGTTATTAAGAGAAACGAGACAAGTTCCCATTACTATAGCTTGCTGAACTATGATATATTATTTTCGGAAACAGTAAACCAATAGTTGGTTATCCTCTAATTTGTGCAAGTGCATTTCTAGAAGTTAAGTCTATGGATATGCGCTAGCAACTTTATAAATAAATCATTCCTGGATTCCAGAGATGCGAGTCATTTTCTGAATCCAAGTCCGATATCTTAGGAAATTTCCCCTCCTTTATTAATAAATTGGGAACAGGAAAGGAAATAGTTGACTTCAGAGGAAATTCATTCTATTTTATACAAAACAGTGCTTTGTAAGTATAATCTTCTTCGGTCGCTTATTGAAATCAGCGGATTCATTACAGGCTATTATGCATTTCATTAAAGGAATTATATGCATTGTGCATCACGCGTTTATATGCTTTTATGATCATGCTATTTATATTCTTATTCCGGTAATTTCCTGAACTTTACTTGATACACATAAAACTAACATGTTTTTTTTTTTTTTAATTTCCTTATATTGTTCCTTATGTATTGTTATTTTCAATAATAATCAATTAAAAATTAACAAATCGAAAGAAATGAACATCTGCTGATCTACTATTTTAAATTTTTAATGTTATTTAACTCCTTAAGGTTTTTTGTATTTAAGGTGCATTTTTTCCTTAAGGTTTCGTATTTTATGCAGATCTGTAGACCTGTGTTGCTTTGTTTCTATAATTAGAAATTTGTGAATTGTTATTTTATTTCCTCTGACAAGCAGTTGATAATTTTATTTTTATATTTTGCCTTTTTAGGTTCGTTTAATTTTTTATTAACATCTCCATTTTTCCTCATCTCTATTAGAGTTTCATGAAACAAAAGTCGTTAATAAGACTTGCTGAATATAACTGGATTAGTATTGAGTAAAATCTTTGAATTAAAATGAAAGCGATTACGAAAAAAATATAAGATAAATTAAATATGCTTAGAATTACTTTAGGCTTTAATAATAAGACAGAGAACTGCATGTCTGATATTTCATTGGGCGAACATTGGAATGTTAAAATCATTCCATTATCCTGGTGTATTAAAAAGTCATGTCCACTGAAAACGGAATAACCCAGCTTTTAAAAACAAATGTTATGATTTATTTATTTATACAGTGTGTCCTTAAAGTCATGGTGCACTTTTGACCGGTCACAGGAAAGCAATGAAACAAGATAGACAGGTGACATCTTCACCAAATAAAAGGAAAACTCTCCAGGTTTGCATACCTGTTCAGCGCAGTTCGATGTGGGCTCCATTTGTTGCCCTACACACATCTAAACGATATCCAGTTCTTCCCACACACGGGTAAAGATGACATCTTCTGGAAATTGTGGAACTGCATACAATTGCAACATGCCAAGGTAGATGTTTGACGTCACAGTCAGCTCCACACGGTGTGTGGTGTTGCGTCATCACTTGCGCACGCACACCGTTGAACTACAGGCACTCTTTGGAATACTGTCTAAAGGCTCGGACCCACGATCAGATAATCCCCGAGCTACTCGCGTCGTAAGGGATTTGTGGTTAATCTGAATTGGAGCAGATGCGCCATTCCGACGACGCATAACTTGGCAAACTTTCTTCGCGCCGTCTGGACAGTGGACCGCTTTTCTTTAAACCTCTCAACAATCTACAGGTCAGCAAGGGCCCCCGGGAAGAAAAGGACCCCGACGGTATCATTTCAATGAAATGAAATTTTTGTTATAACAATGCATCTGAAGCGTTGCTATTTATAAGCATGCCCTATTAAATATCCAACACAATTTTCATGTAAAAATAAGAAGAAATTAATAGTCTATTTAAATCTTATAATTCCAACAACTGACCGTTTTTTGATGACAATATATTTTTAAATATTTATTATCTTAAAAAATATGTTCTTAAAATGAATTTCTGTATTTCTCGATTTCTTGCGTTTTCATTTTTTAAGCTAAAACATATTTAACATTTAATAAACATGTAGCATTTCATCAAACTTAAAAAATAATTTACCGTTTAGAATTAATATATATAATTTTAATTCTAATCAATTCTTAAAGCATCATGTTGATGTTTTATGTGCTTGTATTTGACCATTTGCTCGTTTTTATTAAAATCAGGGTCATGTTCTATTATAATTTATCTACTAGATTTTTTAAGTTTGGCGATTTCCTTAGTGTTTGAGAAAGGTATTTTAAAATTATAATGGATTATTTAAAAAAAGCCATCTGGTTCTTTAACGTATAGTAAAATAATCTGAAAAAGTCTCAGAATGAATTCGACTTCTTATTAATCTTCAATTTAAAAATATGCTGAAAAAATGGCTTGGAGCATTTTTTTTCTTTGTTGCATGAATTCATGCCTCAAGAATTTTTTAAAACTTATAAAATGGCGAGACAAAACGGTTTATAACACTTTGCTTCTTCAATGAAAAGAGGCATAGATAATATGCTGATTTGAAAATTTAATATTAAATATCAAATTTGTTTTTGCATTCCCACTTCATATTACTTCAGTATTTAGCATTAACATAATTCCTTTTAGTGCTTTTTGTCTCACTGATGTTATTAGAAAATAATCGTGATGTGTTCAGTAGTAATACAGAAAGTAATTTTGGAAAGAAAACATTATTTGCAGCTTCCTTTTATTCGATAATAATTAAATTTTGATTTACCATATGCAAATTTCGAAATCTTAATTATTATTAATTAAGATGTAAATTAAATATACTGATTATATAGTTACATAACGTAGCAATTATAAAATGAAAATTTATCAATACAAATGTAATTATCATCATTAAAAGTATGCATTTGAAACTGCTAAAAAACTAAGACGCGAGAACAGAGCACAGTCTACAATAGGCCAAGTGAACTGATCGCGTCGCTTCCTTCTCGCGTCTTTGATGTTAGAGGTTTTTACCGCTTCAACGCGGGAAACCACAGATGCCCTTACAAGACCCCGAGCGACATCGAGCCAACCTGTTCCCATGGCGGGAAGTAAGGCGCACCGCAGACGAAATCTGTGGTTTATCTTATCGTGGGTCCGGGGCTTAATGCACCGCAAGCTTCAACCTTTCGTTTCGTTTCAGTTCGCCACAAAAGGCGTTCATAACTGCACCATGACTTTAGCCCTTTAAGACCGGACGTATTTTTTAACGAATTGTTTAAATGCCGCCTACAACTCAAAAACGGGCGATATTTGCCATCCAATGAGAAAAATAGATCTATAGAAATTCTAGGAACAAGAAAAATCATTTCTTCCGGCATTTATTGCATATAACTAACCAGGAACAGAAATATAATCTAAAGCCTAACCCGCACGATCGTACGGGTTCGGTCTTAAAGGGTTAGGGACACACTGTACAATTTTCTCTCCGATTTTGCATCATAATTCACGAAATTTGTTTACTTACCAAAATTTTACATAGCCCAGGCCGTTCACATTATCGACATGAAGATAAAATCTATCATTTTCTTTTCTTATATGCGGGAGAAAATACAGCAGAGAACGCTTTCTCTCTTCAAAAAGAAAGATGAGGTAAGAGAAAAGGGCCAAGAAAAAAAATCGGAGATCCAGTACATTAAAACAAATGCTTTATTTTCTTTATGAAAATGCGACGAAACGATCTTCATTTGTTTTTGTTTTCCTTTTTATATTCACCTAGTTTAATATTCCTTTTAAAATAAATAATTGATATTTTTATTCTTTATTCTCCAATCAAAGGAATTGTTGACGCCTACGCGTCCTTCCATTCGCCACGGAGTTTCGCGCCATTTGAGGTGCAGAGTTTAATGAACTTTGGCTGTCGACTTTCGTGACCTTGGGTGTGCGAAGTTGACTGGAGTTCATTCTCGTTCGGATCGCCTAAGCGAACGGACCCTTGTGTCGTATTCCCCCTTGGGAATGAGAATCGTCTCTCTTTGAATGTTACTACATAAGAATTTATTTAAATTGTGCCTTGATCGTTCATGTTTTTGCTCCTAATAAATTTATTTAATTAACAGTCCACTGCTCTTATTTACCCTCTGATCTATCCTCCATTTTTTGGTCCGAGCGACCTGGAGATATATGGGTAAAAATATGCTGCAAAAACTAAACCGCCTTCGCGGAACGAGTAGAGATAGAGTAACTAGGCTAAATAAAGCTGCGGAGTTCTATGAACGGCCAGCCACGCCAGAAGAGTCAGAAATTATTCTGAATCAAAAGTTGCAAAATGTGTTAGGACTGAAAGCACAAATGAAGAAGCTTCTAGCAGACTATTTGGATTTACCAGATAGCACTAACTTGGAAGAATCCCTGGATGTTATCTACAACATGGAAGCAAAAATCGAAGATCTGCAGGTAAAATTTAAAATTTTAATAACTAAGTATTGCAAAGCACCTAATGCTGACAATGTGCCGATGACTGACCACAAACCAAAACTAAAAATTCCAAATTTACCCTTGCCTGAATTTACGGGTAAATATGAGAAATACGAATCATTTAAAACTCAATTTATGTCTATCATAGGCAATAATGAAAGTTCAAATGACAATCAAAAATGTTGTTACTTGAAAGCGTCCTTAAAAGGTGATGCCAAGTTCATTGAAAGTACTCAAGATACTTTTCAATCCTTACTTTCAGCACTAGATGCGAGCTACCAAAACAATCGTGCTGTTATAGGCACACTTATTAAAAATGTGTTATCATTCGGTAAAGCAAATGACTCTCCAAGGCAACAAAGAAATCTTGTAGACATTATAAAAAGAAATCTAAGAGCGTTAGAAAACTTGAAGTTATCGAGATACAATTTATCTGACGCATTATTAGTGCATATTTTGGAAGGAAAAATTGATTCCGAATCACAGAAGTTATACCAAAGAGAAAATAAATCCATTGAAATTTTATCGCTTGATTGTTTCTTAAATTTCATAGAAGATCGTGCCCGCATTCTAGAGGGTATAAGCAAAAATTGTACTACTACGGTAAACTCTAACTCAAATAAGCAGTTTGTGAAGCCAAAACAAAATTTTCAGGTTCAAAATCACTAATTGTGAATAACAGTATAACAACAGTAAAAAATGTGTTCTTCAAAATTGCGATGAATCCCATCCTCTATATCGATGTTCTAAATTTAAACCCTTCAAACTTTCTGATCGCATAGATTGTGTTCAAAGAAATAAACTGTGCAAAAAATGTTTATCTTTAAATCCGAATACAAACTGTAAATCGAAATATAACTGCTTCATGTGTGGTGATAGTCATAATTCGTTACTGCATGACGACTCAAAAATAAACAACAAAAACAATTCTTGCCGCGAGGAGGAAGATACTCCCTTCAGTGCTTCTCTCCACTCTTCTTCAACTACGCAAGTGGAACAGACGGCTACCAGTTTCTGTTGCTCGACTTTTTTAAACCGTAAGTCGATTCTTCTGTGCACTGCTCGAGTCTTCATTCGCAATAAAGAAAACAAATTTATACCAGTGAGAGCAATTCTAGATTCAGTTAGCGAAATCAATATTATAAGTTCGGATTGTGCAAATTTTTTTGGATTAAAAAAAGAAAAATTATTCTTGCCTGTTAGTGGAATTTGTGGTTCAACTCAAAATGCTAACAGAAAGGTGACAACAAGTTTGTCCAACTTAAACGGAAATTATCAATGGGATATCGAATTAATGGTATTACCAAAGATAACAAATTTTTCACCTGCAACGAGGTTAGATGTTTCCAATTTGAAAATTCCAAAAAATATTCAACTTGCTGATGAAACCTCTTATATACCACTAAAAGTTGATCTCTTATTGGGCTGTGAACTGTTTTTCGAATTTATCAAAGCAGATAAAATTCGACTAAATGATAGTCGTTTAATTCTTCAGGATACTTGTTTTGGATATATAGTTGCTGGTAGCACAGAACCTATTTTCCAAATTCATAATGCAACTAGTCATTGTTTTTTGTCCAGAGGTATGGACACCTTAGATAAAACATTAAGGTCATTTTGGGAAATAGAAAATGTGACGTGTGACAGTTCCTCAATTAGTGAGGAACTAAATTATTGTAATGAGCACTATGAAAAAACTCATTATCGAAATTCTGAGGGAAGATATGTAGTACAAATGTCCTTTAAGCCTGAGATTGAAAAAATTAGTCTGGGTGATTCCTATTAAATGACCTCTAAAAGGCTCGATAACTTATGGAAAAGACTAAATCGGGATTCAACTATTAAATTCTTATACTCGGAATTCTTACGAGAATATAAGAATCTAAATCACATGGAAGAAATAACTAACTGTAACCACAGTAATGATGACGATTATTTCTTGCCTCACCAAGGTGCCTTACGTCCATCAAGCATCACTACTAAACTTAGAGTAGTCTTCGATGCTAGTGCTAAGACCACAACTGGTTATTCTTTAAATGACCTATTGTGAGCTGGTGGTGTCCTACAGGACGAATTATTTTCCATTCTTACAAGATTTAGGAAACACCAGTAAGCATTTACTGCGGACATTAGTAAAATGTTCCGACAAATTGAGATCAACCCTTCGCAAAGAAAATATCTAAAAATATTACCAGTCTGATAAAAATTATTTATCAGAATTCAGATCTAAGGACTCAGTGTGTTTAACTTTGAAAACTTCTGCTTTATTTGATGATGTAATTTGTATTTCCAATAATTTTCAAAAATTAATACGTATCATAAGTTTGATTTTCAGATTTATGAATAAATGGAGAAAGAACTCAAAGGAATGTGGAGCTCCAAGTAAAACAGAACGGCAAAACGCTGAAATTTATATTTTCAGAGAAGTGCAGGTAAAAGAACCTGTGGCAATGAAATTCACAGCCTTGAACAGTGTGGTAAGGTGACTCCCAATTCTAAGTTAAAGAGTCTTTCTCCCTTTCTTGATTCACAAGGAATGCTAAGGGTAGGTGGTAGGTTAAGGAACTCGATTCTTCCCTACAACAGTAAACATCCCATACTATTGCCTGCCAAGCATAAGGTTATTGATATGATAATTCTGTATTATCATAAAATTCAATTTCATTCAGGGCCTCAAGCATTGTTGTATAACATTAGACAGAAATTTTTGCCATTAAATGAGCGAAATCTATGCATGAAGATTGTGCACAGTTGTGTAACTTGCTTCAAAGCTAATCCTAAATTAAGCAGTCAAAAAATGGGAGACTTACCTGAGGACAGAGTTAATCCTAATTTTGTATTTAACTCTGTTGGCATAGATTTTGCTGGGACATTCTATATCAAATCTAAGTTACGCAAGAGGGACCCTCCTACTAAAATACATGTTTGCATTATTATATGTCTCTCTACGAAAGCCATTCATCTTGAATTAGTATCTGATCTCTCTTCTGAAGCTCTCATTGCAGCTTTAAAACGATTTATGGCTAGGAGAGGTAATTGTAGAAAAATACTTTCGGATAATGCTACGAATTTGATAGGAACTAAAAATGAAATCAATCGTCTTTTTAAATTAAGGGAGCAACAAGATGCTTTATTTCAAAACTTTCTATCTGAAGAAGAAATAACCTGGAGCCACATCCCCCCCAGAGCACCTCATCATGGTGGTCTTTGGGAAGCTAGTGTTAAATCATTTAAATTCTACTTTAAACGAGTTGTAAGTATTACTTGTCTCCCTTATGAGGAATTTCTAACAATCTTAATTCAAATTGAAGGATTACTCAATTCTCGACCCCTTATCCCACTTTCCTCTGAAGTGGAAGATCTAGAAATCTTGACTCCTGGTCATTTCTTAGTTGGCCGGCCCATTACGGCTATCCCCGAACCCTTGATGATAGAATTAAATGATAATAGTCTTAATAGGTGGCAATTATTAACTAAGAAAGTTCAAACAATTTGGAAACATTGGAGCAGAAATTATTTAAATAACTTGCAGCAACGTCACAAATGGATGTTCAAAAAGAACAACATTAAAATTGGTGATATGGTCTTAATAAAAGAAGACAATGTTCCTGTCTCTAATTGGCCCTTCGGTCGCATTGTTAAACTCTACCCTGGGAAAGATAATATTATACGGGTAGTTGATATTAAAACGAAGACAGGAATATTCAAGAGATCTGTTTCCAGATTGTGTGTACTTCCAATTGAAAGGTAGTTAAAAATAAAATGCCACTATATATTCATTATTCTGTTTTCTTGAAATGTGCATTTATGTAAACTATTGTGTGCATATAATATTCACTATTTAATAGTATATTATTGAAATGTTCTTTTTTTTAAAAAAGATTCTTTCTTCTTTTTTTATTAGTTTGATATGAATTGTGTTTCATGTTTCATTTGAATATTGCTAATGATTGAACTTATTATTTTAATATTGTTTAATGTGTAAATGTTAATTTTCATGCTAAGAATTACTGTTTATTGTAGAATGCTTTTCTTGAAATATGTATATTTCAACGTCGGCCGGGATGTTGACGCCTACGCGTCCTTCCATTCGCCGCGGAGTTTCGCGCCATTCGAGGGTGCAGAATTTAATGAACTTTGGCTGTCCACTTTCGTGACCTTGGGGGTGCAAAGTTCACTGGAGTTCATTCTCGTTCGGATCGCCTAAGCGAACGGATCCTTGTGTCGTATTCACCCTTGGGAATGAGAATCGTCTCTCTTTGAATGTTACTACTTAAGAATTTATTTAAATTGTACCTTGATCGTTCATGTTTTTGTTCATAATAAATTTATTTAATTAACAGTCCACTGCTCTTATTTACCCTCCCATCTATCCTCCAGGAATATTTTTTTAAAAATAATCCTTTAGAATTTTTATCAGTTAAAGTAAGTTTCTTGATACTTGAACTGTGAATACATAAACTAAATTCAAACTGAACTCGTTTGCTCGTTTGTTGCATTTATAAATAAATAAGCATTTCAGTATTCTGAAAATCAAAGAGGCAACACGAAGATTATATAAATGCTGAAACAAGAAAATATATCACTAAGAAATTCTTCCATGAAATATCTGAAAATTATTACAGTTGTTGAAAGAAAAATCATACAAATTTACCAAGAGCTTTTTCGTCTAATATCTGTGTAGAAGTTAAGCAATGATTTCAATATTACATTTTATTTTAAGTTTCGCATATAGAGTAGCCAATGGAAGTCTTCGTAAAGCAGATAATGCGTGAAAATATTGTGAGATTATCTCTACGAAGGATATTATGATTAAAAATATCCCTTTTTATATTTCATCATAGGTTTTAAATTTCGAGACAACCTCCTAATAATTACTGCTGTCTAATTTTTTTCTGTCAATACTTATAAATAATACAGAAGATAACATTTTTCTCTCATTATTGTTCGTCTCAAAGATTTTACATTTTTTTAGATTTTAATTACGCGACTTAATATAACAAATTAGATGATGTGCACAATTTTTCGTGTATAAACATCGAAATTTTACATCTGAAATTAATTTGCGCCTGATAATTTCCTGTTTTGAAAATTATTCAGCAGTTTTCATCACAATTCCAAATAAAACTACTTCCAATTGTTTAAGCAAAGATTTTCTTTTCAATTTGTAGAAATTATAACTATTGTAATCCGATGAAAGTGAAACTCTGAAGTATTCCCAAATTATCTCCGAGCAAATAAAACTTTTCATAACAAACTATCTGCGAAGTCCTCTCAATTAAACAATAAAATTATATGTCTGCGGTTTATTATGCTGCGACATGTCCTTCTGAAAATTTCTTCATCCTCTTTTCATAATAATCCATTATCCCACCCTTTGAAACGAAACTCATCCATTCATTCACATCACTCATTAAACCCGTCGAAACAGAAATATTATCCGACTCACTAAGAGACGAGACAACTGTCACTTCCCAATTTACTCCAGACGATTTCTTCTTACTTATTGTTCAGAAAACAGACTACCGAGGTAGAAGAAGCTATTTGTACTAATTCATCACGTCCAGTTCTACGTGATTTATGGGCGATGAGGGTTTTGTTAATAGCCATCTGCTGCAGCAAATGGATACCCGAAGGATGGAATGGAAGAGCGCCCTGAGGATGATTTGTCGAGTCTTCGTTAGGCGGTAGATCTTAGTGGCAGCAAATTGCCATCTCCGGCATGATTTGGGCCTCGAGAAGGTCAAGGTACATTTTGGACACTCGATTGGGTCGGCTGGTTCTAGTTACGAGTGGTTATTAATGGTGAATTTTTCTTCTTCTGTTAACTAACATCTGGGCGGAGTTGCGTAATATAAAAGAGACGCTCTGTTCAATTGTTTCTGATCGTTCGCTTGTCGTCGCTGGTACATTTATCATTATTTTATTAGATTGAAAAAAGTGATGCAGACATGCAAAAGTACGAAACGGTTTTTAGTGGCCATTCTTCTTTGTCTGGAAAAAATAAATCAAATAACAACTCTGATTAGTTTGGGTCAAAGTGAGGAATTCGCAAGTTAAACCTGAATTGAAATGTAAGAAAAGTTATTTCCGGTAGTTATTTCAATAATAAAACCCTATCTGGGAGAGATTATTCTTAAAAATGAGTCTTAATTCGCTTCACTTTAGTTCTTTAGTTAATCAATTGACTCAAAAATAAACGTATATTGAATATAAATTGGTATAAATCTAATCAAAACAACTGTTTTAGAGAAACCATAAAACTTTACGTTCGACCTTCAAGAAATCATGGGAAAAAAAATTTTCTGTGTGTGTGTTTTGTTCCTTTGATAATACAGTAAAGCCTGTGTATAAGGATATTTTAGGGACATAGAAAATATAATTTTATAGACAAGTTATCGTTATAGAAAGTTTGAGTATGTGCGTCTGCAAGTATTACTAAACTAAGATATTTTATTGCGTTTATTCATTCGTTTTAAGAATAAAGGCAGAAATAAATTTTAGTTAATAATCACATAAAATATGTAATCTATATTAGAATTGTCCAGGCATGGAACTAACGCTCGGGAATGTGGGCATGGTCAAGTGCCAAAAGAGATTCAAACCATACACAGTGTGAATGATTTCACATCCGCAGCGCTTTCTTCGTTAGAGTGACTCGCCCTGAAGGAGTTAGGGAACAGGGGAGGGGTTTCTTTGAATTAGGAGAGTGCAGCTGTCATTGCGATTTTTGAGAGGGAGAGTGAATTTCCCTTATCTTTAAAAGAGAAACACGGGCATTTTGTGTTTGTTTTGATTTTTTTTCTCTCAGTGTTGCTTTTTGCTAAATTATAAGATCTTCAAAATATCCAACGTGCATTATTGCTATTTGTTTTGTTTTTAACCGAGTTTAGCAGCTTCCTTTCTTTTTTTATTTCATGTTGATCGTATTTTTCTGTTAGTGGATTTTGCATTATTTTTATTCGGAAAAAGCAAAAGTTAGTGTTAATTGATTCATCAGTTCTGTTTTTCACGCTTTTTTTTATTTCTTAGGCAATCTGGCAATCCGATTGAGATTTTCTTCAACAACTTTTATTAGTAACTTCGTGACAATCAGATCTGAGATAGTGTTGGCAAGCAAAAAGCTCGTCTTAGATGGGCACAAATCTTCTCGTTTTATATACTGATGTAAAATTTTATATTTAAACTTCTTTTAAGAACTTTAAAATGAAAATTTGATGAAAACTTTATCAGCATCGTCATTTACGTCAACTCTAAATCGTTGTCGGTTCCTGTCCACTTTAATATTTTCCACATCTTCAATGCCTTGTTTTTTTCTTTTTTTGTCAAAAAAGTAGCTAAAGTTGACTATAAAATCCAATATTTTACAGCTAGCCCACTCCCTGTATACCGCTGCTGTAACAGGCTCGTGTTTACAGCTCCCTCCACCGATTCCCATGCTATTTGACATTCTTTACGTTAGGATATCACGAAACAAATTCGGGAGTGTACTGTACCAGCTTTCTGAAGAGGTAAAATTATCACTATAGACAGCTGAGTTTAAAAGGTGATTGTTGTTGGAGACAAGTTTAAAATACATTAAGCAAATAGAATCACCGCCGACATCAAAGAAATTATCATTACAGGCAGATTTATCGTTATACACAGGTTTCACTGTATGATTATTTTGTGTATTTCTCTTAGTTTTGGTTTGAAAAAGTCTCTCAGTCTCTACAATATCGGACTCATATAATAATGAATTCTTAGACATTATGCTCAAATTTTTATAAAGTAATAAGTTTTTGAAAGATATTCTATACTTTACAATGTATTTTATTTGTATATAATCATTTCTATGCTTTCTGCTACCAAAAAGGAAAGAATGAGATTTTTTACAGCACTGCATACTAGGAATTCATCGTAAATATAGAAAACAGACGTTCTGTGCAATTTTCGATTTTCGAATTCAGCATTTTTGTTCTGTGAAACAAATTATGCTTAGTTCTACTCTAGCGTACCGAAATGATATTGTTACAAATATCGTGAAATGGGTGTATGGTGCAAACAGTTCAACAAGCAGGATTCCTAGATATTCAGGAAAACACAAAGCACATGTAACAGGTAAAATAGCTCCTGTACAGATTAGCAACGCAAACAAACAACAGTTCATTAGTAATAACAATAACAGCACTTTCAGATTTAGCAACTCAAACAGTCAGTAAATCACTGAAAAAGGCAGTAACAGCACTTTCAACTCACCGGCTTTCCAGTTCACACTGCAGACGAACTCCAAAGTCCTTCCCTCCTTCCGGTTGCCACCGTTCATATACCCTTGCTTGACTGGTCGTGATGTCACTTGGAATTATCGAGTATATCTGCATATCTCTTCTCCTAATAGAGAGAGATATCGAGAAAATGAACGTATTTTCAGAAATCTTCGATTTGTTGCCAAGTCGCCAAAATGGTCGCCAAGTTCATCTCCAAGGTCAGGGTTCCAGGACTGGCAGGTGCGGATAATTCCAGACCTACCCCTGTAAAACTCTCTGCCCAACTATAAGACTAGTGAGGCAGGAAAGCGACATTACATCTTTGCAACAATATTTACTATCAGAAAGTAAAAATCACCAAACTAGTTCAACGATCTCTATTCTACGCTGCTAAAACTCATATTTACTAATTCTTAAGTTTGCGCACTCCATACCTTAGTTGACTTATTTGCTTTGAAATATTCGAATGAGAAATATGTTACTGAAATTGGTTTAAAACTTTCGATACAATTTTAGATCTCAAAATTTCTTACTCTTAGCTTACGAAGAAATTATATACTTATCATAAGTATTAATTTTTTACAAAATCTTTCTTATTTTATGAAAGAAAGGGTTGAATTTGAATAAAAGGTGTAAGTATTTTATTCCGTAGGAAAAAATCATTCGAAACAAACGCAAATTGATATTAATAAAGTAACTTCTGAGTTATGTGGTTCAGACAATTTAAATTACGAAAAGCATACTTAAAGGGAGAATCCCAAAAGCAATTTTGTAGCACGCAATAACATTTATTTTAGTTTTCCTAAGGCGCCAGATATATTTTTTTTAAATCTTATTTCTTGCTTCAAGCATTTGTGCTATGCAACTCAGTTTCAAACAAAGGAAAACTTTTTGTGGATTATAAAATACAAATTATTCCAATATTTATTATTCACAAGTTCCTTAAACAATCATCATCACATGTCTATTCATCAATATCTGTTCAGGAGTATATGAATAATTGTCGAGATATTGTAATATAGTCGAAACTATACGATTTATTCTTAAATGTACTTCTGAACAGTATGGGAAATGCCATTTTTCTAGCATTTAGGTGCTGATAGAACTTTTATAGTTAATTAGCACATCCATTTTGTTCATTGTAGGCATGAAATAAATAAATATAATGAATATTCTAATTTCATAAAAAGTTATATAACAGTTTTTATTCGGAAGTAATTTTATAGCACTTCATAAAATTGATCTTTGAAGATATCAGATTTTCCAATATGAACTTTACTAGAAACACCTACACCCATATGCTGGGACTCAACTTCCATCCAAACTAAGATTCATTGCGGATAAATTTATCTATCCGCCGACCCTTCCAAAGAGATTTCAACAATTTATCAAGAACACAGGTTTCGTTTCTCCTCGTTGGTATAAATTCCACTTAAATGTCCTTTTCGACGTCTACATGAAGACCGCGTTTTCATCGACGATAAAGTTGAGTGTGGATTCTCCCTTCCTTTCCTCACACTCGCATTTCTCTTTAATAATCACCGCCAGAGATTGGTCACAGAACTGTTACCAAGACGTCCTCCCCATATTCACCGGCGGTGCTTCTGGAATATTCGTGTCACCAGGGGTTACTAATCATTCTTGACAATAACAGGAGGCAAAGGCGGGAAATAGTTGGTCTAATCTAAGTGTGATGCAGTCGGCAGATGATTTAGGAGGTAGAAGAATGTACCACTAAGCACCCTTTTAAGTAGAATTTTTCATTTAATATCCTTGCTGGAAGCTGTTTATCTCAATCACAAAGTGTTCTTTCGTTAATAGGAAGTGTTTTATCGTTTGGAGGTTAATTTGGTTTTCTTGGAATCAGTTGTTACTTTTGTAATTTATAAACAACTTTATTACGCAATCAATTAATTACGATGGATTAATTGTTATTCTGATTAATTAGTTAGAATTTTTCTTCATAGATGGAGCTAGGTGCTAGCTTCTAATTCTTTGTTGCTTCCTGTGTCTTTGTTTGCCGTCGCTTGTTTTACATGTAAATTTTCGGCAGAGAGTGTTAAATTTAACACACTCTCTAGTATCTTTTGATTATACATTAAGGATTTTGCATCTTGATCTTTCGGAATATTTATCATATTGATATTGGAGACGATTCAGGCCGCAAAGGGTATACTTTTGATTTATAATCTTACCCTTGACAGAAAATTTTGTCCAATTTGGAATCTTTATGGTGAGTGGTCTTTGATAAAGTTCGCCATTCGATTTCTCATTCATTTCTTCCTTTTTGAATATTTTTTACTTTCTAAATTAATTTTTATGTGTTTTAAATATTAATCGTTTTAAACTTCTGTAGATGCAATCACTTGAGGCTGTTGCGTTAGTCCGCTAAAAGATGTATTGTCATCGTTTATGTTCAATTCTGCTGTTTCTTATCTATACTTTTCTTTCTTTTTTAATTTTAATTTTTGTTTAGTATTTCTATTATTTATTACGCAACCATTTAAATTATTTTAGTAATATACCGTCTCAGAATTTTTAGGTCCTAATATAAAAATATTTGAAGGGTTTATGAACAAAATCAAAACTTTCAGGCGTTCTAATTATTATGTATTAATAATTTTCGACCTAAACGAAGAATTAATTGTTATGCGTTTAAAAGCATTTTACTACATATCATATCCACCCCGAAAAAAACAGGAAACTAAACGAATGCCTTTGTATCTAACTCTAAACCTTCGAAAATGGTGTGAAAAATATATCCTGTTCTTTGAAAGTTTGCCGATTAAACAAATAACTTCATTCCAAAAAATAAAACACTAAGCTGTTTGCACTTTCTTGAGTATTTACGGAAGGTAATTTTTTACAGTTTACTTCGACAGAGCAATGAATCAATAACTTGTATATATTTAAACAAAAGTATAGCAATATTTCAACGAGAATATTGCAAAAAGGACTATTGAAACTGAAAATAGAAATGCACTGGAATAAAATTTGTTTTGATTTTTCAGATATTTTAATCTTAATTTTACAAAAAGCAAAACTTATCTACGTGAAATGCAACTCAGAATTAAAGACGTGATTTATTTTTAGTACTCTGCAGGAACATGTAAGCATGCCGATCCTGATAGAAAACAAAGTTAAATATAACTATCCGCCCTCGGCGATTAGCTATTCTCCAGCAATATCAATAGCCTCTGTTTATGCTGGAAACATGGCAAAATAAATTCGCGAATTGCCGCTTATAGAGAATAAGGGACTCTCCCAAAGTTTTATTTTTCAATTTCTATCGAAAATGGAGACGGGTGGAGGGCAGACAACGTATCTAGAGGTCATAGGCTTCTATATAAAATAAAAAGTATCGAAATCGGTCCAGTGATTGGGGCTGGGGGATCGTCTCAAGGTTTCGCCAATTATTTTAAACTAAAAACTTGTCCTCCGGAAATAAAATTTCAACTGAATCTCTTATGCATAATTTTAAATTCGTGGTTCCCTTAACAAAGTAGTTTTAAACATCAAATTGCTATAGACATTTGAAGCACGTTATTTTTGTAGCCTTTCACTTGTTCTATTCCTTGTCCAAATTAACGTAAAATAAGCATTTGATTTCAAAATTGTCTCGGCACATTTCACGTCCAGCAGCCTGCTAACTGGCTCAAAACACAATAATAAAAAAATAAAACATAGCAACGTTAATCTTTCAGTTCATTGGTTTATATCATTATCTGCTTACTATCTTGAATACTTCCTTTTCAGATTTCACAAAAAAATGATCAAATAAAAGAAGAAAGTGAAATCCAGTTAAATATTTTCTTAGCTTTCAACAATGCAAGAGAAACACGCAATTAAGCATTTCTTTAAACAATGAAAACGGTTTGAAATGCGTTGAAAAGTATTGTTGTAAATTATGCCAAAAAATATATTTTAAATTTATTAAAATTAGAGAGAAAATCGTAAGCCAAATTAATTGATGTCATTGAAAGGGATTTCTTTTTAAATTTTCAGATGGTATAAAAATAATTTTTCCGCTGTAATATTTTTGAAAGTTATTAAGGAAAAACCTCCAATTATAGAAGCGCTAGCTTAATTTTTAGTTAATTAAAGATCTAAATAAAATTTCATGAAAAAACGACTCCAATGTGCACATTCCCACCCTCCAAAGTATGTTCTGTGACAAATTTCGTTGCTCTAAGCCTAGCGGTCTGTCTTGTAGAGTGGCAACACACACAGAGACACTCTCCTTTATTATTAGAAGAGATATATAGATAATTTTATTCAGTTTGCATTCCCAAAGTACGAGGGCAAGTCTTTAAGTAAGTCATAAAAGATAAGGAAAAAATAATTTACCGTGATAATCACTTGGAAACAATTTTATATTTCAACAGAATCTCCACCAATGTTGATCCCATCGTTTTATCAGCGCCCCAGTTCCAAGTGCATAAAATTCTTTGGGTTGCTGTCTCATTCACAGTAGGACTTCGTGTTGAACGTCGTCGTCATCTGCAAAGTGTTTGCCTCCAAGATGTTGTTTTAGTGGACCAAACAGATGAAAATTGCTTGGGTCTAACTCTGGTTGGTCAGTGCTACAGCATCCACCTTACTACCCAGACTTAGCCTCAAGCGATTTTCATCTGACTACGACGATGACGATGAGATGACGACGACGTTCAACACGAAGTCCTACCGTGGATGAGACAGCAACCCAAGGAATTTTATGCAGCTGGAATTGGGGCGCCGATAAAACGATAGGATAAGTGCATCAACATTGGCGGAGTTTATGCTGAAAAATAAAATTGTTTCCATGATTTCCAATTGTTTCCAGTGATTTTCATGGTAAATTATTTTTTCTTATCAATTGTGTCTTACTTAATGACTTACCCTCGTTAGGAAAAATTAATAGTTTAAGTTTGTGGGTATGTGCAGCTTGCAAAAATTTCATTTCTCAATTGAAAATGCAATGAAGCCGATTCACGAGGTGTTACAGTCATACGACAAATGTCACTGTGCATAGTCTGTGATAAGCGCAATGGATTTAAAAAGAAGCGGTGCATTTCAATCACGTGAGATGAATTAACAGCATTTATTACTTCGTTATAATACTTATTTTATATTTTAAATTCTTTTTCGAATTCGCTGATAAAATATATTCTCAAGATCAAAATGATAAAAATCAAATCACAGAAAATTAACCTAGGATAGAGATTTTGCCGTCTCATCTTCTTGCTTTTTCCTCTTTAAATTTTGTCCGCGGTTAAAATAGGGCAAATAACTGTAAGATGCCTACGTTGACTATATTTTGAATGATATATTAGTGAAAATAAAGTTCTTTAGGAAGAAAAGAAAAGTATTCGCATCAAGCAAGTCCATGTAGCCAGCGCATGTATATTCTGAAATAAACAAAGTTTAATTGGTATATTTCATATCGTATTTAATAAATAACTGTAGATATGTCTTTTTGAATAATTACCCTTCTTTTATTTTTTTGTGTTTCTTCTTTTTGGTGAATTAGATAGACGAAATCAATGGTTAAAACATTTTAGAATTCACATTGTGAATCGCCCGAAGACAATTATAATGAAAATGGAGGTCAAGGAGTACATATAAGAAACTCTGCAATGAGAAAAATTTAGTGGCATATATGATTGCTAAATTATTAGTAATAATCAATTCTCATTATAAACAAAGTTTACCACAATTACAGAAATTTAAAGACATTGCTGTTATGAAAAAGAAAAATTAAACAAATTCTCGATTCACCTTCAAGATTTTCACAGGTTTTTATAAGTGCAAAGCAACTTGTAATGGTTCCAAACCACTCTTTTTCTATAGCTGTTTATAAAAGTTAGTAAGACTCCAGTAAATACTTGATTTGAGGCTCTTTGTTGAACAAAAAAGTTTTAATAAACCATCCTCTAAAATTATCTACAGACAAGGGAATTGCCTTGAAAACTATAACAGTATAATTACCGAGAGTATATTTTCACAACACATCGTGTGCAAATTGACCTTATTTTGCAACATGCGTAAATTTCGGCATTTACATTGTCAAAAGGTTCTGATAATTTTTCTACTTTTCCAAAACAATCTGGCCGTCTTGAATAATTTTTGTGAAGTCGTTTGTGAAATGTTTGCATTTTTCACAGGTACTGAAACTTATTGATAAGCCTCAAATTATATCTGCTAAAGAACTATATTTTTGAACAGAAACAATTAAAAAAAATTTGCGTTAAGATATTGTGCATGATAATTTTTTCAGTATGATAATGAATTCACATTAACGTTTTTAGCGTGCTAACATTTCGTAAAATTTGATGATAATATCCATCAGGAAACACTTCTGTAAGCTAGAAAAATGAAAACAGTTTTTGAAATTGCACTTTTATTAGTATATTAGAAAGCAGATATTTTATTTTAATTTCTTTCAACTTTTAATCCATTAATTTAGTATTTATTAATATACGTACTAAGGAAATTTCAAATCAATATTTTCTCACATTCACTACCAGGTGGCACCACTGGTATATAATAAAGGTTAATTAAATGAATCGATTAAAATTTAATTAAGTGAGTGTATTGTCATGGAGCATACACAAGCGTAAAAGTGAGTGAGAAGTGAGGAAGATCTATTATTCAGGAAGTGAGTGAGAGATCTATTATTAAAAATTCCTTTTTATAAATATAAAAATGTCAAACTAAATAAAAGTGCATAGAAATAGTTTATTTTATATATATTTTAGAATTTAAAGATATAATTTCTTGCCTTGAAATAAAAAAGTTTTAAGGCATTTATAATAATAGCGGAAATCCAGTATGTATTTATTTTGGGAAGATTCTATTGCTACAAACACTGGTTAGTTTCGTTAGTATTTCTTATAGTTCAATAAACTTCAAAAATAGATTTTTTTTATAAAATGCGTTCGTATAGAAAAATAACGCAGGATAACATTATGAATCTATCTAATCTATTATGCCTGTTTATAAACATTTCAGCCATCTTTTTTTTGTAACTTATTTGATTAAAATATCACTTTATTTATAATCAATCTAACTCGCTGCGGGCTAGTACCCCAGATAGCACGTAAGTTTGCAGCAAGTTTGATTTTGACTTGTCATGGCAAAATTTGACGCGTCAAACTTGAATCGAACTTGTAGCAAGTTCGATGTGACAAATAGGGCCACCTCCTTTGCAAATCAAACTTGCTGCAATTTTGCAAAACAAGCTTCCTGCAAAGATAGCACAATAAAGAGATAATTATCTTTGTATCTGTTTTAAAAAACATCCTATTTTTAATAGCATCTCCTAGACCGTAATTCTTTTTTATTAATTCAACAAATCAATGATAATTTGAGAAAAAAATAACTTTTTTATAAAAAAAATTTTTGAAACATTTTCCATCTTTTTACTAAATATATCACTCTCATTTTAAAGAGAACTATATCGCCTTTTTCTTAATGTTGAAATTTTAACGTTTATAAACAAAATTAAATCTAAAAAACAGTCAGTGTTTGTTGAACAATAATAACTAGACATTTTGTCCCATTTTAAAGTAATTACTTTTGAACTCTAATTTCATAACTTTTTCTACTAGCAAAACGTAGTTATTAGCGAAAATCGCTCTCTCTTTGACTTCAAATCATATTCTCAACTCAAAAAATTAATGAAATCCAGAAAATAGTTAAAAATAAATCGTATACGAATCGAATCGAACGATGTATTAGCGAAATCTATCTTCTCCTCTCAGAGTTCAACTGGCTCAATGGTTAGCATCTCCGCTTCGGAACCGGGAGGTCGCGAGTTCTATCCCGGGTTGTGTTTCGTACTCTGTTTTTGCTATAATTTGCAATAAGTTTGCACGGCAAGCTTGTGGCAAACTTGCTGCAAGTTCGTTTCATGGTGACTTCGGAGCTTTCGTTAACTTGCTGCAAGCTTACTGCAAGCTTGCACTCTTGTCATGACAAATTTGTGGCAAACTTGCACTCTTGTCATGACAAATTTGTGGCAAGCTTGCTGCAAACTAAAATTGCTATCTGGGACATCTCGGCGAAGAAAATAAAAATAATACAATCGCGTTCCTACCCGTAGTATCTATTGTTTTCATTAAAAAAAACTTATTTGTTAGTATTTCTGCATGTTATAATGATAAGTTAGAATGAAATAGCCACACGAGGCCACGCTACTCACAGAAATTTTACGCCACCATTTCAGTTTAACAATAAATCATAAAAATATGGCAAATAATATTTTGTTGTCCTCCATACTTACTTATATTTTTGTATTCTTCATAAAGATAGGCATTTCCTTTCTGAATAGAGCGCGAGCAATTTTGCATATAGAGAATGAATTATAAACACCATAAATACTGCAGCATTTTCATGTTATACTCACCACGTATAATTTCTTCATAAATCAAAATATTATATCTCAAGTAATAAACCCATTGACCGCATGTGAAAGAAGGAGATGGATTATATCATCAGCTGCTTTTGTCATCTTTCTAATACGAAACGGAGTCTATATTTCTACAAATTAACAATCTGATGACCAAACGCACTGCAATAGTTCAAGATAACACCTTTGATACCTTACTGTAAGAGAAAATTGACGACTATTTTTATCAACGACGATTTCTTAGAGTAATAAATCACAGTGGCTTACAATCTCAGATTAGAAAGTTGACGAAGATCTTCCTCTTTCACAGAAACTTTTCTAACTCAGAGCTCAAAATAATGATAAAAGATGAAGCAATTATTTTATGTTTGAGAAGTTTAAATGTTTTTAGATGGTGTTTCTTTGTTATTATATTTTCGTGAAAAAATATAGTTGTCGACATTTAGCACGATTAGAAATAAACTTTTGTTATTTAATGGCATTAATCGCATTTGTATAAGTATATAATCTAAAATTTTGTTTTACTTATCACTGAGGACATGTTTTATATCTGTTACCGGCAATGTTAGAAATTCGGAATTCTATAGAATGCCTAGGCGATTTCAGGCAAAGTATGAAACGATTAATATTTCACACATATCCTAGACATTCTGTACAATACCAAATGATAAACCGGCAAAGTATGAAATACAACGTCAACGTCAATGAAGTTCGTTCACGTAAAAAATAGCTTGAAAGGAGGAAATTGAGAAACACAAAGAAACGTATATGCAAAAGAAACATTTTATTAACATTTGATACGTTGAATACAACATTGTAACAGCATTTGTGTTAGTTTGAAACAAAGCAGATAGTTATGATAAACAACGCAAGTGTATTTCCTTGCGCAACTAAAGTCAAAAATATTCGTTCGGTTCGATTACCAAGAGGTGACGTCACCTTTACGGCGGATAACCGCAGCAAGACGTTTAGGCATGGACGACACTAAACGGCTCAATGTGTCTGTAGAAATTTTTTCCCATTCCTGCCGCAAATAATCTTGTAACTGTTGTATATTTCGGGGACGACGCTGGGCCATATTCCTCTTAAGAATTCTCCAAATATTCTCTATAGGAGAGAGATCCGGGCTTGATGCTGGCCACTCTAAAACAGGGACATGTTTCGTACGTAGCCATGTTTTTGTTATCTTCGCCGCATGAGGCCTTGCGTTATCTTGTCGGAAAATATATCGTTTTCTCCCAAACAATCTCTGCACTGATGGACGTAGATTCACTTCAAGAACACGTATATAGTCTGAAGCCTTTATCGTGCCCGTACAAAAATGCAAATTGCCAACCCCATTCGCTGCCAAGCAACCCCACACCATCACAGAGCTTGCTTTATGAATTACGCGCTTGTAACAGAATGGATCGTTTGCTTCATCCTTCTTCCTAATAACCTTTCGGCCAATATTTCCATATGAAACCTCAAATATGGACTCATCTGTCCACAGTACCTTTTTCCACTGAGATGGAATCCAGCTGAGGTGAGATTTGGCCCACTCAACACGCCGACGTTTATTCGATGAAGTGAGAAATGGCTTCCGTCTCGCTTTGTAGAATGCGTAGCCACACCTTTTGATATATCGACGCGTAGATGCTTCGGAAATGATCTTTCCAAAACTTTGTCTTGCCCATGTGCCTATTTTTAAGAATATGTCGACGAAATAGGCGTACTTCCCGATCAGTCAACGTTAGCTTCCGACCGGGAACTTTTCCTGGAAGGCTATTTCCAGTTGTAGTGAAACGTTTTATAATACTACATACTGTAGAGTGTGCCAAGCGGAACGTTCGACCAATTTGGCGCTGAAAAATACCATTTTGGTGCTGTTATATGATTTGATTGCGTACTGCAAGATTTGTTGCTCGTCCCCTTGCCATGCTTACGCTTAGCACTGATAACGATCGCGAATTGTCGCCCTTTTATGCTGTTTGCTTCCTCTGACGTCACTGACTCAGAATTGTGCGCGAAACGGTTGGAATATTCTCGTTCTTTCTACTGAACGAACTTTATTGCAAAGCGTTGGGATTAAGAATACAAATTTTAGACTAACTTTCCTTGTTTTCTCAGTTGTGACATTTGTACATAGTCTAAAACTACATATAACTATGCATTTTACAACGTTTCGATGACACGACATTTTTTTAATTACAGAAACCTTAGTGAGCGAACTTCATTGACGTTGACGTTGTACATAGGCGATTAGATTGTATAAGAAATAGAATGAAGTACAATTCGAAATAAAATTATTTCCTTTCTTAATGCAGCATGTAATTTTATATTTTTTGCTTTCCTTAATAAGAAAGGCATAAATCTTGTCTTGTATAATTTTCATTTTCTTTTACGTATTTTGAATAAAAGATTTTTTAACGGCACTCTTTATTATTTTTTCTACATAACATTTATATTTCTGTAGAATGCATGTCTTTCTAGTAAAATCCTTATCATAACCTTCTTTTCATACTGTCCTGAAATTGAATTTGTCAATCTATAAAATGCCTAGGTACATACAATTCCTAAGGAAAATATATAACATATGCAAATAATTTTCATATTCCATACTTTGCCTAAAAATGCCTAGTCATTCTATAGAATGTCGGCGTTTCATAATTTGCCGGTAACATATCCAAATATGCAACATATTCATGGCTCCGCTCCTCAACTATTATCTGAGAACATCACAATTGAGTTTTTATTACTTAATCGAAGTAACACTTAAATTTTTGAAATTGCGGAAAAATAGTAAATTTATAATATATAGGTTATGTAACTGTGTAATGTTTTAATATCGATATCTATAGGAACATATTTGCTATTTGCTTATATTTTAGTGCAGGTATGACCAAGTATTTTATGTTTCCGTTACTATTTTTCTCGTTTGTATGCTTTAAATTTAAATCATCACTGAAAATCCACCTCCACCTACGAAGCTCTAAAAATAAACGAAAGATAATTTAAATGGATATGTACCGTGAATTAAGGTATCGGGTATAGAGTTTAGGATCTATCGATGAAATCACATGCTAACATGTCTGTCCCATTATTTTATTCAAAATGTAACACATTCATACTACATCTGTGCTCCTGCCCTGATATGAAATGTGATTAGTAATATGTCAATTACAATAGTAATACATAATTTACACAATAACTAAATTAACTTTTACTAAAGTTCAGAGCGGTTTTAATAATTATACTATGTTAAAATAAAATTATCTTATATTATCCACTTGCAGCAATATTTTTTTTGGGAATTTAAGACTATCTAGAAGTAGAGTTTTCGTTATTTGAAATAATTAGATTTTGCAGCACAGACTTCATCTGTTAAAACTATTGATTATCCGAACTAATCAGGGTTCCACACTATCGCCAATTATCCAATATTATTTACCGAGACCATAAATTTCCGAAATTAATTATAATTTAACTTTCTTCAGATAACATAAAGAGTGCATAATGCATAAATGCAGTCTAATAAGAGTTTAACATTCTAGAATTACTATTTTGGAATTAGATTTCATTGAGAGCTTAATGTATTCAGTTTCGCAAAGCTAAATAATGCCTAATTGGGGATGTAAATTAATATATAATAAATAATTGGGGAAATATGATGTTTTCTTTTACCAATTATAAAATTTGAATCTCCTTAAATACTTCTTAAATAATCGGGTACTTATAAATAATATAGTATGGGAAGCCCTAAATCTCGTAATTTGTATGATTTTTTTCATTGGAAAAATGATATCTGTCATTTTTTTCAGTAATACTTTTCTTTGAAGTGTCTGCATAATATGTCTTGTACGAAAATAAATTTCTTGCCTATTTTCAGCATTTCACATCGAGAACGCAAATGAAAATTCTTTAGAGATTTGGCAGCATGGATTCAGGATCAATATGGAACTGTAAAATTATTACCTCACTGAATACATCCACCCACCCTCCAATAAATGCATCCCTATACGCATAAATAAAATGTGCATTCCCTGAATATATTCTTGATTTTCTATCAAAAAGTATGTTCACTGCACGTGAATCAAAAAGATTTTTTAAAGTTTGATCGCCACTAGTGAATGATTCGAATTTAAATATAATCGATATTTAAATATAAGAATTGCAAAGAAAATTGAAAATTCAAAAAAGGACTCTCTGAAATAAAAAGGCAAAGATTGGGCGAGAAGAATAATACCAATCCTTAGGTTCGAATCATATGGCTGACAAAATTTGATATTAAAGGGCATGGGGCGTAAATAAAATATATAAAGCTCTCTCTTCTCATAAGAAATAAATAAAAATATATTCTCCAGAAGTTTCGCAAGTCAAATACAGAGTAGCTGTCTTCAAAAATTGGCTTTTTGCAGTTATTGATGAAAAGAGTCGGCGATAAGCAGCTGTGACTTCAAAACGCTCACTCCATCATGTGGTTACCTCTGTGAATTCTAAGGAAAATTCTTGTTTACTTTCTTGCTAGAATTATTTATCGGTTATTTTGTCACCGTATTAGAAATTATCTCATTGTAAAGATCTAAGTTTAGTGTTTTTTATGCGTTGTTTTGAATAATATTTCCCCAACCAAACCATGAAAGAAGAAAAGTCTTATTTTGTAAAAGTCAAGCAAATATAGCTAGTTTTAAATCAAAATTAATGTACTAGAATATAATAAATTCAATTTAATTTCCATAAATTGCTATTCATGCTCTTCATGGCTATTTTGTATTGTATTATTACTGAGAAACTGGTCCTGCCTTAGCAAAATAAACTTAGAAATTACGTTAAAATCCGTCATTAACATTGATCTATTATAAAGCGTACGATAACCGGTACGAAAGAATACTGTATTCTGAAGAAGTATGCAGTTTTCTTCGAATCAGCTAAACAAGGACGAAAAGAAAGGTAGAGTGACGGTATTTTGGTGTCGTGCGACCTTCAAATAACCTGCTATTATGAGATTTATTAAACTCAGCAAGCAAAAATGTATAATTAAGAAACAAATTATTAAATGTAAATTAACAAATTCATTACAATACATAATATACCCATATCATAGCTATTAAATTTATCCTCTTGATTTTTCTAAATTTACATTTTATTAAAAAGTTCATTGGAGCTATATTATAATATTTAAATAAATTAGTTTTTATTACTTTACCGAAATTTATATCTATGTATTTAAAGTAATTGCCAAAACCATAGAACGAGTCCTCCAATCCGAAAACGACGGACAGATTTCGCCAAATTTTATTTCATATGAAAGCACAGACCCCTAGATATCTTGTCGATGGTCGCCTGCTTCCCATCCCACCGCCCTCCATTTCTAAGAAATATCGTAAAATAAATCTTTGACAGAGTTCCCCAGCATCAACAAAAAAGAACCGATTTCGCCACTTTGAAAATTATAACTACGAGCTATTAATATTATATATACACGTCTGGTCGCCGGATGTGGTTAGCTTTTATTAAAATGTTACTTCGACGTAGCTTTTGAAAGAAATTGTTTTCATGCCTCTCATATTCCTACTGTTAAGAAAACCGTCTTCTGCTCGTACGTTGGAAACAGTCTAATTAGCTGGTAACGGCGAAACGACGCTTTATTCACAAATACTCCAGAAAACCAGAACACAGTTCACAGGAAAAACACAGCACTTGCACAAATTGGCAGCAGAAACAGACAGCACAGATAAGAACAGCGATAGCACAAGGACGGAGAGCTGAGCGTCTAATAGCTGACCAACTCGCGATGCAGACAAGACTCCAGAGAGATTCTCCGAAGACGCTCACAGACGATTCTCTCATCTCAGCAACTCCCGGGTTTTTATACCTTTCCTGACAGGATGTGACATCATATAGAATCATCTAGTAAATTCTGTATATATCCGCCTCTAATAGAGATATCGAGAAAATGTCAGCATTTTTGAGTTCCTTCGTTTTGTCACCAAAATGGTTGCCAAGGTGGGGGGTCGTTGGCCCTCGATAGTAAAAAGACCCTCTGTAAATGTCTCTTTCCAACCATAACACCGGCATTGTGGGAAAGCGACATTACATGTTCGTAAGAATACCAAACATCGTGACCATTTTTAGCTACTGTATTTATTTTCTTATGCGTTCACATTCAAAGAAAATTGCATTTTTAGCTGTTACTTTTATCTTCATACGCTTTCGATTTCGATCTGTCGAGCTTTTGTTTTATCACTACACAAATACAATTAAATTGGATTTATTTAAGCACTGGATAAAAATTAATACCCAAGACGTTGCACTGCAAATTTGCTTTTAACTTTCTTTTCTAACAGCTATTTTTCCGTTGCTTTAATATTTCTGTAACTATAATCCCCTTTGTTTTTCACAATTTTATTCATCATTATTGGGTTTCAAATTAACCTCATAAAAAGTATTAATAAGCTTTTATTCATTGTAATGACTTTTAATGAAAAAGTGTATTAATTCCCGTTACTATAAAGGCATGTTACATCAATCACATCCTTATATAGCAATATATAAGAAAATCGAGTTTTCGAATCGAATCAAATCGAAAATCGATTTTTTTTTCATTCAGTAACTCATAATTTACTTATATTTATCGTCTCATAAAAATATAATTACCAATAATATTATATTAAAAAATGTTCAAACTAAAAGGTGCAAAACCAAAAAGTCTAAGAATGCTTTTTGAAACTTTAAAATCGGATTGAACTTTATTACGATCGCTGAAAATTGTTAATTAGCCCCGAAATCGTTTAAATGCAAAATATGAAAAGAACCTCCAAAATAAATTAATTTAAACATAAATTTTCCATTAAAATTGATTTACACCGTCGCTTTGGATATTTCAATAGTATCAGATGCAGTTATAGCACATTAGCAAAATGGATATGAAAACACGTAGAACCGTACTGACGCAAAATTGACAACAGCTTTAATGGACAGAAACTGTTTACGAAGTATTCGGTGGTATTCAAAATCAAAGCAAAATTTAATTGAATCCAGTATGGCAAATAGATATTGAATATAATTCGATAATTGCATGAAAACGAAAGCAGATTTCGGTAATTGGTTCGCAGTAATTGGAATCCAGCAGATGAATAGGCATCATTTCTAACGGTAAAATATTGTAGTAAACAAGCCTGTCTCATTTCTAGCGTAGAAAATAAACTTGGACAAAATTTAATACTAGTAATTCGAATATAATTAAATTAATAGAATCACGGCAATCTTTCGGGTTTCCAGAAATGCTAACGTCACGTGATATAAGTGAAGTAGCAAATCTTAATAAAATAGAAGTTAAGAATCAGTGTTTTGTCAGCTTGCTGAAGTCAAATATTTTTATTTATTCTTTTTACCTGAACCAATTTTCAGTGCAAATTCCAAAATAGTGTTATATGAATGACTTCAAAGAATAGTAAATCTGAACAATCGATATATTAAAATAATATAAAATTTATAAGAATAATCTGAGTCATGTTCGAGAGTTGAATAAAAGCTTAATTGCACAAACAATTTTGACAATTTTTTATCAATAAGAAATGTGAGTTGGCTTTAAGAGGAATTACGCAATGATCCTTTTACACTAGGATTCTTATACATTTGTTTTATTCCACCGGAGACACCTCAAATATGGGAATGAGAAGCCGCTGGATAAGTAAGAAGGGCCTCATTTCCCTGGTGGGTATTATTATGGTGGTGTGGCTCTTACGGCTCTCTTCGAAGACGGGTTGTACCTTTCTGGAAAGGTGTCATCGCATGTGCCGTTCGTAATGGAGTTATTATCCGTTCGGCCATGGTGACTGTTTTAATTGTCACGGCGGCCGGTCAGTCAGTTTTCTCCGGATACTACGGCATTACTGGGTCCTCTGCTTTAGATTATACATTTGTTTAAGATAAAATCATTTATTATAATCATAGATTTTTATTTACGTTTCTCCAATTTCTTCAAACAAGAATTTTCGCTGCTTTAGTTCTATCAGCTTACCCTTTCATCCGTGAGTATATTTGCATCAGGAATTTTTAAATGCATGCAGTTATACACTATATGCCCAAAAGTATCCGGACACTTGCAGATTTTCACATTTTTTAGAATTTATCCGGAATGGTTTATCCGACTGCCTTTAAACTTCTGACATGTAAAGAATAGACAATAACTCACATTTTACATTTAAGATTCGGTTCTGAGGGCAATTAGGGGGCCGTCTACAAACTGATGAAGACAAGAACGTTTTTGGGCCACTCCGCTTCACAGAATACTGATAACAAGATGAAACTTTCAGAAATGATAATGTTTAATGTGCATAATATTTACAGGAATTTTTGTTAACTCAGCGCAAATATTTAGGAAGATATAAAGGTTTTCTTAAAATATCTCAAATTTTCCCACCTGTTTTTTGCTTATAACATGCAGAGTTTTCTGTTATATTATACGAAACTTACAGAAAAGATGACAATATGTTAGAGAAGCATTTGTGTAAAACTTTGGAAAAGAATTGTT
>BGPR01000015.1:3766151-3796844 GCA_013235015.1 Araneus ventricosus
AACAATTCTTTTCCAAAGTTTTACACAAATGCTTCTCTAACATATTGCCATCTTTTCTGTAAGTTTCGTATAATATAACAGAAAACTCTGCATGTTATAAGCAAAAAACAGGTGGGAAAATTTGAGATTTTTTAAGAAAACCTTTATATCTTCCCAAATATTTGCGCTGAGTTTACAAAAATTCCAGAAAATATTATACACATTACACATTACCATATCTGAAAGTTTCATTTTGGTATCAGTATTCTGTGAAGCGGGGTGGGCCAAAAACCTTTTTGTCTTCATCAGTTTGTAGACGGCACCCTAATTGCCCTCAGGACCGAATCTTCAATGTAAAATGTGAGTTATTGTCTATTCTTCACATGTCCGAAGTTTAAAGGCAGTCGGTTAAACCATTCCGGAGAAATTCTAAAAAATGTGAAAATCTGCAAGTGTCCGGATACTTTTGGGCATATAGTGTATATGCTATCAGAAATGAAAGGGCTAAATGCACGCTCAGTACACCGCTATAGTTCTTCAGATATACTGTGCAATACAAAAGTTTTGTATTTACCAAGACTTTTATACTCAGAAGAGTCAGGGAAGTTCGTCTCCCATATGTAACTGATAGTCGCATATGGGAAGAAAACAAATTGCCAGATTCGAAGATAATCGAACAACGGCTCTGGTTGTGACTGCACATCAAACAAATTTGCAGCCGAACAGACAAAATGCCGAATGCCCGAGTTACAACGAAACCTCTCTCAGCACAATAAAATAAAATTTCAAAATTCCCATTTTATGAAATTAAAATCGTTTAGGCATAAGGTAAACTCAATAAATTAAAAAATTACGAACACATTTATTTTTAATTAATCAAATTAACCCAAGCATAATGCATAAGAATGCAAGCATTAATGAATTGTGTAGATGGTTTAATGATTACTGAACCCTTTTAACTTTCAAAGCGGATATAATTCAATCCATTAATAAACTACATAATAGGATGTTCAGCTCTTCCTTCAACAATCTTCGAGGCAGGTGGAATTAGAAGCCAATCCATTACCCAAGAAACATATCCATTTAAATAAAACGGCACCCTTTAATTAACCCTTTGAAATTATCTTATTAGTCTGAAGCGTGCAAAAGAGTAAATGAAACTGAAAACTCTGCGAAAGAATTAAATTTATTCCCTGCTTCACACGGGAATGCATTAATCTCGAAATATTTGTGCAAGTGCACCATAGAGTTCCCCTCTTATCTGTACAGCTGTTAAGTTTCTAGAACTGGATCGATGCAATGAAAACTTTGGCACATAGAGTGTTCTTAATCACTGCTCTCAAACAAAAGAGAGTGCGGGAAGAGTAGTCAGTAATCAATGAAAGGAACTACTCATTATGCTTAGTTTTGCTTTGCAGTTATCTCAGATGTTAACTTATAATCAATAGATAAGTATGCACATCATTGACTCATTTATCGACGTTTCCCTTTCAAATCTACTGTGAACCACTGGAATATACAATACAGTTCTGATTTGCTCACTTTCTTGAAAGGAAGCGTTCATGTTCCAGATCCTTATTTACGTTTTCGATTTTGGGTAGTTAGTTACTTGAAATACTTACATTTGTTTTAAATAAAGATTTCTTCTCGTGTCTCATTATTTTGGGCAGCCTGAGTAGACAAAAAATAATCACCAATTTAAAAAATATTTTTATCCAGTTTACCAACTGCATAAGGAAGAAATGTTATAAAATACTCAGAAAATTTCAAAAATTTCTGTGAAGTGATTTTAAAATTGAAAATCTCAACAGTAGAAAAGGCGTGTATTCCTAATTTCGGTATATTCTCGATTTTTTTAATCTTTCAAAATAGAAACATATTTTTTGTTCATATATCTTCTAAACATATGCTAACATTTTTTTTACACAGCTTTCTAATTATTCTAAAATTTTTTACTTGATTCTGGAATCTTTAGGGATTTCACTAGATAAGAACTTTTATCCAGGATCACTTTTTACGAGAGTTTCCTTAATATGAACTCTTTTGGCAGCGGAGATGTGGAGACACCTCAGAACTTCTAAGTTGAGACCTGGTTCCTCCAAAGATCCATAGGATAGATGGCTTGATGGATGTTAAATATGTCTTCAGGTAACATAAATCCTCAATCTCGTGTGATGTGTTGGGTATTGTCCTCTGATTCTCGTACAAAACTAAAGATCTATCACCAATACTCCTCGTGTTAAGTGAAATTGGGATTTACGAAATTAAATAAAAGCAGCAAATCAACTGAAACCATTTTTATTTTGCTCTTCGAAACTGTTTGCAGATGTGTTTCATGATTTTGTAATATTATCTATTACTATGAAAAATAGTCTTCATTCTTTCATCCATAGTTAAACTACTTTTACACTTTCATGCGTTGAAATATATATCACTTTTAAAATTCAATTCTAAGAGGAAATATCAATTATTATTTTCCTCTGGATATTTCAGTACCAACAGGGCCGGCCTTAAGCCGATTGGACCAATTGCTCTAAATAGAGCCCGCTCCAGAATGTTATCTACTCTCCATTCAATTCAATGGAGTAATGATGCGAGAATTTAAGAGAGCTATTATTTTTTAAAAAATTTTCTCGTGTAAGAAGAATACAAAGAGAAAGAACTTTAATCGACAAAAAATTCGAACTCTAGATTTTGATGAATATCCACATTTCAGACGTCCCTGATCCGATTTGTTTTTTACTGAGGAAATTTCTTACGTGACCACATCACCAAATTTATATTCTTTCTGTCAAATTTTGGACTAAATCCGTATATGGGAATTTATGTATCTGTACATCCGTGTGCATGTGGACACGATGACAGAAAAATGAAAAGAGCTAAAAAGAGAAAATTCGGCATAAGATTTTAGCATCAGAATCATAGATCAGTATAAAATATTGGACCAAATCCACCAAAGGGTCTGTTTTGGTGAGTGAACCTTATAACTCATAAACGCAACATGCTTGACGAATGGAATTTGATATGGGGTTCTGTCACCAAAATTGTAGTTCTGTATCAAATTTAGATTACAGTTGGAGAAAAGGAGGACGCCAAAATCTGAGTACTCAATTTTCTTTATTATAGAGGGTGTCCGAATCAAATGTCCCTAATTTGGAGAGGTCTCTATGCTTAACAGAAAGTAAATAAGCATAAGAAAAATTCAAAATTAGAAAACAGTACTCACAAAGTTTTTATTCAAAAATCAGTGCACTTCCAAGTGGGCTCCCTTATTAACCCTGAGGATATCCAGCCGGTAGTCCAATTCCAGCAAAATGCTCGAACATCCGTGCCCCAGCCTCTTGTAGGAAGATATCAGTGAGTTCTAAATACTACATTTGGGGTATTGCGTAACTTAGCAACATGCCCAGGTAAATGTTTGCCGTCACAGAAGTCTCAGAAAAGAAAAATTATCCTATGACTGCACCATGTAAAAGAGCACATCAATCATTGATTTTTGGACTGTTTCTTTCCGTACTTCATGGGGATTTTATAAGCCCCAAATTCTGCAGTTGTGCTTATATTCACTTTGTTGCTCACATGAAATGTTGCTTCATCTGAAAAAATCATGGGATTTAGAAAATCGTATACATTTTCGATGCGAGATAACATCTCCACAACAAATGCAACACGCTGCGGCAGTTTCTGTACAATCTGCATTTTGTCCGCATACAGCCTCAGTTTTTATATATACGCGGAAAAATTAAAAATTGCCGCCAAAATCTAAGAATTAAACAGTCAGTTTTGCCTAATATCGCCAACATACCGATAATAGAATTTTTTAAATCGACTGTTCAAATTAGGGGCATTTGATTCGGACGCCCTGTGGTATGAAACACAAAAGCGCTATATTGCGCCAATGGCTTTTGTTTAACTGGTGTCTTAATAATAATAATAAAGGAAATTTTAAAAAATTGTCAAAATTTTTTCCAATTGGGTCCCGCACACCCTAAGACCGGCCCTGACTACCAAGGTTTAAATCCATTCTAAAATATTAACAAAATGCCATTTCAGAAAATGTAGGTTTAGAATTACGATATAAAATTTCATAATGATACCGTAAATCAACTAACTCACTCCAGTTTCTTTCTATAGCTGAAATAAACTGTTTTAATAAATGAGAAATGCACAAAATATAAACCGTATGCGCTTCATACGTCTAATAAAAGCTAAGTTTGATCAACAATGCATTCATAATTTGACATATTGCATATTTTTAATATAAATATTTGTTGCTTTTTTTCAAAGTTGTGAGTAGATAGATTTTGATATACTAGTAACAGATTTTGATTTTTGTATTTGAAATTTAGAGTTCAAAAATAATGGATGGGAAATTACAAGTTGAAACCAATAATTCATAGGAGTATTTATTAGGGGAGAATGGGGTAAAACGGAGTGCCCTTGATTCTGGGGTTACTACTTTTAATATCTATCAGGCAGATGCTCAGTTACACTCTACTAGCCAAGAAAAAGGTACAGTCATAGTGGCGTGTTGTAACTGTTGAATTCACTGCATCTGTGAAGGTTTATTTGTTTCAAGACGTCAACTCTCTAATGTTCGTTTGAATTTAAACTGTCCTTACTTAAAAGTAATTACAGTTATAAAAACTATATTTAGTCCAGTTTATTATAAGTTTACTAAGGATTCATACACTATCAAACAATAAGAATTTATTCCAATAATTGCGCCGTTCCATATCGTTTTTTATAACCTTTGCAGCTGGGGTAATACCGGGCACTCCAAGTGGCGTAAGACCGGGACAGTCAGTAGTGACGATTCCACCGATTAAAACGATAAAAACACATCAGACGTTTATTGTTAATATTTTAATGATGTATTTTCTAATTTAAATAAAGAAGAAGGGTTAACCTAATGTAAAATCCTTTTTAGCTGCGCCCACGAAAGCTGCAGTGGCGCGGATGAAGAAGACAACTGTTATACATGTGAATTTTGTAACTAATATTCTTAAATTGACATATAAAATAAAAATGATTGCAACGTTTCAACTGAAAATTGAGTTTTCCTAATTCCCATAACGTTAAAATGTGTACCCTGTTTCACCCTACTAGTGGGGTAAAACTGGGTAGTTTGACTTTATTTATAAAAAAATCATTAATAAAAAAGTAATGAAACTGTGACTTTCTGGAAAGATATATTGTACTCCGATAAAAAATGAATATTTTAATAAAATTTGAGAAGCCTTATATCGAATATTTTAGATCCAACAGTCATTCAACCCTTAGCTACCCGGTTTTACCCCACATTTCCCTATATTTTATATATTTATTAAACTTGGGAAAAGACATGAAATTGGCTAAAGGTTATAAGACTTATAATAATCGTGGTACTTCGGGGCTTCGCGCAGTGTTTGGCGTCATCTCCTTTAAGGCCGATAGGGAACATTACTTGAGGGCATTGAACCCAGGGGTGCCTGTGAACTTGGGAGCGCACAGGCCATCGCAAACGAGGGACAGAGAGATTTTGGGAAGAGAAAGGAGCGAGATGGGATTTTGTTTGCTCTGTACGATAGCTGCTTTGGGTATTTCTATTTGCTATTTCTCGCTGAGGAAAGTGGAACTACCTGCAATATATGTGTTTCTCATTGAGGAGAGTGAGAGACCATTTGTGAAAGGTTGAATAACATTGGTGGAGGCTCCAATAAAGGATTTGGCTTGCAATCCAGCTTCTTTCATTTTAAAACGAACCATCGAACATCAAAATAATACTCAATACACCAATAAAGAAAGGCAACATAATTTATTTTATTTAAAAGCTTTTTAACGCGAAATTTTCAGTAAGGGTTGCGTATTAGAATAAAAAATCTTGCTGAATTCAAAGAAGAACTTCAAATGAAGGCTTAAAACTATTAACTGAGGGAGTTAAGAATGGCACATATGTACCAGGTCTTTTCGATTAATTTATATTGTCTAGCAGATTGGGAGGGTGAAGAGTGTTCCTTTTTATGTCTACGTAAAAAATTAAACATTTTCGAGTCAGCGTGATAAGACAGTAGATATGTATTTATCACTTCAAAGTATTTTTAGCATAGGCATGCTCTGTGTCTGAGAAATGATTAAAAGCATGTGGATTTTTTAAAATTAACTAAAAACTCAGAAAAAAGATTAGAGAACATTAGCAAGAGAAAGCGTGTGACAACAATGGACTGAACACGAAAGCCAGTATGGATACCGAATGAACAAGGGGAACAAGTACTGGAGTAATTCAAACTGGGAATTGTTTGCAACAAAAATCTTCTGTCATATTTCACTTATTATTTTTGTAAATTATAATAAATTTAAAAAAAATATTACCAATATGGGATAAATTTAAGTATTAGTATTATTATAACCTAAGTAGACAAAAATGATATATGATATAATTGACTCTGACTAAATTTACATTCTAAGATTCGTTTAATATAATATTTTCACTTCAACTGACATACTCCTTATTTCTGAATTATAAATAGTGAACATCATTCGTGTATCATTCGCCTGAGATGAAACCGCTGGGCAAAGTTGTCATTACTTATTTTTATATCACTCTAATAACTTATAAAACATCTTTCTGGGCTTTGTCAATGCCCGGATAGGTCTTTGTTGCAGGGAGCAATTTTAGTCGCTTGTATAGAAATTGATCACAGAAGGTCACATCTGGACAGCCCAGGAGGTGGTTGAGGACAAAAGCTTCTTTCCAGAGCAACAATAGCTAAAATACAAATGCAATGAACTGCAACGACAATTGTTAGATGTTCTATACTTACACCAAATGATATTTTTTTATGACACGGCGGGTAATAATCTCTTTGTAACCAGATTTCACCTGTATTATTCTTTTATTATTTTGGAAGAAAGCTTTCTCTTCGAGTTGATGTTTAATACATTCTTTTCTGTCTTAAGATCTAGACAACCAATTCTTGAAACGAGAATGTGCCTGAACTGATCAGATTTTCTGAATTCCACCTTGGCATGTTCTATTTATACCTTTCAGGATCAATTTCTTTAAAACTGCATGGACTTTATTGTACTTATATGGCCTGTCAGTCCCAAAAGGGTAAAATAGAAAAGGGGGGGGGGATATGTTTAGTTTGAGGCGAAGATTAAAAATTGGACGGTCCGGATTAATTTGGCTGATCTTGCCATTTTACGTTGACACTAATGGTACCAAGAATTTATGTATTATGCAAATTAAAAAATATTCAAAAAAATTACAACATAATATTTCCAATAAACATTAAAAGTAGACCATATTTTACACAGTGCAAAACTTGATAATGAGAATTTATGTTTAATCTAGTTTACCCTTATTTTGATTGTACATTTCGAGTTATTTATTGTGGATCTCATGCCTGACGTAAGGTCTTGCTTTTGAGATCGGAAGATATTTAATTCAGTACTAAATTCTGACAAAGATTCATCGTATTGGTATCCTAGTGCACGTTATATTTACCACTGAAAATCAGACGTTGGTGTTGAGTGGAAGTTTGAAAAAGAAAAGGAATAAGGGCTCGAATGTCGTCTTCGATGTCTGACTACGGCTATAAATAATGAAAAATATATCAAAATGTAGCATATGTATACAAACAAGAGTTGAGTATTTATTTATAAATAGAAAGCGAGGAAATTCGATACTTTTTCAAAACCGGGATTCAATCGAGGAGAAATAATTAAAGTTGTGACTATTCCTGGTTGTCTGATCATTTCATGCATTATTTATTCATACTGAAAAAAATAAGCATTACTGATAGCAAGTGACGCTTTGAAAATAAAGGACTGATGAATCCACTATCTCTCTACCATCTTCCTCTTCTCTAAAATGCATAGAAATACTTTTTTCGCAAATAACAAATAATGAATATGATAAAATGGGGAAATTTTACTTAATAAGTCTCGCTGAATTAGTAAGACCATAATGTAAAGAACATTAAAAATTCAAAATATGCTAGAAGATGACTTTTTAAAAAATAAATTGATTTAATTAATAAGCTTATTTAATTAAAAAGCAAAATCTAGCTATACATTACTTTCCTAATACTATCTACTTGTAAGTAATAATATGGGACAATCATGGATATTTAGTTCTAATTGGTGCAAATCTGAATCAAACTGTAAAAGAACAATCGTTCCGCCCTTTCTGGACAGTCAATTTAGAATCAATGAAATGCAGTGTCTAATAAATAATGATTTAGAAGAAACATTGTGGCACTCTAGTACATGCATTACAACACAACTTTTTCAAGATTCGCCTTGGATAATTTACCAAGCCAAATAAATACCTATATTATTCTCTATGAAACTTTCTGAACAATAGCTTTTTGCTTTCCAATGCAAAATTTGGCATTTAAATTTTCTGATCAGTACCTCATGATAAAAGTCATCAGTATTTAGCCATATAGTATAAAGATTTTCAGAATTAACTGTATTTTTCATACGCTAGCATACTGAAACTTTCTCAATAAATAAAATTGTCGTTGTCATCTTCGAATCTCTTGATTGTTATCAGATGTGAATCGCGAAATAACTGTCATTGCTCTAAGCATACTAATACTTAAGGAATGAAAGTGTACAATAATTATTTATAAAATAATTATTTATAAAGTACTTAAAAATATGTTATTTACATTTTTTTGAATTAAAAAAATAAAGGAAGAGGGTAAAATATTGTTCAGTAGGACTCTAGTTAATTTAAG
Organism: Araneus ventricosus; assembly: GCA_013235015.1. Lineage (NCBI taxonomy): Eukaryota > Metazoa > Arthropoda > Arachnida > Araneae > Araneidae > Araneus > Araneus ventricosus. Next base: position 3,774,860 of record BGPR01000015.1, read on the forward strand.
TATTCACTTCCACAAAGAGGTTGGCTCAACTTGGCCAAACATGAACATCTTGCACCAATAAACCACAACTATAACCGACAATGAGATTAAAGGGCTGTAATACATCTTTATTGGCCCGAGGATATAGCAAATTCCATTATTATGTATATGTAACTTGATAAAATTTACAATTTTTAACACCCTGATTTCATCTTTTGTCGAAATTGAGAAAAATAAAATTTCTTGCAAGCGTTTTTTTGTTGCTCTTTTTATAATTAATTGTTGTAAAGTAGCAATTTTTTACTTAAAATGTTCAAGTATGTCTGAAATAGCTTCCTTTTAAAGAAATAACGAAAATTTTATATTTCTATTCTGATGGAAAAGTTTTTCACATTCTAAATGCTTTGGATTTTAACATCAGTTTCATGAAAATATAGAACAATGAAATCAGATACTTTATTTAATTACAATTGCATCCATACAAATAAAGTTAAGTATCTGGATTGAAATTCTTGCAGATAAATGAAATTATAACTGTCTGCCCTTTTGACCGGCAGAAAAGTTTGTCTAAATCATTACTTACTTTTATTTTTTTATTTTTATAAGAACTCAACTTACATTCAATACGTAATAACATTTCATTTTTGAAAAGACATGTGACTTGAAGGGGATTACAGGATATAATATTTCTAACTAAAATAAATGTAGCATCTTTTATTCTGCTAGATTACCGCGCATATTTTAGATTCTTTAGAACAAATTAAATGCAAGTGGTTTCCTTCATTGAAATGGAATTGAAGAAGTTTAATATTCTGGAAGTATGAAAAAAGCCCTGAAATCTAAACTTCCTTCAATACATCAAAAGTTAAGCCCCCCCCCCCTCCCGAAAAATGCAAATTTTCTCATTAAGTCAATAGGCACCTTCAGTAATATTTCCCTGTTTCTATGATAGTTTCTTAGCTCAATTCTGAAGATTTAAAAAAAAAGTTTTGGGCAACGGTATTTTGATGAAACCATTGTCTCTGAAAATGATGAAGAAAAAAATTAGACATTGCAAATTTGCATGCGTATAAGATTAATTGCGAATATAAATGAATGGTTGATTGCAGAAACCATATGAGTTAATAATATCAAAATGCTACGAGCTCTGAAAAAACTAACTATTTTTTAATCAATGATGAATTTTTTTTTACATGATAGAATTTATACCCCTGAAATATAACATTACTTGACTCTTGTCATTTCGTCATACATGTGGCATCATCGCCAGTTGTGTTGTAAGCTGTAATTGCATGCCTATCTGATCCGCCCTCTTTGGTGATGTCATCTGTTAACCAATGGCGAAGAAGCAGCTGCAGTATTTAAAGGCGATGATCGCTCTCTGACTTTTTGTTATCATCTAACCGCGCGCGTGGTCATATGATATAATAGTTTAATTTATGATTTTAACTTAATTGTTGTTCTGTTAAATATGTTATTGTTCTAAACTCGTATTTTTATTCCGTGTTGTCTGCACTGTGTCACCACGACCTCTGGAGTAAGAGTGTATATGTGCAATGATAGTTTGAAATACGGTGTTGATAAAGCTAGGTTATTGTGCCACGTCAATCACTCTGCCTGTGATTAATCGTGCCTTGCACGAACTTATACCTTTATCCGCTATATCGGTAACCTTCGCCGCCTCATATGCTTCACTCATTATGTAAATACCATTGCATAATGTTAAAAGCGCATAAACGCGATTTTGGAGAAAAAAATTAACTCATGTGGTCTCTGTAATCAACGATTCCAATATATGATGATCAAAACTGTAATGGAGTAATTGATATGAAGTCAGTCAAATTATAAAAGTAACTGTGCATGCCATATGATTGCATTTTTTGCGTATCAAATGTGCTTTAACGTCTAAATTTTTCTTCTTCGAATTGTGCAATGGTTTCCTAAATTAAATCGGCGGAGTGCGTTTGACTCGTATCACTTGTGTTTGAATGATTTCTAATCTACAGGAACAAGGTCGTATGCGTTTTAAAAACCTTTCTGCTAGAGAAAAACAATAAGTGATTTTAAAAATTAGTTAAGAATATGTTACTAATCGAACGATCTTTAAGAGAATTTTACCATATATACATTTATAAATACATTAGACATTTATACATACATTTTTTAAAGATTTGCTGCGAATTCGTATTTATGTACTTCAAGTAATGGAAAATTTATAGATTTTTGTCTTCAAGATAAATTTTATACCTTGGTGCGAACTTTACAAATTTGATAAACAATCCTTAAACATATAACATTAATCAACATATTCATACTAGTTGTGATATTTTATTTCCTTGGAATATTTATTTATAATCTAAAGCAGTGCAGACAACTACGTAACAAAACCATCCATCTCTTTTAATACATTAAAAGAGCTTTTACAGACAACAAGCCACTTCCTCAGAAATAACTGTCAACCAACATTCTTTGTAACTTTCTCTTCAATTGCTCCTAATGGCCCCTGCTAAAAGTGGCTTTTACTGTCAACATGATTCCATTTACTTACCCAGTAGAGTGTGATTAATTCCATTTGCAAGTAAGCCTACTAAAAGTCTTTCCAAGTGTCTGGATGATTGTCAAAGAGATGTAAGAGACCAGAAAATGCATTCATCCAGTTTTTACTTCTTTTCAGTCTGTTTGGATATAATGGCATCCGATTTGAACTGCATTTCTTCAGCATAAACTGAAACTAATTGAATTTCAGGTCTCCCGGCTGCTATGGCCATCCCACGGGCAATTGTAAAAATTCAATTTTCTCGTCTAGAACCTAACATTCAGCACATGATAGCCTTTTCTGTGATCGAATAAGTAATTTTTATTTATATTTTTTATTCGAATTTTTATTTATTTCAGATTTGGAGTTGCTTTTAAATTAGATTTTTTGCCAACGATTTTTATTGCAATGTTTAAAGATAACTTAGATTTTTTCATTGAATTTCTTCATTTTGCCTGTTTTAGAGTCAAAATACTTATTTTTATGACATTTCAATTGATAAAATTGGCTGACATATTACATATTCCTTGTAAAGATTTTACTGGTTTGAAAGTTTCTTCTATTGCATTTTTGTCGATTTCTGCTGTTTATATGAATTATCTTTGGCATATTCTAATAAAATAAGAAAATCTGAATTCTTTATTATAATTTTCATAATACATATGTCAGCTATCATGAAGGAGAGTTTTTAATTCGTCATTAAGGATTGATTGAAACTAATTAAGTCTATTAACCTTCCCTCAGACGCATCTAATCTGTGAGATCAAGCACCGATATTTTTTGTGCCTAAGTGCGTGTTTTATCGAGAAAGACGTGGAACCTCTAGTAGCTTCCTGGCTTTCTACTACTCACAATAGGGTATCGTGGTTTTTCTGGTGCTCTTTTGATTACTAAGCAGCACGTTAATCTGGTAGATGAGTTGCGCCCGATTACGTTTGCATTGATTTTCTAAATTTTCTCAATATTTCTTTTTATATACAAGCAAAAGTTTGTATATCTGTGTCCCAACCCCAAATTCAATTATGTTGATCATTATTTTAAATATATTGTTTCAAAAAATGTCCAATTATAGCAGGCTCTAAACGAAAACAGATGTCTTTGCAAGCACCCTCACGGAAAAACAAACGAACCTTGCTTAAAAACAAACAAACCACACGGGAAACAGATTAATTGCGCCCGAACATGTTAGCATTTGTATTGCGCCCGACCATTAATTGTTAAGGTATAAAGTGCCCGTATTTTTATCCATTTATATTTTATTTTCAAGAATGTTTAACAGACTTAAATATGAAAAAACTTCAATTTCCAATGCAAAACAAATTGATGGTAAAGTAATATTTACTTATTTCAGGTTAAAATAATTTCCATCTCTGTATTATATTATATCAGTGGCGAATCCAGGGGGATATGGGGCTGCACGCCCCCCCCCCTCCAGAGCTGAGTCAGAATTCTTGATTTTATTTAAATTTACTGCAACTGTTTTTTCTTAATTTCCATTTTTTAAAAAAAAAATTATGAAAACGTAACAACATTGCTTTTTGGTTTGACAGGCTCGAAAATTTTCCTATTTTTGTAGTCATTCCACTTGTACTTGTAGTTTAGACGCGGCCGAAGACATATTTTGGCTAGTTGTTTCATTGTAATTTTTATTAAATTATCGAAAGTATTGTACTGTTTTTTTATGATTCTTATTGTTAGGTGAGTAAAGTCTGTAAAGTTAAAGGGATTTAGTTTACTTTAGACTTGAGGTTTGACATTCGTCACGACGATACAAACATTTATGACTTCACCCCCCCACCCGACCCAAATCCTGGATTCGCCACTGTATTGAATCCAATTTACTATGTACATAAATGCATTTCGTCTCTCACAGTCTATAATGTTAATAATGGTTAAGTCAACATATTAGTTTTTCTATTATAATTTGCAATAAAATCATCTGTTGTAATACCAAAAAGTTTAATACATTTTTTAGAGTAGTTTGTATTTTCTACTCCTCCTGAAGTTGCATCTGTAACTCACGGATCCAATTTTTACTTAAACAACATTAATAACCATCAAACCCAAGTTAAATATTTATGCAGATCAATTCACAGCCATTAGACACGGAAAAGATGCACTTGAAGAAATAACACAATTTACCACTTAGTAATAAAGGATATACTGGATGAATAAAATGTCGTTTGTATTTATTCTCAATTTCAAATTTCCTATGTCAAATTCATGTTCATTATAAATCCATCTTATTATGAAGATAATTTGTAAACTTTAAAAAAATTAGTAAAACATATTTGACATAACAGTATGAAATAATATATCATCCGAATTTTTCTGTATGATTATTCCAACGTTATTAATTAGATAATTATTATAAATATGAATTCGGAAATATACAAAATATAATGGTGTAAAAATATAGTGGATATATAAAATAATTTATGAAGATAGAGTGTCTTTTTGTGTACTTAATTTGCTAAACGTACCTTTAAATTTTCTAAATGTACCTTAAAAGTAATCGAGAAGTATGATGTTCTAAAAATATATAAAAATTTATGATATACAAAATTTAAAAAAAGCAAGCTGTGTATAACTTTATAAGGCTGGATCTTAGCTGAAATATTTAATATCAATTCTGGTTAAATCCGCCTAAGAAAAATATTTGAAATATTAAATTTCTTATACATATCTATTTTTTATTTATAATTCTTATCTAAAGAAAACACTGGATTTGAATATTGTTGACATCCAAATGAAGTAATTAGAAGAAAATGATGCAAAATATAATTAAAAACAAGAAAGTACATTCTGCCTAAAATTCGCAAAGAAAAGAATTATGGTAATAAAAATTTCATCTGTTCATTATTTTTAAAAACATTAAAATAAGCGTTAGTTCCTTTTTCTTACTGAAGTCCTACCCTACTTGCTTGAGTTTTTTAAATTCCGATTTAGTATTATTTAAAACTGGAATACTTACTTTTAATTAACGGATAATTTTTTTAAGAAAAACATTCCGCATTTTTTTTACCATGTCTGTTCTTGCAGCATATATGTATTTTTTTAAGTTTCTGAACCAAAAGAAAAAATAAATATATTTTTTCTGTAAATATATTTTTTCTGCCCTACAAAATTTCTTATAAGGAAAAGGAAACATAATTAATAAGTAATTTAATTCATACAGCACTTTTCAATAAAAAAAATCTTGTAAAAAAAAAGAAATCTTGTTAAACGAACGTTCCTTGGTTTAATTAAATATTCCTTTCTTAATTATGTGTTTTGTATTTTCGGAAAATTCCATTAAGTATCAAATTGGTAGTGTTTCAAGAAACAATCATTTCACAAAAGATACATTTGAATTATATACTAATGCATTAACACAAATTCATTTACTCTGAGATTTTATAACAGTTTAAGTTAAATGCATGCATTAACAACTCATATTATAATTGCGAACTGTTATTATAAATGAACTGTTGGCAAATAAATTAATCCAGACGTAAACTAACTGGGTAAAGGCAAATTTTCAATATAAATTTGAGAGTTTAGGTCCATATTTTGAAAATTTACGAAATTTCAATCAGAGAAATTTAACTATTCAGTTATTTTTGTAGGTAAATCAGTATCGGCTTTTCTTCGGATATAAATCAACTTTTTAAGTTAAAGAAACAATTTGTCCAAATATATATTTTTTAAAGGCACACGGTTGCTTCTCGATATTTTTTAAATATTTTAATAATAATGAAAATTTTGATAATATTGTTATTAAACATTCAAATAAAATCACCTTGAAAATAGAAAAAACAATTATATTCCTCTTCAGTTAAAATTAAATAATTTTTTAAGAAAATTCTTTTTTATTTAAATTTCCAACTAATATTTCATATATGAATATTTTTATCTCAAATTTTACTTGTAGATTCACTGAAGTATATCACAGAAAACTGTACATAGATTTCAAGATACATATAATATTAAATTTCATATAGTATTTTTGATGTTAAGCATACTGAAATATAAAGAAATTTAGCAGTACGTCATTTTACATCTTGTATATCGTCGATTAACAAGCAACACCATCTATCTCAATTGTTTGAAATTTCAAAGAGGAAGATTCGAATGAATTTTTTGCAACCAATAACGAATATTTCTATTTTTTTTTCACGTCTGGTTGGAACATGTGGTCTCATGTTCATAGCAGGTCTTAAAAAAATTCAAAAATATTCGTCATTAGTTGCAAAAAATTCATTCGAAACTTCCTGTTTGAAATTTCAAAAAATTGAGAAAGGTGATATTGCTTGTTAAGCGGCGATATGTAAAAGTGAACAAATGAAGGCTTATTTCAGGCACAGGTTTTCCGTAAGCGTAATGATAATGTTGCTCAAAGAAAATTTGAAAGCCTGTCATCAATAGGAAAAAAGCCTTTGCACTTTTAAAATATGAAAGTGATGAAAAGCTTAAAATGGAGGAAAAAACTGTTTAAACTTGGCATTTAGGAAATTATTTCATTTGCCATCGTAAATGAAAATCTAAATAACTTTTGAAATATTAAAGGTGAAACTCTGAAATTTCGATACAATATGTAGAAGAGTAAGAGAAACGTAAAAATCGATATTTTGATCATTTTTGTGGGTATTGTGTCCCTTTAACACTGAAGTGGTATGGGATGCTTTCACTGGTTGATAATGCTACTAAAGGCCAAATGAAACTTAACAAAAAGTTATACTCACGAACAATTTTACTGTTTTTGGTTTGGATCCGGAATCTGAAAAACGGGAGAAAAACTGGAATGCAGAAATATTTGCGGAAAACGAATGAATAATTTTATTAAATCAAAAAAACTAATTGGTGAAAGAATTTTGATTCTAAGTGTTCTGCGGTTAATACAAAATTAAATTAGTTATAAACAATATTGGTGAGGGCAGAGATTCTATTATAAAAATTAAACGCTTTCTCGCGACATTTTGGTAATAATTTCCACAAACGAAAACATTTGTGCGTCAAGAAAAGAAATATTAAAATCGATCAAGTATACCAGAAAAATATCACCGCGAATATAAATTTAAAACTAGAAAATACCTATAATCTCTGTTTAGTGTTCCTAATGACGAAATAAATTAAAGTTTTATGCATATTAACATGTTTTTTGTCTGTTTAAACATAATTATGTACTAAGATATGTTATGACTATATTAGTTGTTTTATAAAAGGAAAATGTGCAACATCACCAGGATTCATTCTTTATAAATAATCGCTTCTAACACTTTCTCACCAAAACGTAACTCTAAAACGGTGTAAAAATGTTTCTCAAACGTAATAAAAACAATTCCGCATCTTATTAAAACAAGTGAATTGTTTTTATTTCTGTTGACATGCTTTACAAACTTCAAAGAAAGAAAGTTAAAACTCCAAAACCTGAAAAAGAAAATTTCTTTAAAAATATCTCAAATAACATCGGAAATTTGATTTAAGTGTATAAAAGCTGCATTGTCAACGATTACATCAACACCTACGTGTGAAGCAATGTTGCATAAAATAATTAAATAATCTTAAGAATGGAGAATCTAATACTACAAACAAGACTTTTAGAAAAAATATTTTCAAATTTATTTATTTTTCCTGGTTATGTCTAAATTCCTCATAAAGCATTGCCCGTGTTGTCTGAAAAAACTGATTCGAAACTTTTAGGTAAATTCTTTTTCGTGCATTTCTTAGCAACCTAATGCTAAAAAATTCGAACAACGCGTTTTCTCTTATATGCTTTGAAGTTCTCATTTTCCTTCAACCTCCTCTTCTCTTCCGCCCCTCTCCCCCAAAAAAGGGGGGGGGGTCGTGCTCTTATGTACTTTAAACACACATACAAAAAAATGTTGAGAATGGAGCATCTTAAAATTCAAAAGCGAGTATTTATGTTCCCCAACTTTTTTTTCTTAATTGTAACCTAAAAAATAAGTGCTATATCCGTTGGATGCATAGATAAAATGATCCATCAAGCGTGCCAAAACTTTGTGAACTTATGGTGATGGTCGTATTTCCATATGACGCTGAGAATGTTTCCATGTCAGCACATACGAACTGAAGTAATACCTTCAAATGGCAAAGGAATAATTTCTGGATTACTAGAATGCATAATTTCTACAGCGTCAGATGGAATTTTTCTTAATCGAATTACTTTTTCAATCATTTTATACTAGAAATAACTATTTTTATAAAGTTCACTCCCTCTTTCAGCACATATTTTCCTTTATTGTGCTTAAGAAACAATACACCAAATGTGCCATTGTTTTGGCTTGATTCATATGTATGCTAAGACTTTTTTTTTCGGCTTTCTTTTCTAAGCATGCTTTAAAAAATATGTTCTACTCTTAAGAATAATATATTTATTTTTCTTAATACCTTAGTTGTGTATTTAATGTTATGTTGTTTTAAAAATAAAGAGACATTTGACTAGAATTTTTTTTGTCATTTTTCTTGAATAAGATAAACAATATTTTGTTTGCCTACCTTAGTATTGCATTGTCTCTAGAGATTTTTTTACAATTGTGTTATTATATTGCAAACAATCTGTTGTTACCTTCTAAATTGTCTAAACTTAGAAAAAAAATTTACAGGAAAAGAAAAAAAAATAAATAATGCAAATAAAGCACAGCGAATGCTGAATCTCCAGTTGATAAAAATTCATTTTTTTTATGCTCTTAAATTTACTTTCCCAACGTTATGCGTTAGCATATCGAAAAGAAAATATTATTAAAAAATTAATTAATTTACTGAAAGGAAAGTTAAACAAAATATATTTTGACATAGTAAAAAATAAAATACACATTTACACTCATATAATACACTTATAAATAAGATTGTATCGGTACTGCACAATGCATTATTATTGTACATATGGTGATGTGGGGGGCGATGAAAATTATGATTTAATATTGGGTCGCAAATATTGATAGATTGAGAAACACTGAGATTGGTTGCTACTGCTTACAACCTTTGAATTTGTTTCCACAATTGAAATATAAGCGTTAGCATGTTTATTCTTTTAAGTTTTAAACATGTTTTCAAGAATCGGCTGTATAACTTTAACGTAATAATTTATTTCTTAAAACTCTCATAAAACATTTTAACTTCAGATTATTTTAAAGACAATCAATAATTCGCAAAGTAACTATTATTGTTCACTATGTATCATTTTTGAAAGAAATGCTAAAAATATTGATCAAACATTTTTATATCATACACAGACACAAATATTAAAGGTAACAGGAAACTGAATAAGCACAAAAAATGGAGAATATCAGCATTTGGCGCACAAAAAGAAGAGAAAGCTTTTTAAACGAAAAGTCTGGCGACAGTAAAGGAAGAAATTGGCGAAAAAAACAGACATCCGATGCCTCCAAAGACGCCACGAGATATGATGAATGTTGTCGGATTAAAAGAAGAAGGAAATCCATACAAATGGATGAATTCTTTTAGGGAATTATATAGCATAAATCTAGATGCACTGCACTGCGGCATTGAGTGTAGTTCGGGCTGATTGAAGATTATTTTGGAGGTGAAATTTATACAGATTATTAAATTCTTGAAAACGTAAACTTTTTTTAGTAGTGCGCTGTATTGAATGATGCTAGATAGGTTTAAAAATACTTTAAAATGCTCATAAAAGTGAATTATTTTTTATGAGGACACTCAGGATATAAAGAATGAAATCGCCCAGTTTATTTTACTTACCATGCAGCTGGAACAAATATATAAATATTTAATATTTGATTCATTAAACTAAATCCCATAACTAACATACTTTTGAATTTTTTTCAAAGAACATTGCTCCCTTTATTATAAATTTTTCCAATCTTTCAATTGTATTATGTTTATTCCATCAGGTGAAGGAAAAATGATTTGCATGTTGATGTTATGCTTAATCTGTTTTATCAACATCCTTTTTGAATTATTGTAAATGAACCTCGTATCTCTGAACCATGAGTCAAGCGATGAGAACGAAGCTCGTGCTCTTCAAACTTCTATATCATAGAAACTGTTTGAATCAAAATATATTTCACATGTATTAGTTCGAGATACTTCTCCATTATTCCAACGAATCAAGACTTAAACTCATGGATTTATTTCATAATATGACCAATCGGTTGGCTGCTCGACTTTGCATGATAATGACAATGCATATGTTGATTCACTTTCAATTGTGTAAAATTGAAGAGGAGAGTGTATTTCGTATTCATTTTTTCAATTGCATTTTCAATAAAAGCATATGATGAGATGTAAGGTAATTAAATTGACTTAATGTAATGCAAGTTGAATAGAGAAACCTTTCTTAAATCTGTTTTCATTTGAAAACAAATTATATTGATTAGCTGTCCAATAAAAAATGTTAGTCCTAGGACAATTAAAAAGTAAAAAGCAACCTGGACAGCAAACTTCCCTGAATATCAAACTAAATTTTTCAGATGTAATATCTATCAATTACCAGTGAACTGTCAATGGAAATAGTCTTTAAGTTGAGTTTGCACACCAATAAAATCTGGAGGGTAGTAGTGATATCGCGCAGCTTACGTCAAGGTGTATACAAAAACAAGCCGATAGGGTTGCATTTATTATTCAATTAACAAAAGGCTGCACAAAAATAAAGCCTGCCACAGTCTGGAGGAAATAACACATTTTACATAAAATGTTTAGCGGATAAATAAATATTATCAAAAAATATAAATAATGAGATAAAAATGCGAAACAGACAAAGATAATACTGAAGAAAAAACGCAAAACTACAGACAAATAAAGAGAAAAAACTAACAACCACTAAAACACGAACTAATAAAAAAAGAAAAGAAACAAAAGAAAAGAAAAACGTAAGAGAAATAACAAAAATGAAAGCAAGCCTCGGCAAAAGTTCACATTAAATCAATAACGCATCACAAATCAAAAACTTTTCTGGCTCAATAGCAATAACCGTTAATTAAAAATGTTTTCAAAGCAACATTTAGTAATTTAAGTTCATTTATTCTATTGATTTAATTGTATTATTTATTTTCATTTGAAACAGTTTCAATGCGATTTTAGTGATGAGGACATATCACTATTGAAATATAATTTTCAATTTATCTAAAAAAAATGGAACCAATCTGAAGAAAAGAAAGCTGGATTCGGAATCAGCGCCATGGAATTACCCTAAAATCACTGGAATATCAATGGAAAAAAAATCAGTGTTATTAGACGAAGATGGTCTACCAGAGTGTGATTCATTAAAGACAATGCTCTATCACTTTAAATATTTTATACCTCACAAATACTCTTGTTTTTGATGAAAGATTACCTTTTTGCATCATTTCAAACATTTTTATAACAAAAATTATATTGCTGAAATAAAAATTTAACACATATTCTTTGCTCAATTACATTCGTCATTTTGGAAAAATCGACAAAGTTGAGATTATTTTCTCACTAGCAGCCTTTGGCGGCTATCTTGTTCGCCGGGAATATAATTTCAATTGAATCTCTTGTGTATAATTTGATATTCATGGTTCCTTTAACAAAGTAATTCTAAATTTCAAATCGTGATAGACATTTAACTAATGTTCTTTTAGTAGCCTGCCGCCTATTCTCTTCTTTGTCTTCATGAAAGTCCTCAATGGAGTCCAGTAACTGTCTGTGTCGTGTATCCTACAATGGTGTCATCTTCACTCTCTTATTCCTTTTGAAAATATGCATTTGATTTTAAGTTTAAAATGGCGCGGCACATTTTACTTCCAGTAGCATGTTCGCTGAATGAAAATATGCTAATTAAAACATATAATTAAACATAAAAAAATATTAATTTAGCTTTCAACAACGGAAGAGAAGCACGCAAATAAATAATTGTTTAAACAATGAAAGCGGTTTGAATTGCGTTTCAACAATGAAAAGTATTGTTGTAAATTGTGTCAAAAATATCTTTAAAAATTTATTAAAATTAGAGAAAAACATCGTACGAAATTTTAATTGATATCATTGAAATGTTAATTTTTGCACTTTCAAGTGGTGTAAAAATAATTTTTGTGCTATAATATTTTCGAAAGTTATTAAGGATAAACACCAAACTTCCGCTTAATTTTTAATTAATTAAAATTCGAATTAAAACTTCAAAAAAGGGCTCCGAGGTGCACATTCCCACCTTCCAAAGTTTGTTTGTACCACATTTCGTAACTTTAACTGGAGCGGTGTGCCTTGCAGAGCGCCAACACAGAGGACACACAGACATTCTCCGTTATTATTAGTAGAGATTAAAAACAGATTTATTTTCAAGCGATAGTATAAATTAAATACTGAGTATTTAAAGATGTTATATAAGTCGTAAAAGTAATTGATAAAAGTTTTCGAACATTTCTTAGCATAAATCAATCATTCCCGATACTTTTTGATCACAATACTACAAGAACTGTCTTCTTTTGTCATCGCTTGTACAAAGGGATATCAGATAGAGATTCTAGCAATCAATTTTAATTATCGAATTGCTCGTTGACAAAATCAAAACATAAATAATAAGCAAGTTAGAGAATTATTTTTTGTAATGGATTTTATTCCAAATCCGTAATCGCTTTATTTTAACAATTAGAGACACAACTTCCGCTTTGATCCCCTTGTCTTATCTGCACAGATGTGGTGAACTCATAAAAAGAAATGAGAACATAACATTTGGTCTTTTAAGGTAAATTTAAGAAATTTATTATTGTATAATAACCAGATGCAATGTTTTAATCGTAAGACGGCACTGTTCCCGATATGCTTTTATCTCTCACTGAATTTCAATTTCAAACATTATGTGCAGTTTTGATGTTAGAAAGCAGTAGAAAAGTCAAGTTCTTTTTTCTCTTAAATGTTTTCGGTGAGATTAATTAATTTGAAAGATTCCATTTGGCCTGTATAAAATGCGGAATTTTGACGAAGATTAAATACATATATACCTACAATTAAGAAACATCTACACAAATTACATTATGATATTTTTGTTATTTTTTCTTTTATTATATGTGAATATAATTTAGAAAATTTTGCATAATTCTTTTAAAATGTTGACATAAAATAGATATAAATAATTAGATTAACTGAATCATTTTATCTTATCATTTGTGCTTGTGTTGTTGGAAATTTTTATTGGCAAGGCGGAAAGTAGATTCCATTTGTTCGAAGTTATAATACCAAAACCAAACAAATCCAGGTTCGTAAGCCTGAAGGAGAAGGTAGATTCTTTTTGCACGAAGATTCAAGAAAAAGAACATTTCATGCATCCCCTACGCTATGTTCTCTTCTAATTTCATAAAAGTCGGGACTATGCGAATGAAAGATATCGGAAGAGAATTCAACTGATGAGAATTTTTTAACAAGGTGTCATATGCGTATGTTAAAAGGCAGTAGAAGTTAGAGGTAATGAATCAGATTTCAACCCATAATGTCTAAGAAACTGTAGCTACCGAAAAGATTCCAGTACAAAAATTGTCCATTTTAAAGAGCCAATAATTCACTAATTTGAATTATTTTCCCATCTCTAATAGTAAGGAGTTATAGGGAAATGAAATTTTCGACCACTATTTCAACCTCCTTTGAATTGGATGGCCCATTTACGAACTTGGCCTTCATCCTCCTATACTCCTTGCCGGTTCCTCGTTAGGATTATGTGAGTTCTCATCACAAAAATTAAGGCGGCAACTAGTTAGCAATAAGCAAATCTGCAAATGAACACACAAAGGAAAATATGAATATCCCGTTTAAAATATTGAAAAAGTACCATTTCGTCGTTTAACAAGCAACACCACCTTTTCAATTTTTTAAAATTTTAAAGAGGAAGAGTATACTCGATTTTTCGCAACCATAACGAATATTTCTGAATTTCTTTTCATATCTGGTAAGAACATGCGGTCTTATGTTTAAATCAAATGTTTAAAAAAATCAGAAATATCAATTATTGGTTGTGAAAAATTGAGTATTTACTTCCTCTTTGTATAAGTGGTGTTGCTTTTTAAGCGACGATTTATTTCGATACTTAGTGAATCAAATCTAAGTAAAAATAAAATTCCTAGAAACATTTTTATTTCGCACAGCTTTGTGTAATTCATAAATTAAAATTTTCCTATGCATTCTGTGATTAATTAAAAAGTGGTTTAAAAAATCCGTTATTGACTTAACAAATGAAGGTGCTTAGAGGTTTTCAACATTGTAAATTGTATTTGAGATTTTGTTTTTATATTCATGAAATGAACTGAAACATTTACTGAGAGTTAAAGCTACAAAATTATACAAACTTTATTTACTTCTTTGTCGCCCTTTGCTAAATATATTTCAAAGGAATCTTTTCAATAAAGTTTTGTAAATATTTAACAAAATTACTAATTTTATTTACTTCTTCAGCGCCCTTCTGCAAGTTTTTTCAAATGAAGCACGCGCACGACCTTGCCCGTTGTATAATGACTTCAACAAAATAAAAGACCAGAATGACACAGAGACACACAAACACTTCCTTTCATAAGTTTAGATTTATTATTGTCATGATTTTACTCTGATATTACTTCAATTTTTATGCCGAAATAAATTTAAATTTAATTAAAATCATACTTTCAAATCTTCATTATAATCATGCTTTGAGATACAGTATGCCTAATGTTTATGTTTAAATAAAAAAAATAAAAATACAGTCAAGCCCCGTTATAACGAATCCTCAACGGACCGACTCAGAAGTTCGTTTTAACCGAGGTTCGCAGTATCCGTATTTCCAAAAAAAAAGCCCTGACATGCTAAGATACTACTTCTGTAATAAACTTTTTAATAACATAATATTTTCAATAGTAATTAGGGACAAACGAAGTATTAAATAATATACTCAATATTAAACAAAATAAACATTTACCTTCTTCTACTTATTTGCTAATCCACTACATTGGAAAAAGATGTTATTTTTGGTTGAAAAGTTTTCGATTTTATATCCAACTCGCAAATTTTTTTATCCACTATTTTAAACAGGTCCACAACATGTTCGTCGTTGTTTTCTGTGGCAAAAAAATGTTCAAAACGTTTTTGCATCTGCAATTGAAGGCCCTGGTTCGTCTTGTTCTTCCTCCATATCTGAAGACGAATCTACAATAGAGTTTTTTTTTCATTTACTAATGCCACGATATCTTCCTCACTCACTTTCGCAGATGTAATGACATCGTCGTCACAACATTCAAATGTTCGATTTCATTTTGCGAAAAAGCATTCACTCCGTGTTTTTCTGCTCCGACAGAAAATTCTTTTCGCTTGCCAACGTTAGCCATGATCAATGCAAAGTTCACAGAATGATAAGCTAAGCAATTAAACAAAAATGGCAGAGAAAACACGTGATTGTTCCTAGGTCGTCTGACAAGAAAGTCCCCCCCCCTCCCTGGTTCACACTAAGCCAGGTGTCCACCGGGGGGAGGGGAGATAGAAACTGTAAAGAGACTTGCCTTTTGTTCCTTTGTCCCATTTATGGGGTTAGCAGCGACTCTAACAAAGGTACAGTAGGCGAGGAATGTGGTCTCTGGACCAGAGTGTTTCATGCGAAAGGTAACTCTTGTATAAGTTGGGTTGACTTGAACACAATTAGTAAATAATGTCCCTTTGGGCAAGTGAAAAGTTTGAAGTTTTAGAAATTTTCAGTTCGCTATAACCGAGTCTCTAGCGTTTGCTGTTCGTTGTAAACGTATGAAAATACATTATTAACATAGGCCTTCAGTTGGGACCATGTGAAAGGTTCGCTTTAACCGAGGGTTCGTTATATTCGGGGTTCACTATATCGTGGTTCGACTGTATATATCTGTAAAATTTGCTTTATTTCAATATTGACAATTCATAATTTCATGATTTCAATGCCTAGATAAAATAATTACACATTTCAAATGTGAGAATCTTTATTGTCGATTCCCTAATTATAACCTCCCTATATCCCTCTCCATTATGTCCCCCCTCTCTCCAATAATATCACCCAGGTCAGAACGTTCCGGCATTGCTTCATTTACGACTAAACCATTGCATCCAGAGAAATGATTTCAAATTATTCCGAGCGAAATGTTAACAACTTTCGCTCGGAATAATTTGATTAATCACGGCTGTTTTGTATTTCCTCCAGATGGCGTAGCCAGGTCGAAACTGGCCTTTTCCGCGTGGTTCTTCACGGTTTTCATTCGAGAGAAATTCTCTGATCACATCAAAAAATAAATTAATTTAAAATCGGAGAAATAAAATATTTTAACCATTCTTGTTTTAAATCAGAAATAAATGATCGATTTATCACCGCAAAAAATTGAAACTTATATCGTTCTTAGAACATCGGATGCAATAGTTTTAAAAATTCCAAATAAAAAATATTTTGATAAGTGGCTATTATTTAAAAATTTCTTTAAATTCAGCGAATTACGTTAGTTGTTCTAAACAAATTTCATTAGAAAGAAAATTGTTTGTTCATTCCAATTGTGTATCGATTTTCTTCTAACAATTATAATAATGACACTATTGAGAGATTAGCGCAAAGGACCATCCAAGATGAATCACCATTACGACAACTTGTGTGCCAAATTTCATGGCTGTAAATGCGATAGATTCGTCTGGACATCGCACACACACAAACATTGCCTTTTAAAAGTATAAATAAGTAATACCTTCAAAGGGGATTATAGATGGAAAAAAATTATTTTAAAAAAATTAAAATAATCAGAGAATGCTTTCATAAATTTAAAATCTAAAATGAGCGAGATTTTGATAATCTGTTAAATATACTATTAAAGCTAATTTTGCACAAATAATGAGGTCAGCGCGTTAAATAATCGTCTAAATTAATATGAAAAATAAACGTGCAAATTTTTGTGATTTTGACAAAACTCTAAGAACTAGCAACCTTATTTTTAATATAATCTTAATTTTTCTTGATTTTTCCCCCACAGGAAATACGATTTATTATTTATTGTATACTTTAAGTTATGTGTGTTTCATACATTCGCATTCTTTCCATTTATAAATCTAAACACAATGTTCTTTTTGCTACCTAATAAATTATTGTTTTCTTGTATTCTCTCCTTTTTGTGTGTGTCTTGAAAGTTTATTTTCTGGTGATCGAACCAACTGAAATTCACAATGAAAGGACATTTCGAATTCTGAAACTACTAGCAAACAAACAACGAAATTATTCTAAAAATGGTTTTTTTTGGTGGTTATTGTACAAATTGCATTTACTCTACATAGTTTCTGGTATAGATTGATATAAAAAATGGAAATATATAATTTAAAAAAATTCTGATTATGTATATGTCTAGGGTAGACATATATTTCAGTTCTTAAATAAAACTTCAAATATTCGAATATATGCTACCGTAGCTTCTTGTTGCGAGTGCTTATTATAATGCATTTACTATATTCAATAAAAATTACTAGCAAAAACTGAGGTTATATCGTATATTAATAACTGAGGTTATATCGTCTGTTAATATTCTTTTTTAAAAAAATATGAAAATATATTTCTTTCAAAATAACTAAGTCTAGACAGCTAATTGGTTATTTAAAACATTTCGTCGTTGCATTTTTTTATGTTAAAGTGGATTGAGAAGAGTCACAACAAAATATGAAAAATTTATCTAACTAAAAATCATTTTCAATTTTAATAATTAAATTCACGGATGTAATATTTTATGTATCATACTAATTACAAACAAGCAAGTCAGGAAGATGGAAGATGATTTATAAATTGATAAGAAGTGTTCTCGCATATGAATAACATCAACAGAAACATCTCAATTCTTAAATTATTAAATTTAACTGCATCATTACTTGTAATATATTCTTCTTTTCATTGTTAAAGGAATTTTGATATTTTTTGGTCTATTTTTCTGTTGAATTTTAATGTCCCATATCAGATATTTCCATTAGAATGCATAAATTTTTCGAAAACATTTCCTTTGACATTTAAATTCACAGAATTTTTATAGGAATTTCTTTCATTTTTGGCAATCCTAGATAAAATACAACAAAATAAATTTACAGCGATCCCATACTTAAAAAGCACTTATCAGCAACGCAACTAGTGCATATGAGAAAAAGAAGAGAGTGATAGTTTTAGAACAGAGGTACTAAACCAAAACCGACTGAATTCTTAAATTATTAAATTTTACTGCATCATTACATATAACGTGTTCTTCCTTTCATTGTTAAAGAAATTTTGATATTTTTATATTTTTATGCCGAATTTTAATATACCATATCAGTTAATTTATAATTTTAGAAGTAATTTTAATATACAATATGAGTTTGTGCAATTACTACGGAATCTGAAGTGGTCACCGGGCAAATTTTTTAACTTTAAAAAATCTTACGCTAGCAGTGGGAGCCGGATCCTAGTAGCTTCGCTAGATCATTAAATGTAAGTAAACTGCGTTTATAGTGGAATTTGACCAGAACTTCGCTCCTAATTGAGATAGTGATAAAATTCCTGTATTTTCTGGAACCTTCATTCTATTTCTAAAGTTGCCAAATTTGTCTCCGAGGTCGAGTGTTATTAACTTTTATATCCATGTAAATCTCTCATCCTAACCTTAAGATTAATATGACAATAAAGCGACGTTACTGTTTTGTTACAGTATTTTAGTGGTTTTAGTTTTGAACCGGTTATGGCTGATTTGCAATCAGTGTTTAAGTTTGTAATTTATGAAAAAAAGGACTTGTTTTAATCTCAAATTGTTTATTTTGCACTTTAAAGGTCTATCATTAGTTATTCTATAGAACACCTTGTTATTTCATTGAATAACTAGGTAAAGTGTGAAACAATTTATCTATTTTACACTTTAACTGACTTTATCAGTTATTCTATACAATAACTGATTAAGTTATGTTATTCTAAAGAATAACAGAATTAACGGTGACATATATATCAAATACTGGGTACAGTCGGTCAAAGGAAAGAGGTCTAAAATGCAAACTCAATTCCCTTCATTAATATACAAAGTTGATCACCAAACCCACTATACTACCCATTATCCTGTGTGCTTTGGCTATTTTAAACTCAGTCCACTAAACAAATATTGCTCGTAGCCATGTTGTTTTAGAGCGATGAGTTAGAAACCGACAGCAAATCCCTTTACATAAGTCAGCAGAATAGCTCGTACTGCGCATACGCAATGGAAACATAGTTTTTAATTAATAAAAAATTAATTGTTTAATTCATTGTCACGAAACCCTCAATAAAACCTATCTTATGCTTCACAACATTTTTATAGAGTGCAATGTGTTTAGTTATGTCGCTTTTATTTATATAGATAGTCTTTCTTTACGATTCGTAATTTTTCTATAGGATCTCTTATGTCTAATAGTTCTAAATTCTACAATAATGAAACAGCCACATATTCTTGAGACAACGTATTAAAAACAATCATATTTACAACTTCGTGGATTTAAAATATAGGAATAATTCCTATCAACGTCCATTCTTGCTTAATTTCCATTGCAACCAAGACTACTTATAATTGAATCGTCCATAGCAGAAGCCGCAAGATTCTTGATTTTTTTTTTTTTTTTTGAAATTGCATTTTTACTATTTTCATATTCTAAAAGGATACTTACATAATGAGTGAAGAAATTACAAAAATCAAGTAAAGTCATATTATAAGGATACTTACATAATGAGTGAAGAAATTACTGTTAATACCCGGATGCAGCCAATGCTCACGTGACTCCAAGTACGTGTAGCGGGCGGCTGCGAGTCTGACTTCTCACCAGATCACAAAGTTCCGTAGACGAACTGTGATGTGTTCGTATTACTGTCTTGATGTTTTTGTCCTGTGTCTGTGTTGAATAAATGTTTGTTTGATAATCCCTGGTCTTATTCTTCCACCTGCGCCTCTGACCCACTCATTTAACCTAACAATTACAAGAGTCAAGTAAAGTCACATTATAGGGATACTTACATAATGAGTGAAGAAATTACAAGAGTCAAGTAAAGTCACATTATAGGAATACTTACATAATAAGTGAAGAAATTACAAGAGTCAAGTGAAGTCACATTATAGGGATATAAAATCTACCACCCAAAAAAATTAACCAATTTTCTTAAGTTTCCAAGATTTTGATATTATTTATTCATGTGGTTTCTGCAATCAACGATACAATTCTACTCACCTTCCAGTAAATAATTTTCCAACAATATCACCTCCTAAGAGTATTTTAATACCGCCCGAATTCATCTGAGCAGCCCTGAATATAATAACTCATTTTTCAGTTCACAGATCCAGAAATACTCAAAAATGTTTTTAAAAAACCCACAAATGGACATATAGAAACCTCGTTTTATTTTCCGGAATCTAATTTATTCCGCTATCTGACCCTCGTTTTTACAGAATTTTCACTCTCAAAGTGAGTTTAGAACGCGGAATTACTAATTATATTTGTTGAAATAAGTTTTGTGAATACGAAACTGCGCTAGAAAAACTACATTTAAAGTCTCTTGGTAAATATTTTAGTAGATTTCCTTTGAATTTTTTTCCTACAATTTAAAACTAAATCTATTTTTGTACTATATGTACTTTTCTCTTTTAAGGAACAAAAAAACTTGCCTTTTTTGTAAAAAAAATATCTAAAACGCATATCAATCGATATACACGGTAAATCTTTAGTAAGATTTTATTTTGTTTCTTCTTAATATTCTGATATTTTTATAAATGAATGTTAATTTATTCATTTTATTTTTCTCCTTCGTTATTCCTACGAAAACAAACTTGAAAAAGGCAAATATTTGATTTTCTTGGTCATTATTCAGTAGGGTTTTGACTCAATAAGTAATTCATACATCTTTTTCGTTTACGTTAAGGTAAAATAATAAAACAAATGTAAGAAAAAAAACCCGAGGAAGCATTTTTATAGAAAACTTTTTATTTGCTCTCTGCTTTTTAAGAGCACAATGCAACTATGTTTTAAATGTAAAAAAGTATTCATACATAAGTGAATAAAAATAAAAGGGTGGCTTCTTTCTAAATAAGCATGTTTTTTTTTAAATTTATGTAAATGTTTCTCTTATGTGGCTCTTCAAAAGAGCGTTATTTAGATATAGAATTTGGCAACATCTATACCATATGATTGATCACGTGATTTCAATTTCGAAATGCAAACAAATGAGTGTAATTTCGTTTGAACCTTCTTTTCAATGAAATAATATTGAATCTCAGCCATCCTGTCAAATATTATAGAAACGATGAAAGAATGCGAATTCAACGTGCAAATGAATCAATTGAAGAAAGTTTTGAAAGGTATTCCGGAAGAAGGAGAAATAATTTGTTTCAACGTTTTCATAAATTAACCCTCTCACACCGAGCGGGGCTGTCCCGGGCGGTCTAAAAATTTTGTTATATCAATTCTTTAACTCTTTAATCCTGACGCGACTTTTTTCTTCTATCTCCTTTAACCCTCTCACACTGAGCGAGGCGGTCCCGGGCGGTCTAAAAA
>BGPR01000015.1:3796854-3829542 GCA_013235015.1 Araneus ventricosus
GGCTGTCCCGGGCGGTCTAAAAATTTTGTTATATCAATTCTTTAACTCTTTAATCCTGACGCGACTTTTTTCTTCTATCTCCTTTAACCCTCTCACACTGAGCGCGGCGGTCCCGGGAGGTCTAAAAATTTCCCATTAGCAGCGACGAAGGCCGGTCTGAGGCGGTTGGCTCCTTTTGAAGGGAGGTTAGGTTCTGAGATCGCTTAGGAGATCAGCGCCGTAGGGGTCCAATTATCCTTGCCAACCACAGCCCATTTCCGTTCTCCTTAAGGGAAGGTTATAGAAGGGGCTGTTGTGGTGGAGTAAATGACCACCCAGGTTCTGAGAACTGAATTCATGTCGCTTCCTCCCAAAAAGTCCCGGTTTTAAAGGAGCTAAAAGAAAGAAATCATCTCGGAATTAAAGAGTTAAATGCAGTGCGGCCACCAAAAGCGATTTTATTTTGGGCACTCATTCGGCAGATTTGGTAATCCTGAATTACTTTTGGCGAATTTTTAACGGCTGGCCCGATTATGGCGATGAAACCGCACCGAGTGCTTAAGTCTTGTCAATTTTTTTTTATATTCTCTTTGTAAATCTTGAAACTCTTATGTACCATTTTTTTGGACTTTCATAATTTTCTTTGCTGGTTTAAAATGAATATTCAATTCGTCTTATAAATGTTTACAAAATGAAAAAAAAGACCTTCTTCAAGGCCAATAAATTTTTTCTGTGCTGATTTAAGTTAAAGCATCAGAAGCATACCTATTAAGCTCAGCCATAAAAGTTTTTTACTAGAATTCACAGTGTACTCAATGTAACGAACGAAGCGAAAGTGTTTGCATAGCAAACCCTCTAGTATTTATTTATTTCATCCACCCTGTCTATCACCTAACTTTTTAAAGATAACCTTTATTATAATGATTATATTAACAATCAAAATTACTTGAGATATAATTAAGAATTAGAGCCTGATTTATATTACTAAAATAACTTAATGTTTCAACAAAATTCTTAAAACCTTAATTCATTTCTTTTCTCAACTATCTAACTAGATGACACCTTCTATTTTGGAAATGCGGTACCATTTTAATTCATTTGAGAACCTAAAGGACAGTTTAAATGTTTATGGATTCCACGTAATTTTTGTAACGAATTATAACATTTGTGAATGACTTTGTGTCAGTTTATAAGTTTAAAATTGTGGTAACTCGATGCCCAGAAAATTTCCGAGCATACTACTTAAGGGGTTAAACATAGTTTGTGCCAAGTATAACACACACTATGTTAACATGAATAAAATTTTTCATCTAAGATTCAACTGATTCGTTATACCTAAGAGACCTATTTAATATGTTGCCAATACAAATTTTCAGAAGTTCATTTTATCTTTAGTAAATAACGAGTATACGAATTCAGCAATATTTGACTTCAGTTTTTTCGTAGTCGCAAGAAATTTTGTCATTTCAGAGTAAAAAAATAAAAAATAGCAGTGTGAATAATCACTGTCACAACGGCAATGACATAAAAACATATAGACTATACTTAAAACGAGAGAAATTGCAGGATTATTTTCAGTTTGTTACTTTTATAGCTTGTGAGAATCTAACCACCTGTGTATCCATTGTTACAAATTTATGGCTTTCTGTGCTGCACATGGCTTTTAGAACTGACTGCAATGATCTAGAAAGACGTCAATAGTAATTGAGAACCATTTAGAAGTCTCCATAACTGTACTGATTGTTTTTAAGAAATAAAAGAGATTGTAGAATTAATTTTTGTTTGTACTGCTGCATTCTAGATATCTGGTATGTTATGCAATTGGGCAATCTGATGCAAATGCACTTTATGCGGCATTCTATTAAGTAAATATTATATACAGTGTGTTGGAAATTATTATTTTTTCTTCAGTAGAAGAAGCGTGATAGAATACAATTTTTCTAATGCGCAAAAAACAGAAGACGCCTAGAAAATATATTACAAATATTCCACTTTATTGCGATAAAACATTCTCACTGGGAATCGTTGAGACAAGTCTAATAGAAAGCTGGAAGTCCGTTATAAAGGAAATTGCAGAATGAAATAAAACAGAAATTGTAAAAATGCTGTACGTTATGCTATTGCAGCACTACCGCAGCCTCCGTTGCCTTCTATTTTTTCCGCGAAAATTTTGTCTCGGTTTTCGTCGTTCGCCTCGGATTTCGCCGACTGCCCTCGTGACGTTGCTACTAATTTTGCAAAAACAAACGGCGAAGGTAAAAGTTCGGACAAGTCTGGGGCAGAAAAATTTATCTCAGAATCCAAATATTGCGTAGAGGTATCCCCAAACAAGTCTTCGACTGTGAGGAAACAGACCCCGGCAGTGTCTTTTGATGGCAATGCTTATGAAAAACAGTCTTAACTTTTTGTTGGGTGGTAATTAGGTGCTCCTCGAGTGATATACAGTTTTATATTTATTTCATATTAATTTATTTTTGTGTTTAGTATTAAACACTATATTTATTCTCTACAAAATCAGTTTTTGATATATATTTTGGAATATCTAAAAAATAATTAATTAGATTAGCATTGATTCATATGGAAATAATTGCCTCGGTTTTCGTCAGTTTCGGAATTCGTCGATTGTTTTCGAACGGATTATCATCGAAAACCGAGCTATCACTGTATTTGTAAGCGTTCAAAGTTGGACCGTTTTGATCGTTAGGTGTTTTTTACAGTAGTAGATAATGAACTGTACATTTATAATTTATAAGTTTTTTGTATAATATATGGGGGCGGTCCAATAATAAAGGTACAAGGTAAAATTACACTGACATTTATGATTCAAGAAAATATTGAATGCATTTCACAAAAACTGCATACTTTTGTTTATTTCCCGACATAATCTCCGTAAACGTTGCGACATTTATCCCAGCGTGACACTAGTTTGAACATTTCTTTATGGTATGGTTTGTCAAGTTACTTGAAGTATTCTAGAACGGTGTTTCGCAGCGAGCCGAAACATTGAGGAAGTTTAGGTCGCATATGATTTCATGAATAGTATCTTAAGAATTCCAGTCACTTCAACAATTTCACGAACTTTTATGCGACAATCTTCCTTAATAAAACTTTCGACTTTTGAGCAGTAGTCAAACGTGTGTGAAGTCCTTCGTCTGTCTTTTTTCTTCTGCGGATCATCCTTGAGATCCTTTCGTCTATTTTTAAAATTTTTAGCACCGAAGGCTCACTTCTTTTTGGCTTAAAACGTTCGGCCCATAAACACCCAGCAATCTGCGATGAATTTTGTTCTATTAACTCCTTAATCTTGCAAACATCCGACAACTGCACGCACCTCAAACTTTTCATATTCTGCGATTAGACACGCCATTGCTTTCTGGAAATAATAGAAAATAATTCCAGGTAATATAAAGGGACTTCTAAAATGATATTATTATAAATAAAATATTTCCCATCTCATAGTAACTGATGATTTTATCTTTTTGACGGTATAAACTATGATTATAAAAATTATATATTTGAAACGACTTGGTATTTACTTAGATCGAGTCATGACACTTGTTGATTCTAACTTCAGTGAATTTATGAATATACAAAACTTACGCTATAAACTAATTTTTGAAGGCGGAGAATTTTGCGAATCAAATTATGAAGTCGGTTTTCTTAGATTTTTGACTCAAGTGGACTTCTAATAAATTAATTTTGGAGCGAAATTTCTCTCATATTCTGAAAATGCAAGTATAATTTGCTACAGGTAAACTAATTTTAATGCAACAGAAAACAATTTTTTACTATAAGCGTTACGATTTTATTTATTAAACAAACATTAAGTTTTGAAGATAATCGAAGGCTTTTAGGAGTTAGAATTTCACGCCGCCATACAAAGCATTGGTTGGAAGAGAGGTGTGATATTTGAACAAGGATCCCTTATTCATATTTTCACATGAAATCATACGGAGGAAGTTTGACATATACTAGATTCATCTTCAAAGAAACTCGCGTTTACAACGAATTTTGAAGGAATCAGAATTCAAATCGTCGATTTGCGCTCACGAATGTGGTATGCTGACATCGGGTCAGTATGGAAGTTGCTTCACATTAGACTTCATATTTGTAATCGAAAGTTTAACCAGCAGATTAAGTGTTTGGTATTTAAAATATCATTTCTATTTATCATAGAATGACTCCTGAAAGTTATACTCCAAACTTAATAAAAGAAAAACGTTTACATGATCGAATATTTTATACTTGCATTAATAAAATTCCTTTAAAATGATAAAAGACTACGAAATAATTCTGCAAAAGAAATGTTTTCTAAATTTAAAGAGAAATATTCTGCGAAATTATATCTTTGCTTCGATACATTTTGCTTAGAAAATATTTCACAAACAATGGGCAAAACTTTTTTCCAGTTTAATTCAATAAGAATGGGGAATTTTTCTTTCATTTTTCCTAGAAAATGCACTCTCTATAACTATAATGAAATAGATAAATTCGCCATATTTCGAGAAACCCCTGTCTGAAAACCATCTGTTTTCTTTCACTTTCAATATCAGAAACAAAATGAAAACGCCCAAGTTTTCTCCAAACATTTTCTGATCCTAATTCTTGTCCGTGACCTATTTATTGAAAGAGGGCAATGGGGTGCAAATACAAAATTAGATTTCGCTTTATTTTCCCTTATCGCTCTTCCGAACCATACCTACAAAATAAACAAATAAAAAAAAATAGTGAAACAACCTCAGAGCAGTGATGAAAAGCCGAACTCTGGCTGCGTTCCTAGAAGAGTGGAATTTCTGTATAGAGCGGACTTTGAACCGATTTAAAGCCTTTAGGTTATAAATCAAAGTGAAAGCGTGATGGTAAATCGGGCCAACTTTTTGGAGAGACAGGAAGAATTTTTTAAACGTAATACGCATTTTATGGAAGTAAGAATTCTTCAATTGGAAACGATTTCTTCCACAACAACAGTGTATTGAATTATGTTCAGAATCACGATTGCCGACGACATGTGGATGCGTAGTTTCCGGCTTGTGTTGATACGACTTACGAACATTCTTTATGTTTTTACAAAGAATTACATGATAAGAAATCCGCACATAACGGGAATTTCAAAATGCTGTAACAGTACATCTTGAATTCGTTACTTGATTTAAGAATAATAGAAAGTATTTTTGTTGTTGTTGGTAGAAATGGAATAAATACACAGTCAGTTGTAAAATTGATTTCAATAATAATAATGAGCTAGAAATGACATGTTTTATCGGATTCTTTTAATACAATATTTTAAAATATAAAGTTATTGCATTTTTTTCACTCTGTTGCTTCAATAAATTTCAAGATTTTCATAGGTTTTGAAGAATTTAAAAGGATATTTAAACAATTAGTCTATCATTATTTTCAAACTCTTAACTTTCTCCTAATATATAATCGTGGCCTTCGTTCAAATAATTGTTCTTCTTACTCCCTTTCTTTTCCTTACATTTATTTAGATCCTCCTTTATATCTTTTAACAGATGATTTGAGACTTAAATTCAGTAAAACAAATGAAACGACTGTTAAATAATTAACTTTAAGTTTTTTTTCATTTATTGCAACCAGATTATTCAATATTTCCATATTAAAAAGAAAAATGGAAATATATTATTTAAAAACATGATATTAAGCTTGAAATTACTCCATGAAAAACTGTTTCTTAGTCTCTACAGATAATAAATTGAAAGTGAATATCGATTTCCCATTCGAAGTATTTAAATACAATAACTACTTTGATATAAAAAAGAATATATTTTATTAATCTTAAAAGATATATATTGCATCAACTTAATCCAGGAAATATATTTATGTCCCTTATGTTTCAACGAACTAATTATTTTTATAAGAATACATTATTCAATATTAAAACATGATAATCTCACTTTAATGATGAAAAATGTTTTTACGCACTTATGTTTAATCAATTTCATAATTAATGAGTTATCCAAACTTTTCTTTATTCTTTTTTTTCTCGTAAAAAAAATTAAAACCTGGAAGAAAAAGTAACTGTTTTAGATAGCATATGTTTGATAGCTGATATGAAACAAAATTAGTTTTGTCTAATATATTTTTAAAGAAACAATACAAAAATACATTCATTATTCTTTTCTATGCAAGTTTTTACCGAAGTTAAACATTATTCACTAAAAGTGATATTCCTCAAAAACTTTTTTCATCTTTCAGATTAATATTTGAATTGGGGTGACATATATGGAAAAGGAGATCTCAAAAATTAGATCCAGAACGTTAAAAATAAATTTTCAAACGTGCTCATAATTTCAATGTAAAATTGCTTTTTTTTAAAACGGAACCGTGTGATTTCATACAGTATAGATATCTGATATAGTCTGGAATCATTATCCATGAAAAGGAAATTAGGTGCAACAGCAACACGGAATAGGTGCACGTGGGATTACTGCTTTAGCTTTCGCCGTCATGCCCAACCAAAATATAAAGCTCATTTCAGTCATCCGGCATAATACAAATGACAAAGTTCAAGCACAACAATAATTTTACGATAAAACTTTAAATACTCACTTAAATTCAACATTTCGTTTATATGTATACAAAAATGCAAATTTAAAATCATTAAACATTATTAACATTAAAACTTTATTCTTAATCTGAAGTTTTAAGAACAGAACGAAAATTGCTGTGTCAAAAGTTTAAATACAAAGCAGCTTTTATGCAAATTAATGAAATAATTCAAGCAGTTGCGCATATATTATGATATCTATATATAGAGAAAAGAGAAAGGCACTGACTGACTCATCACCGAATCTCCCGAGCCACTGGGAATAGAAACTTGAAATTTGGCAGGTGGTTGCTTCTTGGTAGCAAGTGCTCCCTAAGAAAGCATTCTTCGAAATTTTGATTTAAATTTTAATTAATTAAAAATTACCCCAAATTTTAATGTGTTTGCGACATTACTCGGAGCATATCATCACACAAAAAATATTTTACATCATTTTAAAGTTCAAAACATTAGCTTTTCAATTATGCCAATTTCATTTCCATGAGACATTCTATATTAATTTAATTAATTTTTGGAACTATATTCAAACGCAATTCCCGACAATGTTTTTATCGTTTACGCCTGCAGCTTTTTTGGAGAATTCGCGAAAGAACTCCTCACGGAAGGGAAAAAAGAAACATTTTTAACTGAGAGCTGATGATTACTAGTTGCGCTTTGAAAGTTATTCCTTTCGATACTTTGAGACGTAATTTAATAAATCTAAGTGTTCTGTCTTTGTATATATTTGTAAAAATACATGAAAAGAGTTGAAAGTACTTTTATCCAGGGCAACAAGGTACCTGTAATGTGCTACTACGCGAACGGAGTCGCGGACATCATCTAGTCTAGCTATATAAGAAGAATCTGACAGTTAGTTTGACGTTAGTTCAAAATGGCTTGATCTAAAGAATTTTCATACCAGGAAGCATCAAATATCGCTTGTATGGGAACAAAACCGATATGAATTTCTCTGAAATTGCAGTTGCTTAAAGAGGTCTAAACTTGGAGTTTTTTTTTCAAATATTATCTCGGGGTTAAAACTTCAAACAGAAATCTCGTTCTGGAAGGCCACGAGTTACCAGCTCCTGCTACGACCTTCGCATGAGAAACTTAGCTTCAATTGGGAATAATTGTCTTTTAAAAATTCAAAATATCATTGGAGGGCAAATACAAGTGAAATAGTTTAACGAAATATCTTAAAAATTATTAAGAATTAAACTTTGTATTTAACAGAATGGCACAAAATGCAGTACTTCTAATAAAATACGAAAGAAAAATATTAAATTACAAAAAAGAAAATGCAGCAAAAACGGAATAAGTAAACAATAGCTATAACAATATACCTTTTGCGCGCAACGCAGCAGCATCCAGTAATACTTCAACAATATTGTCCATAATCAACTAATCAATTAAAATAGAAACAAACTACAAAAATCATGCTTCAATAAAAATTATAATACATTAAGATTAAACAAATAAAATGGAAAAAACTATAAGAGAACTCGAATGGCGAATTTTTTCAAAGTGCCAACCGCCATCGGAGTTCTAATGTGGATAAATTATAAGTGATGGAAAAGTTCGCCATGTTTCGATGGCGGGTGACACTTTGAAAAAGTTGGTAATTCGAGTTCTCTTCCATTTTTTTCATTTTATTTGTTTAATCGTAATGTATTATAATTTTTATTGAAGCATTATTTTCGTAGTTTGTTTCTATCTTAATTGATTATGGACAATATTGTTGAAGAAATTACTGGAGGATGCTACGTTCCGCGCAAATAGTATATTGTTATCGCTATTGTTTACTTCTTCCGTTTCTTCTGTATTTTCTTTTTTGTAATTTAATATTGGAGGACAAATATTGCAAAATAACTATTTATAGAAGAATTTTAGAATTGGGTTACATAGAAAACCGTAAAAGGCTAGATTACCTTGCTTGAAACCACACCATCAATAAGCTCGATTACAGTGGGTCCAACAGCATATGTCATTTCGTGATATGTGGCTTATTGTCTTACTCAGCGATGAAAAAAATGGAATTTGGACGGTCTTAATGGATTTGCAAGCTATTGACATGATCTTTGAAAAAAAACCAAGGAGCATGTTTAGTAGACAGCATGGTGGTGGATCTTTGATGGTATGGGAAGCGATTTACCTAGATATCCCTGGCCTTCCTCAGTAGTCGGCAAAAGTCTGAAAACTACCAAGAGACACTTGCCAATCGCTTGCTTCCTTTTGGCAAAATTTTGGATGGAACAGATTGAGCATTTTAACATGACAAAGCTTCAATAAATACCTCCAAATCTACGTCACAATGGCTTACATCCTGCACGGTGTCAGTTTTTAACTGCCAGACCTAAGTCCTGATTTTCACCCCTTAGAAAACGAGTGGTATATCCTCGCACGTTCAGTTTATCAAATTGGTAAGCTGTATTCTTCAATTGAAGAATTGACAGCTGCCATTGAGGATGCTTGAGTTGAATTAAACCCAGAACATAAATGTTATCGGTGGAAAACCATGTATTTCATCTAATTTAATTTAAAAGTGCAATAATCAAATACTGTCATTTTATTTTTACTCGACTGTAAGAAGATAAATGTCTCTTGTGCTTAAACTTTTGTCACGCCTAATTTTGTATGTTTGCTTAATTCGATAGTTGAAAATAAAGACATGATTGTATAAAAAATAATTTCAATTCTATAGCTTTTTACATACATTAACACTGATTTAATATAGAGTGAATATTTAAAATGTTATTTTAAAATCATTGTTGTGCCTAAACTTTTGATACGTTCTGCACCACCAAATATGAGAACGCTAGGAGAACCGAAACGGGCTCTCTACTTGATATCTTAAGGAGGAAGCCTCCTCGCCACTTCTCACCAATCGTTATACAGAAATGACTGTGATTTATCGAGAGCCATTGCTGATCTGTCTAATCTCTACGCTCTCTGCACCATTAAAAATGCATCCGATGAGCATACGTCAATTATATGCATTTTTCGGGACGACGCGACGGGTAATCCCCATTGTGAAGACACGTGTTCCCAGTTAATACGCGGCACTTTACGTCCTGTTGCCTCTCACAAATGTCAAGCAATGTTCTCCATGACTGGCAGTGATCGCTCTCTGTTTTTGTACAAAGACATAACATTCAGTTAATGGTGTTATCTCTCTTGAATGACCAGTAGAAAATTTTCTCAAGCCTTACTATTGTTTCGGCAGCTCTCTATGCAACTCAACTAGGCTGTGACGATACCAAGTATCTAAATACATTCGTCACACTACTCTCCTTTTCCAAGTTACCAATAATTCTTCATTATTTAAAGTGGTCGAGTTGGCTTCTTCTATCTATGTTGCACTTGAAATCAATTTACACTTGAAACTAAAGAATTTAATATTATCCGTTATGCTTATTATATCGCCGTGCCCAACCCACCAATGTTGGTAACCATATGAAATGTTCACGTGATCTGCGATGACTTGTTTGTGGAATTTGGATATGAACTACTTTTGTACTAAACATTTATTTGTATTGCTAGGTTCTGACAGTTATTGTTACAGATTTCATGACCATATGCCTCGAAATGCTATCCGCCATTAAGTTTTGTACGCTAATGTATTAAAAGTCTACACAGATTAATATCGTTTCTTTTATTTTTAATTCTTTGGAAAAATCGCAATGGAAACCATGCATAATATTATATCATGAGAAAATTGATTTTCATTATATGTATTTTAAATTCTATCTTAAAGTAATGAGATGAAAGTATCGTATGGTAAAATAATAATATTTAATTACAGCAGATTTACAATAATGGACAATGCAGATATTTATAAGAATTTTCCTCAGTCGTTGATGTTGATTCAGATTCTAAATTTGAATTCTTGAAATCTTCAAAAACACAAACATCCACACTTATATTAACCAAGAAATGGGATATTGTCTGCCAACTTGGATAATAATTCTCTTCCTATCGAACCTGTGAATGTAATAATGTTGCTTTTTGTTTAAAATATTAAACTGAAACTGTTAAATATTTATAGTTTAAATTTTAAATTATCACAAATGTATTATTTTCAAACTCTCAATCTCTTTGTTCTTGTAAAGACAAAAATTCTTGCCTTAAATTCTTATTTACAAACTTTAGTGTTTTCAATTATCTGTTTTTAAATTGAAATGAAGTTGACTCCAGTTTCATCACAGATTCTAGAAACTCGTAGGTAAGACAAAAGTGCAGAGTTACATTTCTGAATCAAAGCATTTTACTCGAAAAAGAAAAACAAAGCAACCTTAATAAAAAGTACTAATGGAAAAAGTAGAATAGAATTTTTCCAAGGGTCATCTGAAGGTAGGAATGATAAAGTCTGTAAGGGGGGGGGGGAGTTCTGTTCTACTTTTCCCAATAGTACTTTTTATTTAGGTTGCTTCGTTTTTCTTTTTCTCGTAAAATGCTTTGTCTACTATTGTTTTTCGGTTGTAGCAGCATTTTGCGCACTCTGGGAAACAATATAATGTTTTATTTTATTGTTGTCTTTTATCGTTTATGGCGCTTTTTAGCTTTTTTTCAGATTTTGTTGATTTAGTTGTTTTACACTTTTTCTCTTGATTTTTGAATGAAGTAATAGATAATTCAGGTAATAGTTATTCTTTCTATTGGTATAAAAGCTCTGTGCCAGATTTGGACTAATATTACTTGATTATTTTTATTTTGGTTTTGAGTAATATGAACCTGATCTTTGTCCCAATTAAATTTCTTTTGTTAAATATTTCCAACAAAATTTGACAATTCTTTATAATGCATTCATATTTTGTGTGGAGTGAATTTTTTGTTATATGCCGTAAATAATTCTCTAAGCAACTCTATACCACGTATTTTAATATAGCTTCAACATCTAAAAAAGTATATTTAGTATAAGAAATTCTCAATGCATTAACAGACTGCAAAAACTTTCATTTGTAAAATTATTTGAAATCACCCTTAACATTTCACAACCACAGAAACATTACTCGACAAATGTATTTGTCAAGAAAATCATTATAATAATTAATTTAAAAATTATTCAAAATTAATTTTTTGGAACATTAAATTACTGAATAAAGCCTGTTAGAAATAAAATCAACTCTCAAATCTCCTTCTTCGCGCATGCTTGGCATTCATTCCAATGCACCGCTATTTTTGAAACATAAAATATTGTTCATATGTATCTGTCGACGACGCCGGATTGTTGCCCAAAGAAACGTCACGTTGGCACCTGATAATAATACTACATGAATATCTGACGTGGTGAAATTAGATTAACGTTTCGTTAAAGTACGACAAAAGACAATCTTATAAAGAACAAAAATCGCCAAAACATTTTTCACATGTACCCTATATTAGAAATATATTTATCGCAGTAATGAAACAAACAGAATGGCTGCAATATATAATTTTTGGATATAATTCATGCCATATTTTAAGCCAGTAAATTTTCCTTCATTTTTCTGATGATGAATTTCTTCAGCTTAATCTTTCTTCTGCATATTTGCTGCGATTTACATTTGATGTTTTCCTTTTTTTATCATCTGCATAACAAATGAAGCCAGACCCCAATTTTTCATGCTTTGCATATTTTACTTGGCTGAAACCTTCAACAAATATTTTACGCTTATTAATGTCATATAAATTAGCTGTAAAGAAAGAGGAAATTATTTTCAGTGCGATGTGATAGCAAATTATTTATTATGACGGTTATAGGAATGTTAGTATTCAGAAAAGTGCCATTTTATCTTCTCATAAAAGTGTAGTTTAATGCATTTGTTTTTATTCACTACTTAAACCTTTTATTTCAGCAAGATAATGTTAATGGTGATTTATGTACTCGTTCCAAAACAATTTGCCGAAACAACAATTTTACTTTACTTATATAATGGAATTAAATTTTAACTTTTTCGTGTTCTCTGAATTCGCCTTTTGATTTCAGAATAAAATCAATTTTAATTAAATGTTTTAAAATTTAATTATTACTTTCAAATGTTTAATCATTATATTTTTTAATTTTCTCTTTTTTCAAATGTAAACATTTTTTGATGTCAATTTTATTTTAAATGGAATCAATAAAAGGAATTTTTCAAAGATAATTTGCTGCGAGATCTGTAAACTGCAAAATTTAAAATGAGCAAAATGAAATAAATCACTTATAAAAATGCTTCACGTATTCACTGAATCATATTACACATAACATTAAATGCTAAAGCTATGGCTAGAGACCATGATTAGCAGGTTTTTTTTTACCTAAACTGATTATTTTACTATTCTGATTTGAGAATAGTAAAATAATATAACTATATATAATAATATAACTATATATAATAACTTTTAGATTGCGCCCATTGCACTGAATAAAAATGTCGATTTTTCTCTTCAACTCGCCTTCAGTGCATTTTAAACCTATTGAGAGGAAAGTTCTTCAGGCAGGCTTGAGAGTATTTTTGACTTTAAATAAAATTGTAACCAGATTATTATTTTAAAAGCGTTCATGCTAATTCTACCCAGAGGTGTAGTCGTAAATTAAGCAGTACTAGAATGCTCTGTCCTAGGTGGTATTGTTGAGGGTGTGTGACAGAATGAAGCGAGAGATAGGGAGGGCAGAGTAGGGTATCATTTCACAATAAAACATTTATATATATTTAAATATATATATTTTTTAGGTAGGTATCGTAATGTTGAAATAATAAAATGTCAACAACGAAACAACGCATATTTTTTAGTTATTATTTTATATTTGATCAAACATTAACTTAATGCATTGTATAGTTCAAAACATGAATATAAAGATTTTTTTCATTACTAGATATGCTAAAATTACTGTCAACAGCACAAAAAGAAGTTGAAGATTAAATATACCATCTGCGTGAATGAATTGAATTTACAAACGAACGGTTGAATGTGCCATCTGTAGATATTTTTCAAAGTACAGGGTGTCTGACAATTGATGAACCCATTTCAAAAATTAATAATAAAAAAATAAGGTTACAACTATATATTTTTAAAAATGAGATTTAAAGATAGGTAACGCGCCGTTACTGTGGTCTAGGTGGTCGTAAGTTATTCGACATCTACCATTTTTGAGAGCCATTATCTGCGAAACTTTTAAAGCTAGAAGAAAAATAAAAGCATGCATTTGTAGGGAATTTTACTCTCCTTAATTTCTTAAATCAATTGTAATTTGAAAACTGAATAGTTGTAGAGATATTCAAGAAAAATTAAAAAAGGAAACCAGAAAACGTACACTGACTTCTGCTGATCGGTAGCCATTGCGTATGAAAATCTCTCAATGTAGCAAATTTAGAACGTTGTAACGGTAAACAACCTATTTGAAAAAAAATTATTTCATTTGCTCTCTCATTTAAAAAAACTGCAGTTGTAACTTTATTAGTTCTTTTTTTATTAATTTTTGAAATGGATCCAACAATTCTCGGAGACCCTGTATATTAGACAATGGTCTACTCAAATTACTCATCTTCACATAACTTGCCACGAAAAATTTAAATAAAGAGAATTGTAAGGGTGATTACTAATATCCTTTGAAGGATATATTACGATATTTTTCTTTAAAAGAATGACCCTAATTATTCTTTTTTCAGATGATACTCATGTCCAATTGTGTAAGTTTTCCTTTTCAAAAACCACTGTTTTGAATTTATAAAAATAAACTTACGCTATTATTGCTACATAAACAGCTTCATTTTGACCTTATTTCATTTTTTAAATTTTCAGGGAAATATCTGTAGAGATAAATACTTTTCTTTTCATTAAAGTAATAGAAATTTTGTGCAAAAGGAACGCTTAAGTAATAGTTTCACAAAGTATTCATAATTACTATTTACAGTTCAACAAACTTGATGAAGAAATATGATGGATGATATAAAAATATTTTTGTTATTATACTTCACTCAGTTTTGCCCATTCCTTTGACAAACAAACCTACTGAAGTTGCAGCTAAGCAAGCAGCTGCAACTAAGAAAGCCGTATTTCTTTTGAGCCCAAGGTTCTTTGAAGAATTTACTATATTAATTTTTTATCCCCCATATTGCCTATCCTTTCACTGTTTTGTCCATGAAACAATGAGATAATAAAAGGACATGCACACCATGCCACTCACTAGAACAAAGAGGAAATACCGTTGCGCGAAATTAGAACAAAATTGTGACACTTTCTTGAATTTTTTCCTTTCATTTTCCCCCATTTAGATAGGTATTTCTTCTGTGATGCTTATTTCTTTTTACCGGGTTCCAAACTTCCTTTCTACAGTAGTGGTTGATTTAAGTTCAGTCAACAAAGGAATACAATTTACCTACTGACTTTCTCTTCTACATGGAGTAACAATTTCATTGAAAACAAACTTTATTTTTCTGAAAAATTTTTTGAAACTGAAATGCTTTAAACATATAAAAAGATAGGTAAAATAAATTTTCTAATCATCTTTATCGAATACTTTCTATCACATGCACTTACAAAATTAAAACATATTTAAGATAAAAAAAGAACTTAATGCACACACTTAATGCACATTGACTAAGGTTTGTTTAGTCAAATTCTGACCATTAAAGTTTTTTGCTTAACTATGATTTCGAAATTTGATTAAAAATAAAAATCATATTTAAAAAGGAAATATATAGACCTTATATTAAACTTTCACAACGATTTAAGAATTTTGCATCTGTAATTCAGAATACACCATTTTCCTTATGAAATGCATTCCAACGATATATCAAAAGTAAGAATGAAAATAGATATTTTTTAATCATCAAATAGATACAAGCCGGATACTCTCCATCCAAAATTTGTCATCTAAATTTATGCACTTTTAAAGACTTAACTTTAGAAGTCATGTTTAAAAACCGATATCCTCAGTTTTCGGATTGATCTCTTTGCTGTTTTATAACACACAGTTTTACGATTCCAGACAACGTTACGTACAACATGTGTGTTATCTTTAAGGGCAAATCAATTTGAATGCAAGCAAGAGCACTCTACATATTATGATTCACCCTTTTAAATTTATGGGCTCGACCAATCATAAAGTTCCGCCGCTTTATTGCTCAAACGAAGCTTCTATGCAAATTGTCTTGATGTATAAAAAAATCACAACGTTTTATCGTCTAATGAAATACTTCGGGAAGTCCTGATCGTAATATAAAAGCCGGCATCTTCTGTAAATGTTGCGAATTGTATAGATTATGTTAGCTTGTTCTATATATTTTTTCGGTGTAGATATAAAATATAAGTTCTATAGGGGTGACCGGGGATAGTTGTTACAGTTTTTTTTTTCAAATTTTTTAAAAAGAAACTATTATGTGTTATAAACTATATTTTTACAAAACACACTTTAAAATTTACTCTGATTATTTAATTCCCGTAACATGTTTTTTAAAAACTATTAGATGAGGATAATTCAAAGATGTTAATTGTTTTATACACATATGTTTATTGTAACAATTTACCCCAATATTGCTACGTTTTTACACTATATGGGGTTAATTGTTACATAAAATATGCTAATCAATAAAAACAAATATAATATCTTTTTTTCTTAGTATGTTATTATTTTATAATCTCGATAGAATAACGATAGGCTTATGTTCTCTTTTCTTCATAATTTCACTTGATTTCCTAAATTATTCTGATGAGTTATCATCATGATCATTGTCTGAATTACAGTTTTTACAAATATATAATTTTGGAGAACAAGAGAACCACTCTGTTGTCATTGGACAAGTCCAATATTGGTGAGTCGAGATGAGACTGATGATTGTCCAGAATAAGAAGGGAAGGCATCACTTTGGTGACTTTGGCATGTTTTATAAAATGTCGCATGAAGCTCTGAAAATCCTGCCCAGTGATACATCCAGATTTATTTTATGAGCCTGAACTTCCTTGAGGTACTTTTGAATGGAAGTGACGTTTAAAGATTTTACTAGGGGAAAAAGGGAGGAACTGAATTGCTATTTGCACCAACAGCAAGAGATATGGTTACCGAACTTCCTCTCTCGACAGTTGTCACAGCTCCAACCTGTTTGGTACCATTCATGGTAGTTACTTTCCTTGGATTTTGAACCATTGTTACTCCAGTCTCATCAGCATTGTAGATACCTTGACCCTAGAACTTGAATCTGTCGCAAACTCTGACAAAGTGGGAGAAGACAATTACAAGGTTCCTGTATTTTAGGTAGATTCCTTATAGGAACTCTACCTATTGCAATGGTTCTCATGACACGACTTTCGGAAAATTTCTGCAGATCTTCACCGATCATGACCCCTAGAACCCAAAACCACCCTTCGTTAAAAAGTTTATATATATATATATATTTATATATATAGGTATATATATATGTATAACGCTTTTTCCCATGTTATCTTGTGAACACGATAACTGGAGTAATTTTGAGGTGAATTTAACCAGCTTGGGATATGTTGCAAGGATAGTGAAAATCTCGGTCGAGTTCGTAGATGGGCTATCCAGCTCAAAGGGGGTGGAAATGGTGGGGGGTGGAAAGTTTCATTTTCCCATAATTCCCTTACAAATGAAAATGGAAAGAAAATTCAAATTAGGCGAATTATTGCCTTATCATAACGAACAATATTTGATTTTAAACTTTTTCGATAGCTACAAATCCTTATAAGTTATGAGCTGAAAAGTGATTTTCCCACTCTTCCCCTCCTCTCCCCCTAAATTAAAGTACGTTTTGACATAAGCATGTTACCCCTTGTTGGAAAGCTCTCGTCATTTGCAGTTTCTTCCACCCTCTTTCATTCTTGTAGCTCCAATACTTATGAGAATAGACGGCAAAATGTTCTTTTCCTTATTATTATTAGCAGAGAACTACAGGGTGTCCAACAAAGGACTCCCTGATTTTAAAATTAAATAACTCGGCAACGGAGATCGATAGAAGATTGAAACCGGTGGAATGCTTAGTCTGAGAGCAGTAAAAATCTCATACAGAAGTTTCAAAATTAGTCACAAATCTTGCCGACAGGTGGCGCTGTACGTTGCAATCGCTATTCAGAGTCCGAGAAGAAAGCTGTAAACTGTCATTTGCAAGCAATCGTTGCAACCACATCACAATCGATTCAAAATGTGCATTTTTCGTGCTTGCATAGGACAGTTTACAGCTTTCTTCTTGGACTCTGAATAGCGATTGAAACGTACAACGCCACCTGTCGGCAAGATTTGTGACTTATTTTGAAACTTCTGTATGAGATTTTTACTGCTCTCAGACTAAGCATTCCACCGGTTTCAATCTTCTATCGATCTCCGTTGCTGAGTTATTTAATTTTAAAATCAGGGAGTCCTTTGTTGGACACCCTGTATATGCATAACGCTTTGGCCCGTGTTATTTTGTAAACACGATAACTAGAGTAATTTTGATTAGACTTTAACTGGCGACGGATATGTTGTAAGGATAGTGAAAATCTCGACCGAGTTCGCAGATGGGCTAACCAGCTCAAAGGGGGTGGAAATGGTGGGGGACTGAAACTTTTATATTCCCATAATTCCCTTACGATTCAAGATAGAAAGAAAATTCTAATTAGGCTAATTATTGCCTTATCACAACAAGCAACTTTTGTACTGAAACTTTTTTGATAGCCACAATTTCTTAGAAGTTATGTGCTAAAAAGCCATTTTCAATCCCCTCCCCAACTTATCATTTCTCCATAGCTCTGTTACGAGTAAAGATAGAAAAAAATTTTCAATTAGGCGAATTATCACCTTATGATAACGAACAACTTTTATACTAAAAGTTTTCTGTCTGCTAGAATTGCTTATAAGTTATGAGCTGAAAAGCTATGTTAATACCCCCCCCCCCCAATTTTATCATTTCCCCATGAAATACCGTTAAGATTAAAGATAAAAAGAAAATTTCAATTAGGGGAATTATCACCTTATCATAACAAACTACTTTTATATTGAAAGTTTTTTGACAGAAAGATTTACTTAGAAGTAATGAGTTCCCATCAACCGCATTCACTTTTTATACGGTATAATATATAATTAATTTATGACTAATTAATTTATAGTTAATATCTTTGTTAAATTTTGTTAATTATAACTGTTAATTGATATACCTGGCTTTGCTCCGGATTAAAATGTTTTCATGTTTAATATTTTCAATGTAAAAATTACTATTGTATAAATATTATTATACACAAATTCCTTTTCTGATCTAAAACGCTTTCAATTAAAATGAGAATATCAATTGAACCAGACGATTTTTAAAAACATCCGTTTTCTTCATACGTTATTATTTGTAATATAGGTACTTCAAATTTTGTTAACAATTACTAATGTCAATGAAAGGTTTTAATGAATATTTTGAAACAATTAAATTAACTATTTAATTATTCATTAATTTAAAGCATGAAAATAAATCAATAGCTGGTCCCGATATAAGTTGTTAAATCGTCTACTTTTAAAATCTTCTTTTAGCATTCTTCCTTCTGGAAACAGTTCTTCGTATTATTTTTGATCAACAAGAATATTGTTACGAATTCAGTTTAAAATTAGATAGTATGAGCCATGAAAAATGTTTTAGTGAAGTTTTGTAACAATTAATTTTTAACTTTAATTAAGTAAATAGTTAATTTTAATTAATCAAATAATTTTAATAGTTAATTTGATAATAGGTTTTTTGACAGAATACTTTAATTTGATATTTAACTAAACATGGCGGGACCATGATTTGTTTAATAAAATCAATATAAAGTAGCCAAAAACGATAGATATTTAAATAAGAGTTTCCTTTATCCTTTTTACTATTGAAAAATATTTCCTTAACTTTAAAATTGTTTGGGATTTTCTGCCTGAGTATTTGGTTTGAACCGTCGATGGAGATTTAAATTTACTGTTCAAATTGGCTGCATTCATATCCTATGCTTTAAAAACACGTATTAAATTTGCCACACACAATGTTTAATAATTTTATTCTCTTATATGTTAAGAATTTAGTGACTATTATCTCTGTAAACATTGAGTTCTCTAAATGAGCCCATTTTAGTAGTATTTAAGTGTTTCCATGTCGCGTGATTTTACCATATGTCAAAGTAATGTTCGCACAATTATATTGTAACCTAGATTAAATAAA
Source organism: Araneus ventricosus (assembly GCA_013235015.1). NCBI lineage: Eukaryota > Metazoa > Arthropoda > Arachnida > Araneae > Araneidae > Araneus > Araneus ventricosus. Next base: position 3,816,508 of record BGPR01000015.1, read on the forward strand.
TTAATTTTTAAATCTAGAGTCTTTCTTCATTCGTGCCAAGAGTCAATTTCTTGTTACTGTTTCAGATAGGCTGGCTTAATGTTATCTAGGAGATATGTGCACTGCTGAGATGTTTATTTCTTTATGACTCCTACCTGTTGAATGATTATGTGTTGAGATATAAAAAAATTGACCAATGTACTGACCGATAAATCTATCATAACTTTTTGGAATGAAAAATGGAATGATAAAACCTTGATATAGCAAAAAATTAAATGACATGAAAACAGAATCACAGCGTAAATATTGCAATGTGTAGAAACAATAAAGTCATTGGCTATGTCTGTATTGATCAATATGTAATATTTCATGACTTTTGTAACATTAATGTAATGGAATCTACCTTTGCCTTCAAGCTTGCCGAAAAGGGATTTTTTTTCCTATTGAAATTCTTGACTCTACTCAGGTTAATCGCCTGCTGAGTGCGGAAGGAAAGAGACTTAGTACGCTTTAGAAAAGATGATAGCCAGTCACTTGCAGTACTTTTACATTTACACCAGCCCACTAGGATTTTATTTGATTTTTAATTACATTCTGATATGCCATTTATTTAACTTTCTTAGTAAAGAGGCCGTAATACAGCCTTGAAGCACTGTCGATATACTGTTGAAGTGCAGTCTCCTGTTCATCTGTGAAGATTTTAATTTTTAAAATAAACAACGCTAGGTACAGTTAATTCTGGTTCTGAAGCAGAAAAAGGGCTCATTAATGTAACTTGTATGAAGAATCTCCAATATATATCTTTAAAAATTAATAATTTTTCTATATTGTTTAATTATTTATTTCATTCAATTATGCTTAACTGAACCAAATTATAATTGATTAGAAATACAACTTACTATTACTAGCAATTTTCATTTCACCACAGTATCTCTGAAATGTCATAAAATTAATTCCATATTTACCAGCCGCCTTTTGCAATGAACAACCGGTCATCACTACTCCCGCTGCATCCAGAAATGTTTCATAGGGCATTGTACTCCCCTCTGTCTTGGCTTTATAGCTCCTCATATCAATTTTAAAAAGCAAATATTTTCTGCACAGTTAAAACTTACTCGGGGAAAGTTCTTACACTGTAACAAGTAGCCTCGACGAAATTGTAACAAGTAGCTCCATGTGATGCTTTTTTATATCTTGAAACATGTGAGTGGTATAATAGAATTGTACAGAATTTTTAAATATAATATTCCTTACCAGAAATCTAGGCTTTCTCATGGTATAGACGTCACTCAGATATCTCCAAGGGCTCCATCGCAAATAAGAAATGAAAATGAAAGCTTACTAACGGACACAAAATCAACATTGCCACAAGAATTTGATCTGCTATTGACTGCAGACACTCCAATTTTTGGTCAGGAAGACACACGAATGAGGGCTATCATCTAGAGTAATAAAAGTGATTTTCTACAGGAAGTTAATTTAAAATTTGAATATAACATTTTGCCCCGTGTAACAACTAACCCCGGTCTCCCTTATAGTTATTGGATAAATAATAGCCTCGAAATTTTAAAAAAGAGAAGTATATACATATTGAGTGGGAGAGTAAAGTAACAATCATCAAAAGGTACTTTAAGTTATTTCTGTTATGTGAAATCGAATGAAAAGTACTTGGTTGGTAGCCGAAGACCAACTTTATCATGCAGTTACAATCGGATTTATCTCCGCTTCGCAGGGATATGCAAACCTTTTATCTCGTTCTTTCGGCACATGTGAAAAGAAATATAGGTGAATGCTTCAAATTTTAATTACGAAATTTTTACAAGTAGCAGGATCAAATCTTCATGTGTGAAAGGTGAGACATGCCATTCAGAAGGCTTTTGATGGACTTGGTCGTATGACTGGGAGAACGGAAACAGGGCAGACACTTACTCAAGTTTGTAAAACCGTAAAAGTAGCCAAAAGCGTCATATCAAGAATCTGGAAACGATTTCAAACATTACTAATATATGCAGAGTAATTACTAATACTTGTTTCTAGGAGGAATAGTCAACTGACTTCAGACAGAATTGCAGAATTTTTTATTACTCTTGAAAACTTTTTTTATCCATCCTGGTACATCAGTAAGTTTGAATACAATGAAGACTGAATTAGCACAGAATTACAAGGAACCGATGGTGATTGCAATTGTAATTCTACCGGCACACCCATTATCGTAAGTGACAGCAAGGAATCATGGAAACGCATTCTGAAATTTTAATTCAGATCTTTTGAGGCTATTCTGCCTCAAAACATTATTAACATTAACATATCATTATGACTGCTTTATATTTCAAAGGAGTGTTTTTAAAATTTAGAATTTACAAAGTTATTCGATTTTTGCAAATAAATCTAATGTTGTTATCTAATGTTTAATTTTAAGAACGTGGAAGTTTCCATCTTTGATAGTGGGCAGATTTATCAAATTTTGAGGGTAAAACGATACCATTTTCTTAATGGGGGGGGACAATTTTAGATTATAATATCTGAAATCAATTTTCAAACTCATCTGAAATTTTAAGAAGGTATTCTGAGTAAAAAGCTGAAATATGCAAGTTATTTTCGCTTGAAAAATTGCCGATACTTTGAAATTCAAAACACCAATCTCTCCCATTTCAGCACTTTTAGGAAAGAATTTTCAAATTAAATAACAAAATACTGCTTCAAAACTTCATATTCAAAAGGTAGTTCTATTTCCCTGAAATTGCAATGAAGGTTTTTTTTTAGTCTTCTAGTTAAAGTCTTCCATTAGGGATAGAAGATAGACTTCAGTCTACTATTTTGGATATAGTTGAAGTAAAAAGGACCACTTTTTATAAAGTGCTAAAAATTGTACATAAAGAATCTACATATAGAGTGCTTCAAACAAACTCCTTGGAAAAGTTCTTTTCAAAGAATACATGATTCTACAGTGGTTTACTGAAGAATACAACGAGCTAAAGCGTGAGAACGTTATTATTTGTTCGCCGTACAATCCAGTCGAACTATCATGAAGAGTATCAAAATGTGGAAGAAATACATACCAGCTATTTTATTGCTTTACGTTTATGAGTCGGCCATACAGAGCACCGCACTGTATTTTGTACCCGGCAATCGGACAGGATAAGGGGGAGACAGGGAGGGAAAAACATCAGTTTTTTGCATTTAAATAAAAGGCTATTAATCTGAGAGGGAAAATTTAAACTGTAAAGTTATAGCTATTTATAAACCCTATAAATGGGTCGTGAAATGTTAGGATGGCTTAATTAGGTTAGGAGTAAATTAACAGAGAACATACATTTTTCAAAATATTTTTGATTTTTTAAAAATTTATTTATTTAAGCGAAACGTTTTCAATTCTACATCAGTAGTATGGAATATCTGATAAAAATTTCAGATAGATATCTGCATTACTTTTTTGAATTATCCCACTTTGCCTTAAAAAAACAGGATAATCGAAAAGTGTCTTTAAGTACTTTTTTCTTTTTTGTCAATCCGAATTCGCCGAGAGGAAGAAAATCCTATTATAAAAATATTGTTTTACAATTTCAAATGGCATCTATATGGTTGTTTTTTAAAGAAGAGATGAAAATTAAATTCAAATTAAAATATTATTTCAAATGTTATGCCTGAACGCGTTTTTCGTTATGACTGAATGCGTTCGAATCATTTCTACAACTTGTATTCATCAAGTGCAAATTTACATTTTTGAATTTCTGGAGCTTAAGTATTATAATCCTTCCGCTAAGCGTGATTAGAGAGAGAAATACCTCAGTACAGTTAGAGAAAATTTAATAAGCAAAATATTCTTACATTTTCTTATGCTAGCAGCAGGATTATAAATGTTATTTAAAACTCTTGTAATGATACTTGATACTATACTATATGCGAGATCCTTTTTAAGGCATTGGATCAGCCAGTGTCGGTGCAATCTATGCAAAAATGTATTTGAAACAAAGAAATTGGAAAGTTTTAAATTAGTGAAAAAAAATAGCACCCTTTTCACAGACGACAATTTTTGATGAAAAAAAATTACTTTACGCTGCATTCAACTAAAAACCACTGAAGGATATTCAGTTAACAGCTATACTCGGTGCCTTCTTATGATAAATAATCTATTCTCTTATAAGCAAAAAATTCAGGATTTTGGGAAGGCCGAGGGAAATAACCGTATAAGCGACCATCGTTCTAGTTCTAAATTAGATTTTTTCGCTCAGTTTTATGGGAAAAAACAGAGTGAAAAAATACAAGTTTTTTTAAGAAGAGAACTTTCTAAGGCTTAGAATAAACTATTTCTTTTTTTTCAAAAGCAAAAAAAAATGCCAGAAAAGAAAAGAGAAATACAGGAAGGGACAAAAGGGAAATTGAAAGTCTGTTAGGTTTTAGCACGTGGAGAATTAATTAGTGAATTAACTAATGCATTAAAAAAAGAAATTGCACTGCACATGTAGTGAAAACTTAACAGATCTTTGCGTCTATTATTCTAAAATTTTTATAATAATATCTTTTTTTTAAAAAAAATTGACGATTGTATGCATTTTTTCCAATCCTTCTTTTTTTAACAAATCCGAACAGGAAGTGAGTAATTCGAAGCCTCATCAGAAATATTTTTGAAAATCTGTTTAACGTGTCTACATTCCCCCCCCCCCAATACTATCTTTCAGCAACATCGTTTAAATTTTTCTAGAGTGAGTATAAAGTGAATGAGCTCTGAAAGCGTTAACCGCCGTTTTGGCCAAGTTTAGAGACTATCTGTAATACAAACCTGTGAAATCTGATAACAAATTAACTACTTTTATTTTGCATGCGTATAGATTTATGCAACAATTTATCTACCTGGATTTATTTCTAAGTATCAGTTGTCAACAAACGTATCATCTAATTGCATATTTGTATAAATTATTTATATTTAATAAAATGTGATAAATTTTCTCTATGCGACACTTTTCTTATTGCAATCTCAAAAGTCCTCATTAATTCCTTCAAATGTTTCCATTTCTGCATCAAGTGCTGTGATGAAAAACTTTCATTATATTTCCATTGAATTAGATGAAGCATGTTGTTTAAGCTCTCAACAAGGACACCCTTGGGTGTATGATTTACACCACATAAGCTAGTCTAGAAAGTGTCACCCTTAACTAACTTTAAACAAACCTGGATAATGATTCTAGAGATCATCGATTCAATTAGATATTCTTTGAAAGATCGTACTGATTACAATTCATTTTTGGCACCAGCAGTGCTTAATATACCTTGAAAGAACCTTCAATAAGTTTTTATGAATTCATTATTATACTCTATCCTCTGGTATCCGCACACTCTATTAGATATAAATAGCTCCTCCGATGGTCAAAGGTTTCAATACATTTTTAAGATACTTTTTATTTATCGATATTGATAACTAAACGAGATTATAAAATTGGTATTATTTTATGATTTTTGGGTTCAGTATTGCATTTGCATTACTATGCATATGCGTGTGTTAAAAAACAACTCCAAACCATTGCACAACAAACTATTTAACATCAATAACTTGTTTTGAAAAAGAAATGCACGCAAATTTTTTCTGTAATAACTTGTACAAATAGCTGTATTACAAAACATTTCGAAATGGCTCCTCATTGCTTAAGTACATCTAATCAATTGATACTAAAGCCGATGCTGAGAGATACAATATTCAGTCTAAAGATTTCATTTATGTCCCCCCCCCCAATCGATACGAGGGTGTTCCAGATTTCTATGTAACTGATTGCCGTTTAACAAAAGTTCTTCATATCGCCAATCTCAGTGTTGAAAACCCTATGTTAAAATATTTTACAGAACAATAAACCAGGAATAATCAACCTAATGAAATAAATGAAAGACTTGACATCGTCATAAAATATACAAGCCATAATTTTTATTCCTTAGATCCTACAGCGTTTAGTACTGTGGTCCATTTCATTATTCAATATATTTATTTTTGCATTTGTTTTTTCCTTTTTCACTGATTGTCTTTTGCGTTGTGAAAGTTTAATTGAACTGTAAACTTCATCAGGTAATTTTCCTTCTAGTGGATTATTATTAATAATAATACAATACAAAACAATTATGTACTTACAGTTTTTTTAACTTATGTTCTTTTTTAAATTAATTGTAAATATTCAAATCGAAAAATATGTACTAGCATCAGCAACTTCTCTAATTGTAATTTTCCATCGAAGCATAGCACCAGTATTACGATTTGAGAAATAGATAAAAATAGAAAAGTGACAAGTATATACGTATTTACTTTCTAATGAGTATATTTCTTCTTCTTCTTAAAATAAAACACTTTCTTTGGTGCATTAGTTTTTATAACACATGTAAATTGCAATTTTTTTTAATCTAACCTTATAGAAGGTTGAATAAGATGAAATTTATGGATTCATTTTAAGCAATTAATTATTATTTTATGATATCTAGTGGATATTTACTTCAAAACTTAAGCATTAAATGCATCAAAAAGTTAATTTGAAACTATTTTAACATGTATTAAATTTGTGGAATAAAGAGCTGTTTACAATAAAAATAATTTTAAAAAAATAATGAAACTTCTCTAAATTAAAATTATCTATCATTAAAATCCATAGAAAACTATAAAATTCAAATAATTTCTGCTATGTTTCGAGATTTAAGGCTTGTACGTAATTCAAAAGTTAATCTTTCAACTTTGAGACATTTATGCATTCTTTTGATTTGTACAATTCTGTGATTAAAACATATTACAGATTTTTTTGCTTATACATCTAGGGTTTTTACAAATAAGAGAGAAATCGCATAACATCTGAATAAACATTTAATATCAGACTCTTGACGTGATTTACAAAATTGGCAAAATTGCCATAAACAGCAAAGGCAAGAAACTGTTTAAATAACACATACTTTTACATAATTTACATAAAATACATGATAATGAAAACACTGTCAATTCAAACACAAAACTAAATAAACTGAATGTGCCTGAAATGAACTTTTTCAGGACAATGATGAAATGAAAATGATCTTCATGACGATATAAATATTATATCAAAGGCACATTTGAAATAAAGTATCAATGCTGCCTATTCTAAAGCCAATACATTTTCGTTAGTTTTGTCATACATTTTTATGCAAATAATATAAGAAACAAAATATAAATATATAAAAAGATTAAAAATATTGGATGTTTTTAAATGTTTATAATAAATACAATAAATAATAACATCTGTTCATAATGATCTTAACTAATGAATATCATGTTTTATAAATGAATTTTCAAAATTAAAAACAATAGTAACAACACTGCAGTATATACTGTATGCATTTAGAATTCCAAAACCTTGTTTTCCCACACACTTTGATAAGACCACAACCATTTCTTTTTAATTACTTATTCCACTTAAAAGCAAATTTAAATTAATTACATGAGAAACAAATATATAAAGGTAATGAAAACATTGTAATAATGACGACATGGTGGATGCACGAATATTGGCAAAATGTACAATGGCACAACAAATAATACAAATTAGAAAAACATCCGTTTAACAGTAAATATAAAAACAAAAAAACACTAAGCTAAATAAAAAAAAGAATACTGAATTTTAAGCTATAAATTAAAATTGATATTAATAATTCCTGCGTCTGATTATTTAAAAATGTTTGAAAAAATAATGAATTGGAATGACAGTTATATACAGAATTATCTCGTTTTATGAGAAATCGTCGAAAAATTACTGGAACACTCTTATTATAACTTTGAACCTTGAAATATTGAAGCGTTAAAGAAATTTGGCTTACCCGTAAGTACAACCCTTTTCAACTTTTAAAAGTAATTATTTTAAAAGATGAGTGAGAAGATTAAGTGAGATAAAGAAATATTATAAATTCTTAAATAAAAAGTATTATTTAAGTGATTAAAACAATGACATAAATAATTGTATGTTCGGTGTCTTCCGTGGTTTTCCCGTCGGGTTCAGGAACTTCCAAAAGAAAAGGTATTCAACGAGAAATCAAAAGCATGTATAGCTAAATCTTGAAATAAGTTTGTATTGACAGGATTAATAAAATTAATTATTATGAATGTAGAAGTAGCTTGAATTTAACCAGACGAACTCTGGTTAAAAAAACTAGCGATTATAAATTAATTAAATATTTCTTTTTTCCTAATGAGGTTAATTCTTTAAGCAAACGGTTATTAAAATGATATGAACTTCATTTGTTGTTTCTTTCTACTTTTACCTGGTAACAATGTTTGAAATATTGTCGTTGATTTATTTAATAAGAAAAAAATTCGAATTTTGATCGGTCCTTACAGCCCTCAGAACATCTTAAGTTTTGTTTACCCAGTATGCATGGCTGTATGGTCTCTGTCATTTCGTTTACCATTTATTATATGAAATAGGAAAAAAATAACATGACTTCACGTTTCTTAATTAAATGTCACCGTACTTTATAGATTGGGAAACTTAATTACGGTAAATATTTACCATGTCTGCCCATGATAAGCTGTCCATGTCAAATTTGTAATACTCTTGTCAGATAATGCTTAGTGAACGCGGGAGAAGTGTTTATATGGACAACATAATGAGTTTTATTTTCAAATAGCTCATTCGCTTTAAATTTGTTAGTTTTACACTCATAAGAAGTAAATAACTGTTTATGAAGGCATCTCATTTTTTCTGAATCTATCTATGAACATACATAAATATTTTTTTTAATAAAAATGCTTACATTTGATTGATGGAGCCATTCAGTGGCTTAGCTGCCTCCCGCGTAGAACTTCCAACGCCCTGCCCTTCATTTAATTTACAATTTACGTAGAAACCTCGAAATAAAAAAATTAAATTCCAAGAAAAAATTATATTATTAGTAATGCAATTCCCCGTTTGAAGCCCTTTATCTCTGTAGATAAGCTGCGAAATCGCATGTCCGCCACAAATCTTTTTTATTCATATATTGGCAATTTAGCGATAAAAGACGAAAATACTAATCTCATCATTCAAAAAAATACTAATCAATTCATCTATTATTCTCTATTACTTAGGATTTGTATATAATTAACATCACCACAAAGGTTCAATAATTTTTGTATCACCATTGAATTGTAGAAACTAGAGACGGTATATGTGTCCTCCCTGACTATTCATTTTGCAGGTTTTTGCTCCATTCTCTCTCCCATTTTCCGAGATCTGGCCTTACATGATCGTTATTTTGTTTTCATCTATAGTGTTCTAAATAAGGATACTATGATTCTAACCAAACGGCAACCTACATAAAATAAATAAATATTTCTTTATCAAAGTACCATCGAAAAATAATTCCTTCTCAAAGGGAATTATTTTACGACATAAATAAGTTATTTCCTGGGAATAAGTTCTAGACGAATTCCGTTCCTGGATCTGAGAACCATTTCAGCTGACAAATGAAGTTTGTCCCTCTGGTCTACGGACCGAACTCGGAAATTTCTTAAAACGTTTGCAATCATTACTTTTTCTTCCAACATCGCGAACTTTTGACCTATAAGAAAAGAAAATATCATAAATATATTTCTGCAACTCCTTCCAAAATATAACTCCGAACAAACAAAAAAAATATTTCTTTTTCTGTCATCGCAAGTTCCTTAAAATCGTATCTATAAATTAACATAGATTATAGATTTAACTCTCGATATTTACTACAAAACATGCAAGCATAGTCATTTATTATATTAAACGAGAATTTAGTTTAAGTTGACTAAATGTATCTCATCACTAATAATGTAACTGGAAATGACGTCGTCGTTTTCTTATTCTATAATCTTCTCTGTACACTTGTTATAATTCTTTTGTCGCAAATTTTAATAAGCAGGGCAAAAAACTTACATTTATATTGCGATTATTTTGGACATAATTTTTATATCATGTATTGAATATATATATATATATATATTAAGATTTATAGAAACACAATTCTCACTCAATTTTCTCATATTAAATCTATTTGTTCAAATGAAAACTCAAAATCGAGACAATCAAAGCACTTGTTTGATCAACTTTTAAAAAATGGTATTCCCGAATACTTTGTGCGACGATATCTCAAGCAGTGAATTAGGGGCTATCGGCAAGGCCTTTTTCTCCTTTTCTTCTTCTGTTTAGCAACAGCAATAACTGGTTTTGGGACATTTCCTCGTGTTTCTCACAGTCCTATTTGCTTATTCCTGGCGGTGTAAGCCTTTTTCTCTTTTATTGTTTTGAGAATACTACTGTATTATTTTTATTCTGGGTCTTTTGTATTCGGATTTTTTGCTTTCGATTTTTTAAATCATCTTCATTGTATTTGTCTTTTATTTCAGAATTTTTCCATTTTTAATTGCCATGTGCTTTTTGATGAGATAGCGACAAATTTTTACGATTTTCGTATGTCGTTAGCACAAAAAAGCACTTATTAATTGCATGTTGGCCATCGTTTCTTGCATGTTTTTGAATTTTTGTCTTTTGTTTCTTGTTTGTTTTGATATATATATATATATATATATATATACAGTGAAACCTCTTCGAACGGCCACCCCTGCATAGCGGCCACCCCACTTAACGGCCAATTTTTCGTGGCACGGATTTTTCGGCCCATAGACCTAATGTTAAAATAACCCCTAGCAACGGCCACCCGACCCCTCTGAACGGCCACCGGGTGGGTTGGCCCATCCCATTTAACAAACGCATCGGTTAGAGATTTACTTTTTAAACAGAAAAACGAACTTGAAAAAAAAATGGCTTTTTTTCCCGAGAAGGGTAAAAACTTAAAACAGTCACAAATTGTATCCTTCTTTCAAAAAATGCAAAAAATTATTAAATAAAGTACTATTTTCTCTTTAGATAAGTCTCAAACTTCATTTTAAATAAGAAATATGTGTCAGACTTTTTTATATTATGTATTATAGCAATTATCTTGTGATTGTAACGAAAACCCTTCAGAGCGGCCACCCCCTCTGAACGGCCAATTTTTCTCGGAACGGAGGGGTGGCCGCTCAGAGAGGTTTCACTGTATATATATATATATATTAATTTTCTACTATACACTCTCTCCTTCTATTTTTATTCTAGTTTTGTGATTCCCAATAAAAGTAAAAAAGTAATTCTAGGCCATTATATAGAGATCATTCGGAATATTTTTTATTCTTATTATTCTTTAGTGCGCACTATCATCCCCATGTGTTGATTCTGGTGGAATAGAAGAAACTTGTTTGCTATTATATTGAAGGGGAGAAAACATCTTTGCTTATATATTGAAGGAAAAAACACTTCTTTGCTATTATATTGAAGGGAAAAAACATCTTTGCTATTATATTGAAGGGAAAAAACTTATTTGCTATTATATAGAAAATGTTTTGAATGATATTTTAAAAGTCTGTACTCAGCACTATTATCCCCCATGTCGTGGAAGCCCGTAAATAAAAAAAAAACCATGCTATTATATTGAAATCATTTTGAAAATATTTGTAGCCTATGAAATTTTCCAATTTTAGTTTAGGCTTTATTTTCATAAGCCACATGCTGAAGAAGTTACTCTTTTCATCTGAAATACGAGTGAATCTCGTCTCGTATATCCCGGGGCAATCTCATTTTCGAGTTATTTCGGGGCTAGAAGGAAGTTTTCTCGCCACCCACGCTCTCAGAGCAGCTTTTCAGCAAAGAATCGATCGCCAACATAGTCTGACAGTCTCGTGTTGTCACTTTCGGTCACACGTCGCCTCTAAATTAGGTCTCGCAAACACAGTTTTCGTGGCGTTTTGAGGAATGTTAGTTTTACTTCTTCTCGCAACGTGCTGAGATTTCCATTTTTCTTTGCTTTCTTCTACTCTGCAGTTAAGGACGTTCTTTTTTGTGCTATACGGCAAATTACTCGTAGAGTAATCTGTATTATTCGTAGTAAGAATTTTTTTATTAAAAGTAGAAGAAAAGATTATTTATAACATATAAGCAATTATATAAAAGTAATAAGTAATCAGAAGTAAAAGTAATAATACAAAAGTCGTAATATAAAAGTTTATGTATAATTTTCCGTATAGTATAAACATATTTTATTTTGTTGGACAATCTTTCAAATTCCTTTTTACCACAGTAATGCAACAAAAGTAACCACAAATTGACAAACACAATGGAATCAAAACTCTCCGATGAAATTTGATCAACTTTTTATTAAATTTATACTTCGTAAATAAAAAAAAATTGCATTCTTTAAAACTGCTGGAACACATTATCACTGTCGTTTTTTATGTTGTCTGATGGATTTTTCTTTTATTCTTTAATTTAACTTCATTCTTATTTCGATTTAAATTTCACTTGATTCCTTGAGAGTTATTCTATGAAATAATTACTCACTCTATAACTTTCGGGTATATAACTGAATTAAATAAAAATTATTATTTTTGAAACTAATCTTTATTTATTTTGTATCAACTGAACACAAAAATATTGAACATTAAATGCATGCTGATTTTTCAGGTCTAGGTTAATCAATTTTTTAAACATTTCAGGCTGCGATTTATTTACTACTAGCCGCCTATGGCGACCAGATGGTTTGCCAATCTTATAATAATAGTAATACAATATTTAAAAGATTAATAAGCGATGCTGTACACACTGACACAAAGTAGCTTCATATCTATAAAGTATTAAGACTCAAAAAATCCATTTAACAACTTATCATAACTCATATGAGCAACACATCCCAGGAGACTCGACCTTGAACTTTTTTGCGCTACAACGCACACAGACTATGTCCATTTTTCCAATATATACCTTTATATGAACTTGGTAATTGTACTGTGGATCATACCTGAAAGCTTCGAGTTTCAGGTTACTCTGCCGGAGTAATTCTCTCGTTTGAACAATCCTTACTCGATTTTCCTCGACGCGAGCCTCCTTTTGTTTAGTTGTCTCATTAAATCTGGACGCAGCTCTTCTGGTGGCGATCGTCTTCGAGACGGTCTCTCAGTCTTCGTTGCTCTTCTGGTGGCGATCTTCTTCGAGACGGTCTCTCAGTCTTCGTTGCTCTTCTGGT
>BGPR01000015.1:3829552-3912674 GCA_013235015.1 Araneus ventricosus
TCTTCGAGACGGTCTCTCAGTCTTCGTTGCTCTTCTGGTGGCGATCTTCTTCGAGACGGTCTCTCAGTCTTCGTTGCTCTTCTGGTTTTCGGATGTGCTTGTCTGATAGACTGTCTTTTCTTTGGTGGCATATTAAATGCCAATGCTTGTCTATTTTAAAAGCAACGTTCTATCTCTCTTCCAAGTGCAAACTGGTCTTCATCCTGGCAGGGGAAAGGGCAGTTGTGTGGGTCAGACAGTATCGTTCAGGATTTTATGACAGGAGAAGGAGGGGAGGAGACACAGGGAGATAGTGAAATGAATTGCAGATAGTATCTCAAATAACCTTGAGTATCAGTAACAAAATAATGCAGGGAAAAGAGAAATACGCCTTCTCCCCATCGTGATCTCGCGTACGTCTATCCCCCTCAACACCAGTCGTGTCCTCATCGGAGGAGAATTGCGAGCGAAAGACTTTCGCTGAGTTGCGAGCAGTAAACTCGTCTAAATATTCTACAGTACTTAAACTAATATCATCAGAAAGATAATTTTTTGCATTTTAAGGTGGTGTAAAAATCGTTCTCGTGCGATAAATCCTTCGAAAGTTATTTACAAAAAGCTATGAAAAAACCCTCACGTTTTCGCTTAATTTATAATTAACTCAGAATTTAATTAATTTTTCACTTCAAAAAGTTGACAGTAATTTTTCTCTTGTTTTGAAGAGTATGTGTGCCAAATTTCATCAAGATTGGGCAAAAACTATGTATATATTTATTTATTGTTTTCTAGCCGCCTTCGGCGACCAGCTTATTCACCGGGAATATGATTTCAATTGAATCCTGCATCATTTTATATTCACGGTTCTCTTAACACAACATTAAACTTCAGATTGTGGTAGATATTTAACCCATGTTCGTGACCTTGGACATCTTCTATTCATTGCCTCCATAAATGTTTCTAATGGAGTCCAACCACTGACCATGTCATCTAACCTGTAATTCCATGTTGTCGGCACTATCTTCACTTTCTAATTCCTCTTGTAAAATATGCATTTGATTTCAACATTAAAATGACGCTACACATTTTGTGGCCAGAGGCATAATAGCTGGATGTTGAGAAAAGAATGAAAACATAGCAACCAAAAACATTCAGCTTGCTGGATATATTTCTTAATGTAAGCAAAGCAATATCTCGGAGAGCTTGGTTTACAGATTTCACAAAAATTTCGATGAAATAAAATATGAAAGCAAAATGTATTAGAATATTATTTCAGATTACAACAATGAAAGAGATATACGCAATCAAATATTTGTTTAAACGATGTAAACGGTTTTAGTTGCGTTGCAACAATGAAAGGTATTGTAAATTATGCCAAAAAATAAATTTAAAAGTTTATTAAAATTCGAGAAAACGTTTTACGACAACTTAATTGATATCATTGGAAAGGTAATTGTTTGCACTTTTAGATGGCGCAAAAATAATTTTTGCGCTGTAATATTTCCGGAAATCATTAAGGAAAAACACCAAAATTTCGCTGAATTTTTAATTAATTAAAATTATAATTAAAATTTCAGGAAAAGGGCTCCGAGGTGCACATTCCCACCCTCCAAATTATTTTTGTGCCAAATTTCGTAGCTCTAAGATCAACGGTTTGACCAACAGAGCGCCAACACAAAGACACACACATTCTCCCTTTATTATTAGTAGAGATTTACGTATTACCTTTCATTTTAATCTTTCCGGAATGATGGATATTCTACTTATTATTACATCACGGCAGAAAGCAAGAAACTACTTCAGGGAAGTTACTAACAATCTCGTGTATGGGTTTGTTAGCATTTATCTTTATTTTTATATTTTATAAAATAGAAATTACAGAATAGATGAAAGAAGTGTAAGTGTGTGTCAATCAGAGGAAAAAATTAGGAACGAAGTCAAGAAACTTTTAATTTTCCAGATGATTTAGGGACTTTCTACTGTACACAAATAGGTGTCAAAATCTATTTTAGAAACAGATGTCTATTTGTTTGCTTTTTTAAATTTGCTTTCTTGATTGAAAGTCACCCTATATTACAAGAAATTCCTGCCCTTAGGGACAATAATAAAACTAGAAGACTTTTGGAAACGTTTAAGAAATCGATTTCACTGCCTAATTGCGACACCAACACACATACTTAAGTGCCCGCAGCTCTTAAACATCTCAATCTCCACTCAAAATATCTATACCCACTGATATTTTAGTTATGTACGTGGTTTAATTTTCGCTTTTAGCTTCACGAAGCAAACATAGAACAAGTATAATCGCAAAAGAAATATCCACGAAATTTTGATGAATATTGCAGCTTTGGATATCCTTATGTTCGAGAAAACGTTATTAACTCTTTAATCCCGAGGCGACTTTTTTCTTCTAGCTGCTTTAATACCGGGACTTTTTGGGAGGAAGCGACATGAATTGGACTCTCCCAACCTGTGTGGTCATTTACCTCCTCCCCCCTGCTATAACCTTCCCTTAAGGCGCACGGAATTGGGCTGTGGTTGTCAAGGATCATTGGACCTTCTACTTCGCTTATCTCCTAAGCGATCTCAGAACCTCACCTCCCCTCAGAAGAAGCCAACCGCCTCAGACCGGTCTTCGTCGTGTTAAGAGGAAATTTTTAGATCGCCCGGGACGCATATTTACAAACCCTACCCTGATAGAACTGAGGCAGGAAATCAGTCAACATCATTGGCTACGAGGAGCAGTGACGTCGTTTTCAGCTCTCGCACGAAGCGTACGGCAATCATAACAGAACAAGAGTCGCCCTACTTTTCTTCTCCGTTTTCCCACAGCTGAGCATTCTTCCGTTGGTTGTAATATTTTTAAAAATGAAATTATTTTTTAAAATATCATAAAAAATAAAACATCCCACACTGTAAGAAATTATACTAATGAAAAGTACACGCACGAGAGCAAAGAACGACGTCATCGGCTCTCGGCGAAGTGAGCCAATCATATTGTCCGATTTCCTGCCTCAGTTCTATCAGGGTAGGGTTTGTAAATATGCGCCCGGGACCGCCTCGCGCGGTGTGAGAGGGTTAAAGTTACGTCTGTCTGAGTGGATGCAAACATAATAACTCAAAAGCATAACGTGTTTTGTGAATGAAATTCAGCATGTATGATCTGTTCCGTATCTGTAATTCTGAATATCATGCTCGATAAAATACGTTGACTGAAACAGAATTTTTCATAAACAGGTACTCTATTTTCTGCAGTGTACTTTGAAACAAAACTAAAAAAAAGGCTCCTTATTCATAAAGAATTTTTTTATTAAATCCAGTGCCATTCCAGTTGGAAGAATATGTACCCTACAATCTGAATACGGAATATATTTATCTGGGCATTAACTGACTTACAACCAAAAAGTATAGCTTTTTGATAGTAGTGTATACCTGCAAGTTGAATTTCAAGGAAAATGTTTAGATTTTCATTGCAAGTATAGTATGTACTTAAACCAAAAAATTATATATTTTTCTTTCTGTTTATTGTAGTATACTATTGAAAATATTGTGTTAGTATAGTACTAAAAAAAGTCCAGTATAGCATTGCCAACATAATCTATATATTTCAAGGAAAGCATGTAGATTATTGTGTTTAATATACATGTATATTTCATGTAGAATAAACGAAATTCAAACAACATTCTACATGTAAATGATTATTCATATTTATTATGCATGTTACAACACCGTTCAGTAAAAAAAAAATTCTTGGCATTTATTTGTATACAAGTTAGCAATTAGTTAGTTATTTTTAAATATTGAATATTAGTTAAATATTGAAAAAAATATAGCAATGTCGAGAAAAAGACTTCTTTCTTCTTGCACGAGTCAGTCGTTAAAGTAAAACAATTAATTAATCCCTGAGAAAAAATCTTTTGCAGAAGTAACGTAGACGTGGCCTAATCTGAGAAACATAACTGACTTCGGCAAATTAGTTTATAGACTTAAATATGCGCTTCTGTCTCCAAGTAGCAAGCGTTTTGAAGTTTTCGAATTAAAGAAAAATCATTCTTTGCTTCGAATTGCAGACAAAGGCTTTTTATTTAACAAGACAGATTTGCCTTTTTAATTAAAAAATAATTCTAGCAAAAGAATAAGCTACTTCATTCAGCTTAATTTGCGGCTAAAAAATCGAAAAAAGGAAAAGGGAATTCAAAAAATTATAAAAGTACGGTATTAGAATAAAAAAATTATTTTAACTTATGAAGTTTAAAAAAATTCCCGATAACGATTTATAAAAGGCGTCTTAAAGCCTGTTTCTCCAAAAACCATATGGTTGATAGATTTTCTGCATTAACGCACCGTTGTGAAGTTACATGAGAGCTATTTTCGTCGGACTTTATCAGTTTTAAGCATGGTCAGATGTTAAGAACGACACCTAAACTGCCATTAACTTCCCTAATAGCACAAGATGCTCTACAATATCGCTACGATATCTTTACGATATTGAGCAGTATTAAGAATATTCAACGACATCGTAAAAATATTGTTCGATATACCGTTGTGCTGAAAGCGTCGTTTTCTAGTCTTTAATACAATATCGGTCTGAGGACGTTTAATCTAGTACGGCAGATTTAACATGAACTAAACCAACTTAATAGCGAACTAATCAGTGAATTCTAATTACAAACCAACGATCCTACGAAAATATTCCATTATTATTATTAAAATAAATGATTGCCTTGCATCGAAATTTGTTTATCCGTGGTTTAAGAGTATATTTTGAGTTACAAAGTAATGTAGAATAAAATCATTGATTCTAAATCAACTACTCGATATTTTCTTGAAAGAAAAAAAAAACTCTAGACACATTAAATCGACTCTTCTTAAATGGGTTTATTATACAAACTTAATAAATAAAAGTAATAAAAAAGCCTGTTTCAAATTAAACTGATTAAAATTCGAAATTAAAACGAAGTAATTAAATGATCGGCTAACCAGATGATTAAATCAAAAGTACCTATGTTTCCATTTCAGAAGAACGCGCTTTATATGAAACGATTTTCCTACTTTTCAATTTTTATTTTATATAAATGTTTCAAAGTTTATCCAGAATTCTTTATAATATTTTTTTAATGAGGTAATATTTAACTGTATCATATTTTCAACTCGTGCGCAGCAGACATCAGTATGTGAAATATAAAAAAATGGAAAGAAAATAACGATTAAAAACTTTAAGACTTGTAAAGTAGTTAGTATGTGTTATTGCCGCCAGATGGCAGCAGGATCTCAAAGCTATTGGGATGTATGTGTTCGTGTGTGCAAAACAACTTTTCCTTCCAAGACCATCAAATTCGGATTTCTTTTGCATGGGAAGATTGATACACTCTTTATGGAATGATCTAATCAATTATCATTATTATGGAATCACCAATCAATTATCATTATTATGGAATCACCAATCAATGATCATTATTTTGGAACGATCTGTACTGTGTCTAACTTGGAATTAGGGGATAACAGCCTTTGTTGCTTCAAATCCAATAATTCTTTAATTCAAGATTAACTTTTCCTTCATAAGAAACGTCTTCTCTTGGAAAACAACCGTGATTTCTTTTAAAACTATAAATTAGCATTTCATAAAGATTCAAAGTATATGAAAAAGAAATTATACTTCAAAATAGTAAATTTCTGATAGATGTTAAGAAAGTTTATTTTTATCAAAAAAAATGTGATTTCAATTAGTTTGAACAACTTAAAATGTGCATGTTATAAGTATTGTTAATACTCTTAACAAGAAATTATACTCTTTTAAATGAGAAATAAATAAATAAATAAAGATAAAGAAAAATGAAGTCTTACTGTTTAATAAATAACTGAAAGTAAACTTCGGCAAGGTTATTTTTAGTACTTGAATTTTAAATGTACAATTTCAGGAAATGAATCAATAAAGTTTCGGCAAACAAAACACTAAATCGAAAAAGTTGAATGAAAAATAAATTAAACCGGAAGTGGTCAACTTGGCATTATTCATTAGATTAGAATCACATTCATACAATACATTTTTATACAATGAAACTAATAATGGAAATAAGAATTTAGTTTTGAAAAAAATTGTTAGATTTGCGTGGTAATTTCGAAAAAATAAAAGCAAAGATGGAAAAACCAGCTTTATTTCATAAAAAGAAAAAAAAAAAGCTGAAAGAACTCGGTCGCGAACATTTAGGCAACACATCTATTTAGTCCAGTGGTGCACAAACTATTTTCATTTCCATTATGCGTAAAATACAACTCCATTATGCGTAAAATAGGGTCTCGACTACGGTTTTTGAAAAACAAAGCCTCAAAATGTTTTATTGACAAATAAATTTCTTTGAATTTGGCGACCCACAAAAATTTTCTAACGACCCCTCTGGGGGTTGCGACCCACAGTTTACGCACCACTGATTTAGCCGATATGGTCTTATGGATCCATGATCCTTAACCAATTTGTATATTTATGTACTAAATTAAATTTCGAGATTTTTACAATTAAATCTATATTAAGCAAATCAACAATTTTAATGATCAAAATTACTTAAATAATAATTATGATATTAATGGTTTAATCAGAATAAAGCAGTGATTTATATTTATTAATCCATATTTATAACGATTTGTTATATACATAATCATATGAAATAGAAGAAATTGAGTGCGATTCCGATTTAAAGGGTAAATTTTGTGAAGGTGAGTTGCGTCATGTTTACAAAATTTGTTAGCTAGGTTTGGAAACATTCGAAAACTGATATTTATCAAATGTAAATTGTTAATAATAGAATAAAAATTATATTAACTATTATATTTAAAAGGTATTCTTATTCATTAAAATGATACTTGTAATCAAAATTAAATAATTATAATTAAACATGGTATATATATTTTATATTTTTACATACATAGGTGTCGGCTAAAGGAGACAGGTGAGCAACCTATCACTAAATGGAGTAAAAGAAAACTCTACGAATGCTCTGTGGGTTAATAGTTGTTTGTTAAGTTTCAGTGATCCAATAGACAGGGCCGTTTGAACAAATATGAGGGAGGAATGGGCTGGAATAATTTGGTACCCCGTCAAAACAGTAATCAGGAATTTCAGCGCCTATGATCCAATGAAAATACCTAAATAATAATATAATTGAGTAAAAATGTCTCCTATTCTGCGACGAAAGCCTTAGAATTTTGCAGATTGGCGACTTTTCAAAATAGGATTTTGATATTTTTTTAATTTACCCAAAAAGATGAATTTTAATTTATAGCAAAAGATATAGATGTTTGTGTGATATTACAAAATCGATGACTGTCTAGTAACAGCCCTATAACCATATTTGTAAAAATATTTAATACTATAATTTAAAAAAATTTTTGGTTCAAAATTATAATACATCGGTTTATTCGGTTTATAGGTGCCTTTGGGTCAATGGCGCCCCTGGACTACAGCCCAATTAGACCAATGAAAAAACAGCACTGCCAATATATGCTTCTTTGCATTTAACAGTCCTATAAATAGCAAGTTATTAAATTTAAAAAAATGAGCTATATTTTGTTTCAATTTATTTTATCATAATCTTACCAATACAGCTTCTTGGTCCAGCAGAGAACGGGCAGTAGGCGAAAGGATGTCTATCTAAACAATTTTCCGGCAGAAAGCGATCCGGGTCAAAAACTTCGGGATCTGGGAATGATTCTGGATGGCGATGCAACATGTAAATGACCAGCATGCATGTTGTGCCCTTTGGGACTTTAAAGCCATCTGGAAACATATTACAAAAAATTATTCAGGGAAATTAATTCATTTTAAGGTGTGATGTTTCATCTTTACAAAACACACTTAAAAATCTTTTAAGAGAAGGAAAGAATTATTTTTGCTTTTTTTTTATTTGCTATCTAATATATTCTGTCCATAAACAAAGCACATGATGGTTATTCATAGTAGAAGCAGGGGACGACGATAGCTTTAGAGACCTGGTTTCGTGACCGGGTTCTAGATTAATTCCCTGAAGATCTTTTGTATATGTGGACTTGGATTCAGGTTAAATCTGCCGTGGTGAGGGAAACTTACTCACATTGGTGTGGCGTGGAAATTTGGGAAAACCTGTGACGGTTCAGGTCTCGTTCTGATCATTCGACCACAGCTCAAAATTTCAAAGATCATCCCTAATTGGCTTCAAAATAGGATGTGTGTTTTCCAGAGGAAGAAAGTTGCGATTCTGTGAGTCTTTTTTAGGGAAATTTGCCATCATTCGTCGATATCCGGAGAGAAAAATTCTCCTAGCATTTTGTAAAAAGTCCCCTGGAACTGTCGCTGAAGTTTTTGCTAATTTCATACATTATACTAATAAAAACCCAGTCTGACCGAAAGTAATGACCTTTGCCTTCAAAGCGATTAGAATTCCAAAACATTCTTTTAAGACTAAGCTACATGTGAATGCACAACACTATTGTAATTCTGTTAAATATAATTCATTACTCCTACACTTCATGATTTTTCAACCTCAAAATTTGATACAAATGAGTGTACAAAATGCAGGAAAAATAAAAAATAATAATTTTAAATTTAAACATTATGTTAAATTTATTTAATTAAAAAATAAAATAGCTAAATTAAAATTTCCTTTTAATTATTACTTCATGTAAAAAATTTATAAAATAATTTTTTCATTATGTAAACCATTTAATTATTCAGAATTAATTTAAAAGTGTCAAAAATGTATGGGATAAAAGTACGCGCCATTACCCAGTAATGGCTAATCGTCATCAGGAGTAATAACTTAGAGTATTTTAAGGAAGCTATGTGTTAATCTCTTACTCTAATTGAACATAATATATAGGGAATTCTTAAATTTACTATGAAAATGACCAGGACGTTCCTTTTTTTATAAATTTGCTCGAAAATAGAACAAAAACGTTTTGATGAAACTAAAAATTTTTGAAATATTGGGTATGGTTTAGGATTTAAAAGATTCTGACTGTATATATAATACTAGTAAAAACTCATATTCCTAAAGGTTTGCCGTCGTCAGGGAACGATGGTATTAGAATAGTTGCAGGAAAAAATATATGTTTACTCAAAACTTTTCAAGAAATTAACGTTATCGATTGCTACTTCATTATCAAGAATTTAAAAAAATCAGCAGATGACAATAAAATTTTTCCAAACGAAATATTTTTGTTTAATGAAAGAACTACAATCCTTTGTTGATTTTACGACCACAAAATTACGTCAATTACTGATGTCCATATTAAAAAATCCATAAAAGAAATGGCCAAGAAGCCCATTTTCTTCTTTCTCAGGAAAATCATCTATTACAATATGCTATTGTTCTCTTGTCAAGAGGAAGTTGAAATAAAATTTATTTCAGGAACCATTTAAAATCCGAAAGTTTTGTATAGATGTCTGACTGAAGTCTGGACGTTCGGTTCTCTCATCAATACTCAGCAGTCAGGAAGTTTGACTGAGTTTTTTGATAAGTAAGCTAAAGGCACTTCTAAAACTGTTCTGTAATTTACATCAACAACCCCATGAATCAAAGAACGTCACTCCTTTCTAAGTATTTTAGAATAATCACCAAAGTTTCTAACTTCTCTCTGTGCAAGAAAAAGAAATTTGCTTTCTGAGATAATTAACTCTTGATAAATTTCCCTTCTGTCTTTATGCTACCCTATACATAAAACCATCCAGACTGCACGAGTCGTAAATGACAAAAATCCTGCTGTAAAAGACCTTAAAAGAAAAATTATGCTTCAAAGAAGAACTGCTAATGAGTTTTGAAGCATTTCAAACACCATATTTAAAGTTAATTAAGTAATGCATGTAAAATTTAAGCTAATTTTTGAGTCTAATTCTTGTCGGAGGCTTCAATTTTTTTTAACTTGATTTATGGTGAAAATAATTGAAATTCTTTTCAGAATTATTTAAAAATTTATCAAAGAAGATTTCAAATTTTTAAAATATATATCACAGAAAACCAGCAAATGCAAAAGGAACATGTCTTTATTTATGCGATATGCTAGTCTGGCCACACTTCATAAGTGACGGCCTTAAAATAAAATAATTAACCGTACAGTAAAATTTCGATCAACCGTCACTCACTTAACCCTATTAGCACAAGATATTTTACGATATCTCCACGATATTCTGAATGCCGCACGATATCGTATGAATATTGTACGGAGTCTTGTGCTAATAGGGAAACGTTAATTTCTGTTATCCGATATCGTCTTAAAATATCAACAAACAAACAGACATCTTTACAATTCTCCACGGATTACTTTTACACCCTCCTGTATAAAGCTGGAAGTGAATGCACTGTATAGATGGGCATTAATCTGTACTCCATCCCATTCTATTTGTCCCAAGATTGTTTTCTTGTCATCCATTCAAGTCGAAAAATGAGGCACGTCATTCACGAAGGCTCCAAAGTGTGTTATGAGACAAGGTTCAAACTCGAAAAATTCTATCTACTCACCCTCCTCTTCCCCTACGCGGGAGATTTCGAGTTTCATTTCTACCCTCGACGCGAGGTCTCAATGTTGGCAGAACCTTTGATGTGCCGCTACTCTCACATCGAGGCCCCAAATTAGAATCGGCGCATGAAGTGTTGGATTTTTAGTTCGTTTGAATTGCAGCATTGCCATTCCGTTACGCCAATTTCTATCGGTTTTTAAAAGTGACCATCGCTTTTTCCTTCCCTTATTCCAAAAATTCCATTTTGGAAGAGATGTGCATGGCCTGCTTATGATGACGAAAGTGACTAATCGTCGGTTAAAGTTCATACGGCGCGCCAACCCATCACTAACCAGTCACTATTGTATTGTAGTTGAACAATTCCTTTCTGTACATTATTACTCTTTTGAAGTTTAAATCGATCGTTTTGTAAAATTATATACAAAATGTATGTATTATTCACTCTCTCTCTCTTCTATATAAAGTATTTTATTTTCATTTTCGTCCCAAACTTGCAGTGAAATCACGTTACTGTATGTATTTATTAAAAGATATCTGTTATCCGTCCAAACCCTGATCCGGTGTTTAATCGAAGTTTTACAGTATGCGGGAGTGTACCAGAGTGGAATACTCGCAATTTCATTTTCTGCAATTACAGTGAAGTTTTTCAGGTTTTCATATTATGAAGCTCATGCGCATTGTCAAACATAAAAAGATATTTTCCAAAGGACATCAGCAAAAGAATAAAAACTTGCCCCAATCGTGCATGCCGGGTTCGTTTGTAATAAAAAATAAAAGAATGATAATAAGAAACTTGGGCTGTCGTGCAACGGCGAGCCAGACTGACGGGTTTTCCGCATTCACGCCTGCTGTTGGCATTGCGTGACAATTTGAAGGATCTTGACCGACTGTATTTACTCGTGCGTTACATCCACCTTGGTTGACACCCACACCAACTCAATGTGCCCCATTGAGGTCCGGTTTAGTTTCTTTTGCTTTTGAGTGCCGCTGGCTGGGTGCTTGGTCAATAAAAGAACACTGATTACGTTACGCAGACGAATCAACTGGTTAAAAATATTACTCTGAAATCACTATGTGATATCATTATTTGCATAACAATTACTAGATGATTTGTATGGCCGTTTTTATTGCAGTTGTGATGGTGACGTTGCAATTGCATTGCCAAAAAGAACCGCTAGTGAATTTTTAAATATACTACCGAATCTATCTTTAAAAAATTAAAAAAGATTATTTTATACGGCCCATAGTCATAGTAATATGTGTCATGAATAGTTTTCTAATGTATAAAATTGAATGAAATATTAACATGATTTTCATCAATCAGGCTTTCGATTAAAAAATCTTTATTGTCCCATTTAGCTATCAATGTTCAGAATGAAACAAAAAATTTTTTGCCTAAATGAATTGCATTTGAAAGAGCCGAATTTCACAAAAGTGCACGAAATTTAGCGAAACAAAAATGAATAAACTCATAATCATGCTATTAGTCTACAGTTGAATAAATAGTTGGAATAATCTGATTAAAAACTTCATATACAACAATTAATTTTCAGAAAATGTTTTATATTGCCATTTTAATAATAAATATTAATTATACGACTTCACTTCGTTCTTAGGGTGAAAAACAAAAATTCATCTCTTCATATTTGTATTTTTTTTTAAATTTATCCACGCAGTTGCGAATTACAATACCGAACACCAGCTATTTGCTTGAACTTTGAACGTCCAATTTCGATGAGAAACCACTCAGCAAAACTTTTGAAGCAACTTTAATTGAAGGATGTTTGAATACGAATTTCTTTTTTCTTTCTTTATGCATTCTTCTTATAGTTAAAAAACTCGACCACGAGATTTTGATGAATTTTAACACATCAGACCTCCCTGAGACCGAAGGAATATTTTAAGAATCATGACCCTGTGCCTGACGTTGTTGATCGTAACAAATTAATTGAATATATGGTTCTTATTCTAAAACTGTAGATTTGCCTAAAAGTTTTGATCAAATCGGCTAGCGAAAAGAGGAACTATACCTTGAAACATGCTCGATTTTTTTTCTCTATAATACTGCGCAAACAGAATTATACAATTTCGCAATCCCTAATGTACATATATGCATATTGTTGCAAAATTCGTCCTGTGCGTGTACGGTGAAAACGGTCCAACAAGCAGGTTACGGAGAATAACATTTTATTCTCCAATATTCCGGAAAACACGAACACAGAAAACAGCAAAAACAGCACTTGCACAGATTAGCAACACAAATTGACATCAATACACTAATGAGAACAGCAACAACACTTTCAATATCGCTCGGCGTCTAACATCTTACTAGCTCGCACAGCGAATAAAATTCCAAAGAGAGATTCCAAAGACGTTCGCACTCCAAAGGCAATCCCAGTCGATCAACACGTTAAAAGTCGATCAACACAGAACTATCGATGAAACTCTGTGATCCGAGCACGGTTCTTTTATAGTCTCCTCGACAGGCCAGGACGCTGTCATCTTAATAAATCCGGGTGTGGGCACCTAATAGAGATATCAAGAAAATTCCAGTTCTTTTGAGATCCCATATTTCCAAGTAACCAAATTTGTCGCCAAGTTTTTCACCAAGGTCGAGGGTCGATGATTCCATTCTCCCGGCATTCCCATACACACCCCTGTAGAACTCTCTTTCCAACCATAAGACTAACATTGCTGGGACGCGACTTTCCATGTTCGTAACAATATGATAATAAAATAAATTAAATAGGCAATAATTATAATAAATAGAATATATTTGATGTAGTTTAAATATTTCAAAAATTATAATGAAATATTTTATTTTAGGACGATTTTCAATTTTATTTCTACTTTTAATCACAGGAGTATAAATGAAACACGCGCTGCCTAAGGTTTCATGACACCAAAATTGTTTTATATTAAGATATTTGTGGTCGTAACCCAAAGTTTCTAGAAGCCTTTGGCTATAATTGTTATATACTTTTTATATGATGCCTTAAAAGCGATGGAACTTACCAACTTCCACATCTTCCTGTAACTGTCGTCCAATGAAAGGAGCAGGAGGATATATCCTTTGCGCTTCCTGCAAGAAACGGATACAAAATTCACTTTTTAATGGATTAATTAGAACATGAGAAAACAATAATAGCGGCGGAAAATTTGTGATGTAATTTTTTTTACTGCTTCCTTCAGTGCGTTTTACAAAACTTCCGAAACCGTTAACACTGAATCATCACTACGTGTACTACAAAAACATGATACAGCAAAATTTAATGGTCTATCCTGCAACCTGAGGCAAAAGGAAAACAATGAAACTTTTTAAAACTTAGTTATTAACTTAAAAAAGAAGTATAAAAAAGACTCGGAGATAAAAGCGGTGATGTATTGGTCCAATTCTTCCCTGTCTTTTTTATCGACCCAGTTCTAATCCGAGCAATTCTTCCTTTTCCTCCTGGCATCTAACATTGCACTTCATCAAATGACTCTAACCTTGATCGCTTCGGGGATTTTTTAGAAGAAAGTATTGTTTATAATGGTTTGTTTTTTTCTAATGGTAATGATGTCAGAAGAAGTTCTACAAAATTAGCTGCATACCCTCTGCGGGAAAGTAATTTTTGCACTCAGAAAACTTAAGACAATACTGTAAAAATTTTTTACAAGCTGAAAAATTCGGTATTTGTTGTGTTTGTTTTTTGAAGGTAACATACTCTTGCGACATTAATTCATTTCATAAAAAGATAAAAACTGCACTACTAAACAAAAACAATAGAAACATAGAAAATTTTCCGTAACAGGATGTAAAGATTTAAGAGCACCAATAACTGAAGAAATATCCTTCTCAACTTTTATTATACACAGAATATGATCATAGTTTAGTGTCATAAGAGCTTTGAATATTATTATTCTTTGTTTTCTACAGAGTGGTGCTATTATTAATAACTGTGGATGAATGACAAGATGTAAGCGATTCTTCGGTATAATACCTGGGTTTAATTTTGTAAAGACTTAACTATCTCTAAAAATCAAGAAAGTCCCGAGATAAAGCAGGACATCTAGTCATTTTATGCTAAATAAGAAAAGACAAAATCATGTAAGAAACTCATTACTTCAAAAAGGTGCAAAGCATATACAGATACTGCTGCAGACGTAAATAATTTTTGAAAGAATTTTCTAATTTATAATTTTTTTTCCAGCCATAATATGTTATCTTAAACTGAATATGTGATTAAGAGTGATAACAAGTATGAATGCCTGAAACTAATACTGTCCAATAATTAGTCGAATAGCTTCTATTTCAATACAGAAAACCTTGATGGATAGCGAGTCGAAATATGATGTCATAAATGATTTTCGTCCGGGATAAAGCAAAAAACAAAATGTGATTTATTGCATTCTTTATAATTAACTCTCAGAAAAGAGCAAGAAGAAAAACAATCTTGATTCAGGTTATTTCATTTAAGTATACAATAGTTATTCCAAATGAAGCATAATTTCATTTTTAATAAATGCTTCATTTGCCTGCAGAATTTTTTCAGTAATGGCAGAAGAATATTCAACTTTTACATTTTGAATCGAATTGCTTATTCAAGGATCAACATTCAATAAAATAAAAGCATTCTGAATGTAATTTAAACTCGAAATATATCAGTACATTAATCATTTCTTAAAACGTTGTGTGCACACTCTACAAAAAACCGGACAGATAAGAAGAAAAGTGAAACACGTCTTCCCATTCCCCCGTGCCCGAAGCTTTTTTTAATGGAATAAAGTCTAAAATAGTTTTTCTAGTCATGTAAAGCTAATTTTTATTAAAAATTGGTTAATGCTTTTTATTTAAGAATTAAAATGTCTTAGTTAGTATTACATGTCGATTCTAACTTCGCAGAGCTGAAAGAAAAAAGTATCTGGAATAAATGTTTTAGCGTAATCAACGTTAATTTCGTAGCGAAAATAAATAGTTTTTTGCCTATATGAACATTTAGGACAGTGAGAATTTTCTAAATAAAAATTGGGCCGCATTTATTTAATATGAGGATGAAAAAGGAAACAAATCCACAATGAAGTCCAATTTTTGCATTAATTTATTAAGTAAGTGTCAGTTATTTATTATTTGAATGTATTAATTTATTTAAATTACAACTGATTTACCTTAATATCATTTGTTGCATTAAAATATTCTAACACGAACAATTTCAGAATGTTTAATTTAGGCCGGACACTCCAAAGCGTTGAACCCTCTAAAAGGTTTCTATAAAGGGGCCCCACTGTTTGGTTAGGAATCAATCATATATCTATTAACATATTCAACACCTCTTTTCGAACTACGTGCGTGCCTGTGATTGATGTTGAGTTGAAAAAGACTCTACATCATTTCCTTATGTATACGATTAAAACAAACTACAATTTATTACTCTCCGTTTCAAAATTTATTTCGTTTCCGACCATGTTTAAATGGTGTCACAGCAAAAGGCGCATGTACCATTAAGTATGTTGAAAAATGGAGTTAACGCTCCCAAGAAACACGTTTTGGCTAGCAGTGATTTCCTTAAACCATCGATAAACAAGTAGTTAGTTACTATGATTAAAATATCAAGACTTCTAACATCATTCTTCTGATTTCTCATTCTTCCTATACATGGCTCATACCGCCATGTATAGAAACAATATTTGGAAGAAACTAGAAAAATGGAGAAAAATTAGCGAGAAACTCTCAATTAAAAAACTATATTCAAAAGCGATACAAATACGTCGATTGATTAATTGTTGATATTTATTCATTGATACGTCAAATAGATTAAATTTTTTTTTGAAATGACTGAGTTGTTTTATGAAAATTTAAAGAAATATAAATAAATATTTAAGCACGCCTTATTATCTTGAAATAAAAATCATAAAAGAAGGTTTTTGATACCTCCTTAATAACGAAGTAAAATTGAAATTTATCTTTCCAACGGTTTATTTCTGATAATTTTAAATATTTCATTTTAAGAGCTTATTTTCTCTCTCTTTAATATAAAATTAAATACCACACGGTCTATACCATGAATACAAGTTAAAGGATCATATTAATATCAGACAAACTTAGAAAGTGTAAATGAATGCGCAAAACCCACACACTCAAGTTAAATGATACAGTCACTTGCACAAAACTATAATTTCATTTCTCTCAATACAAGATTCCTTCTTTATGTTTTGCACAGAGGCAGATTTAAGCAATTTCAAAGCAGCGATATGTTTCATCTGGTTTAAAAAGAGAAAGTATATAAATGCACTCTAAGTAATTCTGGGCATCGTAATAATTGAGACAATTATTGCAATTAACCTACCTATTTAGATAGGTTTATAACAATAAACCTATTTAATTAACCTACACAAATTAATTATTAATTCCATCCTACCGAGCTAAATGACTCCGCGCAATATTAGATCATAATTTTATTAACCCTGTGTAATCTTTCTCTCTTCCGTCGTTTTCAATTACCACTTAAATATGAAAATATATGAATCTTGCGTATCATTACAGAATTACTTGATCATTTCAAATAATTCGCAAAAAATATTTCTAAAACTCATTCTTTCGAATTAAATTACACTGACCACGCGAAGGCATGCAACTGCTTTTTTATAATCCCTGCTATAAACTCCCGCCTTTTTTTCACTTGCTATATCCATTCAAGAACAGATTTAACCTACCCAATTAAAATTTACCTAATTACATTTTAAATAGCCGAATATTTTCAAAGAAAACATCAGCGATGGAAAAAGTTATACTGTCTCCAATACTATAATATACATCATTTGAAGATAATAATATTTAAGCTTAACATTTTATCACCAAAATATATGCTTATGTGTGAATAAAATAGCATTAAAATATGTGTCTTTAAATAAAATGAGCAGTTAATTAAAAAAGGAAGTATATTAAAATTAATTTTTCTCAAAACTATGTTTTTTTCAGATTTATATGTCATTGAAATGTACCTTTCGACTTAATTTTTAAGGAAATTGTATAAAATTTATAATAGGAATATATGTTATACACTTAAAACACAAAAACAGGGAACAACATAAAGCTTTAACTCATGCGCAAAAGTGTTCTTGAAAATATACTTTTAAGTGAAAATAAATAAATAATCAAGTGAAAAACAGAAAAAACAATTCATGGAGAATTTTAAAAAATTTTAAAAATTACATTTAATTTAAATTTATAAAAAATTGTTTAGTGTAAAAGATTTTTTAAATATTTAATATAGTTTTATTTGAAGACATCTGTACACAAAATTATATAACTTTATGTCAATTATTTATAAAATAGGCCCAAAAGAAAAAAATATTAGATGTTGTCTTAAATATGCACTGTATAAAACACGGAATCGGGTATTAATTCTTTTAAGGAATAAACTCAAAAGAAGGAGTTAAAAAGTAAAAAAAGAGTTAAAATTGCCCTAATATTTCAATTAATTCGCATAAAATTATTTAAATCGAGTATTATTTAGTTAATTCATACCTATACATTTCTAAGCTTTTTTCATTTGTAATTTAAATTTATATTCAATATAACCTTAATTAACATACAAGGTACCTTACTATTTCAATTAATTCACTTACATTAATTTCTAATGCCAAGCTACCGAGTCAAATGACACCAATGCACGCGAGCGACTACTTTTTATTATCCACTCAGTAATCTTCCAACTCGTTTTTTTAAACTCAACATTCAAATCTACGAGTAAATATACCTTAATGACACACTCCAAGTACTTCAGCCTCTTCAAGCAGTCCTCTTGTAATGGCTTCTCGGCATCATCTCCGCATTCTCGGTCCAGTTCATCGAGGATTTTGTCCTGCACTTCCGGATGCAACCCCAGCAGATACAGCACCCAGCTGGTGCCTACAGCAGTGGTGTCGTGACCCTAGCAACACGACCAGGGAAAAGAATCACCTCAAATGTATTTGTAGTTGACCAAATATATAGCTTTTTTAGGCTTAGACAGTAATGAACCTTTTTGAGAAACGGAGTATTGCAAAAATCTCATCGGGGTGAAATTCGGGTCAAGTAAGAAGACGAATCAATTTTTAACTATTTGATGAGAGGGTTGTTCTCGTAATGGATGAGTTATAATATGTTTCCGATAATACTGACCCAATAACATGATTTTGGTATCGAATTTATCATTACACTGGAACTGGTTTATATGAGAATGTGTAAATCGATCCCCTCCCGTCACTATTTATGTATAAATAATGACAGGGTAAATCTAAGAAACGAGTATTTGATTCTTAACCCTTCGCTGTAGAATGGGTCTTATTTGGGACACCATCATTTTTGTCTCTTCGTATTAATACTGAATATTTAAAAATTGTTTAATAAACTATTTTCGTACTATATATGTGACTTAAAAAAGGAAATGCTCAATAAAGAAACTGTGACCAAGTTATTAATGATTTTAATAAAAAAAATGAAATTCAAAATTATTTTTAATTACTTTTCCGATATTCTTCCTTTACATTCATTCAAATAGATTTATACAATTTTTTTTGGAAAAAAAATCGGGCTCTGTTAGGGTTTTATATTTATTTAAGTCTGATACTCGTTTTTTAATACGACAAAATATTTCTTAACCTTGTATGAAATATATAAAATACCATGCATAAAAGTAAAATTAATGTAAATCATTCTCTTTTTTCATAATTTTCTTAAGAAACAGACTATTTCATAGGAACATTTTGTGAATAATTCAGTGCAAAATTTTTCGGTGCGAATTTTATTCAGTAATTTACACAATGCTGCTAGAATTATCTCTACCATAATATAAATTGCGATAATAATCTTTTCCGCAAATTTTTCGGAAAATTATTATTAATAGCAGAATTAATTGAGCAATGGCAGTAATATATAATTACCCAGAATTCACTCTTTTTTTCATCAATTTGTTGAAGTGAAAATAAGAGGAGAAAATTAAACTAGAACATTAAATCAAATATTGGAATTAATCAAAAGTGAGGAGTGGGGACAATGTGAACATAACAAATACAAAAATATGGATTTATAGAATTTGGGAAGATTCGCAAATATTTTTAAATAAATAAATATCAACATAGTATTTTTATCAGTCCTTTAAAGTGACTGCCAAAATTGAGAATAATTATAAAAAAGTTAAAGTATTTATTGAATAATTCTTACAGCAAACATAAAAGAATCAACCTCTTCTTGGATATCTCTCTCGGTGAAGTGTTTTGGATCCGACAAATGCATGTCCAAAAGCAAATCCATGAAAGCTTTCTTCTTTTCAGAACTTTTATTCAAAGGATTCTCTTTATTCTTCAATCTAGCCAAAAGCTCAGATTTTCGTTCTATAATAACCTGACATGGAAAAACACAATGCGAATTATAGTAAAATAAAATATTTCTTTAAGTTTTAGAGAAAAATTCGTTTCAACTTACCTTCATTTAAATGAAATCCCAATTAGCAACATTAATAAAAAGAAACACTAAAAATAAGTTATAATTAGTGTTATCGATATTAAAAAAGGTGTATTTTTTGAACAAAGATTTCAATGGATACAGAATATTCTATCGTGAAAATTTTGGCTAATAATTTTTCTTACTCGAAAGCTAACTCATTGTTTAATAAATTTTTTAACCGAATATGTAAATGTTTCAATGTTACACACCTGTTTTCGTCGCAGCTTCAAATAATACATAGAAATTATAGCGATTTTCATAGTATATTTTATATAAATTTTTATTGGGAGCATGATACATATATTTATATAAATTCTTTTTTGTTTAAATTAGTCTCTCTTTGAACCATTTATTGAAAAAGTGAATAACTCCTTTCATTGTATATTTCCATTTCAGATGCCCTGTAGTGAAACTTAAACAAATAAATGAATAAAACTGAATGTAACTTGCGATGAAATGTTACGTCAGTGTAGCAATATTTGGAGATATGTGATGAAGTATACGGTAATTCCGGGTGAGATGCCGCATATGTTTTTGAAGTTGAGTATAAAATCCCATAGTGCACATAAAATAAAATAAATCATGATGTACTATTTAATGTTAAATATACAACATGTGTACCGCAACAAAAAATATAAAAAGATAATTAAAAATTTTTAACAATTTTTTTCTAAAGCATTAGCAGGGCGCGTCACCCGTACATTCAGGGAGAGATGCCGCACTTGTGCGGCAGTTATGCCGCGTCTGGCATAAGAACAGGATGGAATAATACATAAAAAATATTCAAACAAATATTCATATCTGGACTAAGATTACCTATGTAATAACAAAAAGAAATTAAATGAGTACAATAAAACATACAGGTAGGTTCAAATAAATATTAGTCTGCCTACGTAATTCACTATTAAAATTACCTACTTCTTTTTTAAAGATTGAATTTTAATTGTTATTTCAGCAACAACGTAACATCAGTGTATTAGAGAGGGAAAAGAAAAAAAAAATAAAATAGTGTTTACATTGTTTTATTTGTTAATAGACCTGTTTTTTCGACCGCAATCTGCACATAGAGTGTCGAAAATAGTACAGTCTTCATGTAACCCCATTTGACACATGATGCAACGAAGCCAATCACACTTCCTCTCAGTTTTGTAGTAGTTTTCTGAACATTCCTTGCAAAGAGCGTCTGCGTCACATGTGCGATCCAACTGTTCATTGCCTTCATCTTGACTTGCATCTTTTCTTCGCCCTCTTACTCTTTCTCTTTCCCTTTTTCTCCTTTGGTGTAGTAAACTTGATACTGTTTGAACATTCATCAATTTCTGATGAACTGTCATGGGATCCTCCACCTGATTGAAAATTAAATTTTCTCTTGGTAGTTTTGTCATCTTTTCTGTTATTTTCTTACATTTTTGGAATATTTTCTCTAAATTTGCTTTAAGCGCATTCCTGTTGTCAATAGAGGTTAAGATTACTGTTGTTTTCTTAATTCTGTGTTTTGATGTCACCTGGCTAAGTCTCGGAATAGGAGAGATTTTATGCAGGTGTTGGGTAGGTGATGGTGGTTTTACACTGCTCGTTCCAGGTTCTGCAGGTTTTAAATTGATTTGAGGCGTGTTGATTAGTATACTATATATATTAGTATACTTTACTTGATGAATTCGCCTCCTCTTGTGTCGTGTTTTCTGGTATGGGCACTTCACTATCCTCTAATGCATAAAACAAATTATCCGGGAGATCGTTATTGTTAAAAGGGAAGATGCCAGTGACCTTAAAGCCACTAGTAGCGTTGCCAACAGTTGCCGATTTGTTCCAGCCATCGCAGATTAAAGACCCTACCTGATACCGAGTCAATTTGCGCCCAACATGCTGCTCAATTCAAGTAAGCGCTTAGTAACATAATAAAATAAGACACGGATAGATAAATTTCAATTTTATTAATCGCGGCATCCCGTACAAAAGGAACTGAGGCATGTCTACCGTATCGCAGTGGGGCATGTATCACATTTTGTACGGTACAGACGCCGCACATCTTAGTTGACTGCCCTCGCAAAGGAAAATGGCGCAACCATACACACAGCACTCTATACAGACTCTACACTTAGTTTTGACTTCGAAATCATGCATGGATTTAGTAATTAGCGTATAAAAAGTATTTAAGCATAAGGTGTTTAAAAGTTTGGATGGTGAAATCTTGCGCTTACCTCAAAATAACGATTGTACGGCTAAAAGTAATAATCGAATTGGGATTCAAATTATAAACTGGTTAAAGAAATCTCATTGCGCACCTATACTGCGTGTCTGACTGCCATCTATCGATAATTACAAGAAATACAAGGTGTGCGGCATCTATCCCAGATGCGGCGACTCTTCCAGAGTTACCCTAATTCAAATGAAAGTTCAGTATTTCCAATACACCTGAATTCATTAAAATTGATGAATATATGACTATTCTTCCCTTTACTTTTCTACAATTCTTTCTTAAAGTATCGCTCATTATTGTTAAAACTCTCTTAGATAACGCGATTACAACTTTCAGCAATTATTTTCGCATCATATTGTCTTATTGTTCTTGTCTTGCCAAAAGTTAATAATTTAAATACTGCATTTCGAAAAATATTTTCGTTTCTTTTCATAGTTTGGTACTGAATAACTTAAAATAATGATTGTTAAAATGAACTAACAAACCTCATCAGAATGTATTTAGTAGTGTCATAACTTACGCAAATCGTTTTGCGTGTTTAGAAGTAACGTGAAGTCAGAACTTCACTTTTTCAACACAGACAGTTGTTTTCGTTGTGTTACTCACCATACAGTTTTTTTAACCATTGTGTTTCGAGAAATCGCGTGGTTAATGTTAATTTCGAAATTGAGTAATTGTTGTTTTAGGTGAGTTCGTGGTTTCAGATGGGTACTTTGTTCGTTCAAGCAATTGTTCAAAATGTAATGCGCATCCCCTCCTCCAGAATTAAGCATTTAATATCCCTTAACTATATACAGTTGAATATAATTAATAACAACTAATTAATAAAAAATAAGTTATTATCTATTTAAGCTATGAGGATAACGTCAATTGAAAAAAATGTTCATCTAAATGAAACGGATAACGGATAAATAATACTAACGGATTACGTTTCTAATTAAAAACAAAATCAGGAGTATAATTCATTTACCTTTCTTGTAAATTCATCCATTTTTGCAGCGTTTGCTTTGAATTCTTGTCCTCTTTTTGTTCTAAAATATATCAGGTCTATCCATAACCACGGTCTTAACAATCGTCCAATAAAACCTTCAGCGACTCTAAAAACGAGTATGATGAAATCTTTGATTAATTACATTTGTTAAATAAATTAAATATTTAAAAGTCTACACATGAAATAGGCGTTTCTGATCCAAGCAAATGAAAGTCAGAATCTAAATACTTTTGTGAATACATGCATTTTACTTAATATTATATGAAGTATAATTGAAAAAACATTATAACCGTCAAGTAGTTTGAGGTCTACATTTTGAGGAATCTTCACGATTTGTACTTGAACATTTCTTTTGTTTCGATGTGCGGTCAGTTCTCTAAGTCAGAAAAAAAATCACTCGTAGAATTCATTTTTCGAAGTACATATTCAATATTCCTTACTATACAAAACTTAACAAAAAAGTGCCATATTTACAAAGCCGTTTTTAACACACGTGCTATTACTCATGTCCAAAGAAAATATTAAATACATTTTTAATTATTGCATTTGTTTAGATGTACCTTTTCACACCATATAGTCAAAATATAAATCACTGCTTCTAACGGCCATTGTCGTCCTTATAAATAAAATATAATTTAAAAAATACTGTGGAAAATAGTTTGTCGTTTAGATTGACTTAATTGAAATTGAAGATTGCGTAGAAATAGGTATTTCAGGCAATTGCCTCCAAAGGTAGAGCCATAAAATGTCAAAAAACAGAATTAGAAGTCGAAGTGTTCAATCGTCAAATGAAAAAAAATCTATGTACCTTTAGTACTTTTATTGCTGTGAATCGATATCATTTCGTTGCATAATAAGGCATCATCATCTTTTAGTTGAGCATTGACATAACACTCTTATCTGGACAGTATTATTGTGACATTCTTATCTGGAAGTATACTAGAAAATCGAAAGGAGAACACTCCAGCATGTTCAACAATCTTCAGGCATTGCTAGTCTTTACATGATGAAAATAAATCATTGGCCAGAGAAACGACTTTAACTCTTTAATCCCGATGCGACTTCTTTTCTTCTAGGCTCTTTAAAACCGGGAGTTATTTGGGAGGAAGTGACATGAATTTGACTCTCTAACCCGGGTGGTTATTTACCCCACTCCCTGTAATAACCTTCCCTTAAGGCGCACAGAAATGGGCCGTGGTTGGCAAGGATAATTAGACCCCCTACTGCGTTTATCTCCTAAGTGATCTCAGAATCTCACCTCCCCTCAAAAGAAGCCATCCGCCTCAGCCCGACCTTCGTTGCTGTTAAGGGGAAATTTTTATACCGCCCGGGACCGCCTCGTTCGGCGTGAGAGGGTTAATTCATGATACATGATTTTGAAAAGAGGAAGTTGCACCATCGCAGCGAGATTAAGTAGTATTGTAAAAGAGGGGAATCCCCGAGGGCGTTAGAGCTGTTGAAATTGGATTTCAGCGAGTTCAAGTGACAGTTAATTGTGTGCTAGAGCTTAAGTAGAAAGAATTTTACGAATTAAATTTCGAGTAGCGTTCCTAAAATTAGGAAAGTGTTAATTTATTACATACATATTCAATTTTATAATTCTTACCTGTGCATTGCTTGGACATAAAAAGAATCTTTATTATCCTGGGCATTGATGCGCAAACCCATGGCTGTTTCTATGAAAAATTAATTAATAATTAATATTTGTTATTCAGTAGTGCATACGAAAAAAGTTTAAGCTGTCAGCAACTTTCCTTATAACAATTTTGGAAGCAAACATCGCAGGAAAAAAGTGAAGATTTTTCCCATTATACAAGAATGTAATTAACATTAATTTTCTAGCAAGAAATTCATGAATGCTATCTACATCTAAACTAACAAAAGATAAATAAGAATGAATAAAATAGTACTTGAAGTTTAAATATACCACATTTTAAATATTTTTTGTATTATAAAAAATGTCTTTGTGTAATTTAAAACTAAAGCTTTATTTAAATTTTTAAAATTTTAATATTTACCCAAGTAACGTGAAATTTTATTTCTCTTATAAGATATTCTTCGATATTTATTTTTCTTCCCTAAGTGAGTCATTATTTAAAATTCCTTCTTACTATATTTATTTGCAAATAAATCAAAAAATGTTTATTTATTGGGGTCGAAAATTCCGATATCTGGATCAATCTAAATCCTGACAAATACACATTTCTTTCTTTTACACTTAATCCCGGATAAACACTTTCGAACCCTCATTCAATCTGTAAATTAGATAATTATTGTTCAATAAACTGGAATTTCAAATTTCGGAACACAAAATATTTATATATATTATAAGATTCCAATATATGAAATATTCGCCATATTTACATTTAAGAATACGTAAACTAATGCTATAGAACTATCGAGAATTTTTTATCTACCTATTGTCTAGAAATGCTGAATATTTTTTCAGGACAAAGAAATAATTTCCATTAACAGAATCTTGGATTCTTAAGAATTCTGCGTCCTATCTTATTCATGTTTGGTTACGCCAAGTTGTTGGTAATCAACAGTCAAGAAATAAAATTTTCAATATTATTAGGTTTATTCTTTCCAACAGTCAATTCTTCAGTCCAAATCCTTAAAAATCATATCTGGCAATTGCTCTCTCCTGCTTCAATCTTTCATTGATTACGAAGTTCAATAATCATCAACAACATCCAAGTTTGAAAATGGAAATATAATATAAGCATAATAATACGGTCTTGGTTAAACATTAGACTCTAAAAAATATTCCTCAAGACAGAAACTCGTTCTGGACTCTTCTATTATTATTTACCTGTTCTTGTTTTAGTTATATAATTGATTTCAAAGATTTTTCTTTAGGTTACTAAATTGCTTTTTAAATTTTTTTCTGGTATGCTTCCACTTCATGTCCATCTAAACCGATTACGAATAATCATAATGATTCTAGATACGGGGACATGAAGTGGTGTTATATATCTATATATTACATATCTAAACATAAAACGCGTTGTATAAGAAGATAGAATATTTCCGCTGGCATAGGTCAACGTGTTAATTTGCCTGTAAGCCCTAGGATTAAAGTGACAGTTTTACTTTGAAAAACTAATTTTCAAAATAATACGAAGAAAAAAAAGTAGTCAGAAATAAGTCTTTCCATGTTTCCTTGTTCCTATTCTGATTAACTTTTACAAGGTTTAATATGTTTCCA
The DNA here is from genome assembly GCA_013235015.1 of Araneus ventricosus. NCBI lineage: Eukaryota > Metazoa > Arthropoda > Arachnida > Araneae > Araneidae > Araneus > Araneus ventricosus. The sequence goes on from BGPR01000015.1 coordinate 3,855,883, forward strand.
CGAAAAGGAAAATCTTTGCTGTGTGGTACCTCAAAAAATTAGTAGGTTAAGTAAATAATTGTCGAAGATTTATGTATAAATACGCTCAAATTACCATGAGTAAAATAAGCAGGAAACGTAGGAGTACTCCGCTAAAATTTTCGATAACTTTCTTAAGCTTGACTTTTACAAAAGGTACGTAAGGAAACTAAAAGGAAGTAAGAATAGCAATACTTCTTTGGATTATCAGAATAACAGTTGTACCGGAATTAAAACTTCCACAGTCTGTCAAAGTAATTGCTGGTCTATTCACTGTGAGAACTTAAGTAGTGGGAATGTTTGAAAATGAGTGGGGAAAGAACGGAAGTCTTGCAACCCATTTCCAACTCAGTGACAGCTCGAAGGTGGAATTATTGTTTACCAAGGGATGTACCAGTGCGAATTATTTACTTAACAAAATACAGTAAGTGTAATTCTTTTCAAATAGTAGTAGCAGCAGCAAGAAGTAGATATATTGAGAAACCTATTTAAATTCTCTATACTTAAATTCGGAAAATCGCCAGAAACTGCTTTAATTTTAAAAGTAAGAGTTCATTATTTTACTACTTAATTTGAAATTAATACAATGTTCCCGCCTCGTGTCTTTCAAATTAAGAGAATAAATTGCTTTTAAATTGTATTCAGTATACCTATTTAAAAAGTAACAGCCTACTCAGAAAGGAATTGTAAATTACGTAAGTGGTGGCAGAAATTATAGAAAAGGCTTATTTTTAAATGTTAAATTCAGAAATAAACTCAAGACAGTAACTACCTAGAAATAATCTGACAGCAAAACTCAGTAGAAAATAGAACTTAATTCTTTTTAACATAACACAGATATAGAGACTAAATAAAGCTACAGCCGTATTCAATATTTTACTGTCTGGTTAATCCATAGTGGCAATCAGGATACGAATCGGCGGATCTACAAGAGCTTTTATAAGCAAGGGCAATTTGTTCTAAATCTAATCTAAAAACATTTAACAACACTACTTCTTTTACAGTTAGAGCTTTGAAAATGGATATATACACTTACCACAAATAATGTCCAAGGTACATCGAGTGATATATGGAACAATATCAATGACTTTGTTCTTTTCTGTGTTGTCTTTCAGTTTTTCTACCATGTACTTCGATTGATAGTCAAAAACACTGACAAAATCTTCAAGAATTCGAAAGTGAAAGGCTGCCGTAAGTGCACGTCTTCTTTGTTTCCATTTGGAGCCTTCACTACAGAGTCAAATACAGAAAGCACAAAATAAATTCTTTGACCCGTAACTCGTAGTTAGTTTAAATTTTGTTATGATTTTATGAGGGATTTTCTAAGTTCAGCTACTTTTCGAGTTTGTACTATCTGGCAATGAGTTAACATTCATTTTCTCATCAACTATTAGAGTAATATTAAAATCAACGAGTCCTTGCAAAATCGTTTTTTATTCTTGACATGCAAGTTTATGTATTGAACTATTTGTCTATGTACGTCATAAGCATACTGCACAAAGAATACCAGATCAAATAATAATCATTGTTTAAAGATCTATAATTGGATAATTTAATCTTTTATTCGAGGAATCTTTTTTTATCTATATGTAGCAAAATGTGTTTAGAAATAACTTTTAAATGCATACTACTTATCAGTACTTAACTAACAAAATGATTTCCCAGAAGAAAATACTACTGGCGGAGATATGAATTACTCAAGGAAAATTCAATATAAACTTTTGTGAATTTCGCAGTAATTTGAACCAAATCATTAAACCTCTATACACTTTTATTTATTGATTTATTTTTGCATAATGCCTATCAGTACCAATGAAGGTTGTCAGTGCAGTAACTTGTTCAATGACCATCCAAAAGCACCATTTTCTGACAGAACGTCAAACGGAAACGGAAAAAGGAAGAAGAAACAGCCTTTCTTATTTTACAACCTTCCATATGTTATTTTTTATTCAATATTATTTTATGTTACCTTTTGCACCATGCACAATTATCAAGCATCATCAAGCCGTGAAAGGTGTGTACACATTTTAATGCGTTGAAATTTAAAGAAACGAGGAGAATAGACCGATTTCACAATTTTCTCTGTCTTTTTCCTTACTTAATTGCTGGCTACCACAAATGGAAAATAGAATCTTTTGATAACAAAAGTATGAAACATAATTCCAATCTAATCAATTCCACTCTTAAAATAGAGCATTACATTGGGCTTCCTGGAATTATTGAAAGCCCAGAGTCTGATATTAACCCTAAATCGATTGTTCCGTGCATCAAGTTCATTGATACATTACTGCTATCTTTTTTCATACCAAGAAAATCTTAACACTTATAACAGTTGTATGATACTTTTCAACTCTGATCATATGAAGGAGCTTATCTTCTTTTCATGGGAGCAGCTGCAATTTAGTAACTCATTAAATTTTTCATGTTAGTAACTAAAACTGACATAAAAATCATTTTTTGTGCTATAATATATTCGGAAGTTATTTCTGGTTAACATCAAAATTTCTGTTAATTTTTAATCAATTTAAATTATAATAAATTATTTAACTCAACAAATTATGTCTATGGAGCGCCAACACACACACACATAGCCATATACCCACTTAGTGATATTATTGTAATCGTCATCTTGAAGAGTTTGTCTTTTTTTTCCCTACCTTTAAGTCTTAGGCCCGCTGCATACCAGCCGATTTGTGTCGTTGAGCAGTAAAATATAACAATAGTAACCCCCATCCCCCCGTTTAGCAACAAAGGGGGCACGTGGGTTAATATTGTTATATTTTACTGCTCAACGACACAAATCGGCTGGCCTTACAGTATTCAGTAGCTGAAGCAGAAATTCTGCGCTAGATGATACCACATCAGCTAATGAAATGAAATTATTATTAAAATCACGTGTTCGTGAAGAAGATACCGGAAGCTTCCCTTTGGTCTTTCTATATAATAATATACTATTTTCCTACTAATTCATCCGAATTAATTAAAAGAGTTTTATGACATTTTTCGTCGCTGGTTACATCAAGAAGTTAATCCACTTTTAACCCAAACGATTGCATGTTAGTTGCTTATAAAGAACTTTTTTTATATCGTTTACTTCTGCAGTGATTCATCTCAAAAATTGTTGGAGACGGTCTGCCTTTCTGTCAGGGTGCTATACAATATCAGCAGCTAAATGAAAAATTCCGTTATTAGCACAAATATTCTACGATATCTTCACGATGTTGCTACGATGATATGAATGCCGCACAACATCGTAAAGATATCGTATGAATATTGTAGAGCATCTTGTGCTCATAGTGTGAGGCCCTAGATCCAAATGCATCGGTTAAGGAAATGAAAATGTTATCGAGAAAATTAATGATCGTGAAAAATATAGCCCATTTGAACGATATATTTTATTCTATCTTTTTACACTATAAGCAGTGTAATTAAGAAAGTAAATAAACTCTAATGATGTGGTTGATTGTGTTGAAAGATAAAAGAAATGCTCAAAAAATATAAAAGTTATTCATTGATTAACTGATGCACACTAAATGGTCATAGTAAGCCTGTAAGTGCATATGTTATTGATAAAAACATCAAAGCGCATTTCCTGTCAAATTTTTCAACCACAAAAGAAACCATCATTTTCTAATAATTTTAAAATAGAACTGGTGTTAATGCAAATTTGAATACTTCCTTCCTGTATCATACAATGGTCAGTCTGCAAAAGGAACATAAAGAACACTAATGCATTTTGCAGTTACCTGACGGATCTTCCTGTAATTCTGAAAAGAAACGTGGAAAAGAAATGTTCTTCTTAAAAAGGAAGAAAAATTCTAGAGTTGGAATAAAAAATACGCTTTTCAATCCATGCGATTTTTGCAAAAAAAGCATGTTTTTGTAGATTTCGCCGACAACGTATAATTTACTATTCTTTTTCTCTGACTGTTGCTTCAACTAAAAAAAATGAGTGTTATTGCATTTCGGAATAGACGGTTATCCTTAAATGCGCTATTATGTATAATCATGTGAAACGCCCATTCCATCAAAATCGAATGAAACGTTGGTGGAAAATTATGTGAATTACCGAAGTTTAAATTGGTTTTCTGGAGTAAACGTTTAATTTTTGTCATTTTCCCTAAGAGAGCAAATATATATTGAATGACAAAAAAGTTTCTGCTTACCTAAGAAGGTGGCGAAATGATTATTTTTATAATTTGATATGCTGATTTCATATTGTAATCACTCAAAATTTCACATCGAGGATTTTGAAATTAACTATCGAAATGCATTTGAATAAGATAGTAACAAAATTAGATATTTTTTTAAGGTTTAAAAATTTTTTTAATACTTACAGTAATACCGGAAATTTAAGATTTATAAAAAAATATTTGTGAATTACGGAATTCAAGAGAACTTCAAGGAGTGTGAATCAGAATATTGAACAATCCATTTAAAAGGTTTCAACTTCGGAATAGCATTCGTGGAATAAATTAAAAATAGTTATCATACTGATATTGATTTTCATTAACAATAACAAAATATAAAAGCAGGATGTGTTTTTCTGTTCTTGCATATTTATATGTTCATGAAAAAGGAAAAATTAATTATATCAGTGTTGCTTTGAACTGAAAATGACAAAACTAATCAAAATGTGTTTTTATTCCTATCCAATAACCTGAGAAGAAGAAAAGATACAAAAGGTTTAGGATTACCATCAACACTTCACAAATACATTCAAATGAGATTTATTTTATTTAAATTTTTGAATAATAAAATGCATAGTTTAAAATGATTTCTTGAATAACACAAACCGTGAAAAGTATTCAGATATTGTTTAATTTATTATTAATTATTTGAACAAAGAATAATCTGCTTTTTATCAAAACTAACTTACCTCGTTACTAATCCTTCTTTTAGCCAAAGTGATAAAAATGTGTAGTCAAAGGATTTCCGAATGTTATTCGGATTTTTCAAAATCGCCTGGAAAACGTTTGATTAAACATTTTAGAAACTTTTGAATTTACTTATTTAAAATACATTCAAAATGATTCTAAAATATCTGGAGAAAATAGAGGATACAGGAGGTTTTTGTAACATGATATGACAGGGGAAATGGCGTACTGAGTTGGTATAGAGCGCTGTTGATATAGGTAGGCGATCGGATGGGAGAATTTGATCCTTAGTCATGAGGCACATATGTTTTAGTTACTATACGTTATGTTATATTTCTGTGCATTTGAATTGCACTTCTTTGTTGTACTTTCTTTGCTATGCATATTTTATTGTAGTTTACAACTCGGCAGAACAGAGGGTTTACCTGTCCTTTTTCTGATCTGCAAAGGACTTGGTGAATCTGGTAAAAATCTACTGACCAGACGGTCAGATGTTTTAAACATACATGAAATGCACAAGATTCATTCAGACTATTGACGATCGCACTTGTAAACACCTACTGCAATAAGTTGAATCGTTTAAATGTTTGTTTCTCTTGGCTTTATCTATTGACGCAAACTTACGTCCCTCCATAGTGGTCTAATGGGGTGTCGGGAAAGGAAAATATTATGACGCTTTTCGTGGTAAAGTTAAAAGCTTATAGCTCCGCAACCAAATAACATAGAGAGTTGGTTTTCATTTCATTTAACAGAGAAAGGTAGACATTGAAGATTTCAAAAAGAATTTTAGAATATTTTTAGAATTTGGAATTACGGTTTAGTCACATTTGGTGAAAATCATGAAGAATTTTGATGACGTCACATCTACCGATGCGCTCGAGCAGTGACCAACCTAGCTTCCCGCGATTTCTCGTATCAGTGTCCGATTTTACATAAGATTGTTACTAATAGAAATTGTATTCAACATTAATAACATGAATAAATATGTTAAATTTGAAAACAAGAATTTTTTTTCGCGGAAAAAACCCCAACCAAAATCATGAATCAGTCACATAAATTGAGAGTTACAAAGAACTATTCCAGTCACATAATATAAGAGTCACAAAGAGTTACTTCAGTCACATAATCTCAGAGTCACAAAGAGTTACTTCAGTCACATAGAGTTACTTTAGTCACAGAAAGTCACAATTGAGCAAGGTAAGTAAGTTTAAGCCCCTGAATCCCAGCGGCTGTTCCGCAGAGACAGCCTCCCGTCGAATTTTTTTTTCTTACTTGCTTTTTACTAGTTCTTTTACTAGTCTTGCTTGTTACTAGTTCTTTTACTAGTCTTGCTTGTTACATACTTTCTTTACGCGCCTGCAATTATGTTCCCGTTTCCACACACATATACCATTAAAAATGAGCTTATTTCGGTTCCCTTTACCTGCCCATACAATTTATCCAGATATTTTAGAAACACTCTGCATTTATTTCTAGAGAAATGTAAGTTAAATCGGTGCTTACTTCGAAAAATTCTGGCGAGAAACAAAATACCACCGGTCTCAACCCTGTCCAAAAGTAGAAAATGCCCTGGTTCATCTGCTGGGTAATGCTGCACATGCCCCGGAGTATCTGAAAGAATACTAGAAAAGAATGGTAAGAAATTGATTTTATTTGGAGTGTTTTTAATACAAGTGGCGGAAATATATATAGTGGCGGAAAGTTGTATTGAAGAATGAAAGATTTAAATTCACGTTTTGCTATTTAGCTTGGCAAAAATGAGACTTAAAAAATAATCGATCAAAAATTATTTCAAGAACGTTATGAATTGGAAATTGGCCTGCATACTATACATACGATGTATAGTAAACGTATACTATACATGTTGCTATCCATTCATAAATACTATTATACATTGTATAGTTGTATTTATGAATGTTTCCTTTATTTTGCATTTCAACCCAATTTTCATGTTCTTCTCTGTTTTATTAGAAAGGACAAGAACATACCTGAGAATTATTTTTGTTCCTTCAAAATTAAAAAACTCCATCACAATTTAAAAAGTCCTGTTACTATTCTAATGAGAGTTTTCAGATCAAAAATTTAATTTTGCAGTGTTTGACCCCCATTCTTCCCTAAGAAGAAATATTTAAAGGTAGATATTTGTTGATATATACAACTGAAATAAATTCATGTTTGAATGATAAACGTAATGTGAATCCTTCCAGTTGAAATATCAAATCTACTGAGCATTCTGTAATAAATAACTAACAACAGTAAGAACGTTTTTTTTTGCTGCTTGAAATAATAACTTTTTTTTGCTTTATATTATTTTCTTTCTTAATATAATTACAGCTCTTAAATTAGAGCTTTCAGCTTTTTAGTTTTAATAGGTTCTTTAAATTTTTAAATAGTTCTTAATGTTAATTTGTTTAATACGCTCTTCATTTATATTAGAATAATTCGAGATTGTTAGTTTTATTAGAGTAGATTTAATTTAAATTGTATTGACGTTTGTTTCCTGTTTGTTTTTACAAAATGTTTTTTTGATACAAAATATTTTGATAATAAAAAAATTGATTGAAATAGATTGCTGAACGGAAATTGGAAAAACGTTTCAGTATGACAATCGTTTTCATCTTTTGCACAAAAATAATAATCAAAATTTGAAAAATAACGCATTTTTTTTACTTCTCAAAAAGTTTACACAAGATGTTAGAGGAAAGGCGCACACTGCGTCATTCAATGCAATGTTTAGTTGTTTCATTAGTTGCTCATGTGAAATTGCATTTTTCCTGTATTTACTCCATTAATTTAAGCATATACATGTTGCCCGTATAAGTTTCGCTTGGAGAAAATCTTTGATCGAAGTGCGTAAAAATGACACAATAATCATATCATAGTGATTACTGAAGGAAAACGTATTATTTTACATCCGGTAAACTTGAAGTAGACTTTATTAGAAAAATTAGAGGTAATATTTGCATATAAAATTATTAAAGTGATCAAATATTTCAGATTATCCGACACAGTCTCGATTTATTTTTTTAATTTCTTTTCAATTGAGAAAATATTCTAGATTTGCTTAAATTTTGACTTCAGTGTTTCGGATTGCCCTTCTGTTTATTTTTGAATCATTTGTACTAAAAAATAATAAAAAAATAAGTAGATCTAATTTTAAAAAGTTTGCTTACGAAAAATTCTCCTTTTTAATTTTTACCACATCTATAATATAGTCACTTTAATTCGACAAGGGAAAATAGTTTTTCTCCTCTGATCATATTTATTTATTTTTCTGATTCGGAGGAAAGTATTTCAATGAATAATTTCAATAGTTACATATGGTAGGAAAGTGAGAGAGAGTAAATTATTCATCCCTTGATTTTTGAGAGAAAACTCGGATTTTGTCCGTAATGGGTTTTACATTAAGTATCTCAGGCGGGTCCATGAGAAGGATATTAAAAGATACTGATAGCTATCAGATGAAATATGCCAAACAACAGTTATTGATTTGGAGATATTTAAAAGCAGAGCATAAGCCTATCAATAGTTTCTTACTAAGCAAAATGAGAAAGGGAGTATCATTTTTCTGAGATTCTGGTTTGTTATACACCTTTTCCGATACAAGGTGTATCGCAAAGGCCCGAAAAAAGGAAATTAAATCTCGTGTCTCACTTGATAAAGGTAACCATACATGTCATCTAAATACACATTATCTCATGCTTTTTGATCCACTAAGATACGCAACGGTTTTAAAATTAAATTGCTGCAGTGTATTCCATGCAAGCATGACATGACTCTAAGGACATGTATACAGGTCACATGATGAGATCTATAGCAAAATTGGCATTCCAGCTTTCCTCCCTTCAATGCAATGACATTTGACCTTCGAGTGCATTCAGTCCATATGCATGACAGGTTCTTGATGATACAGAGATTTGAAGTAGCTAACCTCCCACCAAGAAGCCTCAACTCTTGCTTTCCACAAGTGAAAAATGCATGGTCGTGACTTACAACATGCTTGTGGTGGACAAAGAATGAAACAGATTTTAAATGATGTGAACACGATCATTCCAAAACAATGAAAATTTTATTTCATTCATGATTTAAAGTTTCTTATATTATAAGTCACACTCTCATATAAGTTCTTTGATTGTGACAACTGTTACCAATTGATTTTGTGAAATACTTCAGACAAACATAATGATATTCGCAAAATGCAATGATCGTATAACATTAAAATTGCAACGATTGCAATTTCTAGTCTAAACTTCATTTCAAAAAATCAAGCCTCAGCTCAGGTGCTTTTCTTTCGTATTTCGAACAAAAATAATGAATTTGAAAAAAAGTAAAAATATTTTTTTGTTATCCTTTCTGCTTTCATTTTTAATGTTATACGATGAAAAACACATGTTTCAGGCAATTCTGCGAAAAAACACGAGGATATTATTTACCACGATAGGTATTGCTTTGAAAACTGTTTTGAAAATACAGCATATTTTTAGCATACTTGATTTTTTATCAATGAATAAAAATGAAGCAAAATGAAATAAAAAAATCACTGAAGAATTTGAAGCGAAATAAAATAGAGTGCACTTGGTGAAAAAAATTGAATTCGAGAAAGCGATTATTTTATGAAAAAACGTTGCTTCTGTAGTGACATCGTAATAATAGAATGGAAAGAAATAATAAAAAAATGGCTTTCCTAAAAACCCAGTTAATTAGGACATATAAAGGAAGACTATCTCTGGAAAATTACCTTGTCTTTATGAAACTTATTCTTTAAATCAGAAAGCCGCATTTTCTCAATTTATATAGTACGCAACAACACATTTTTTTAAACAAGGTTTTTTATTATTATTTTACTTACATGGTTTATCTTGAAAAGTGAAATTTATTTTATTTATTGAAACATTTAATTTTTGAATATATCCAGTTGGATATATTCAAAATATATTCGTATAGTTTTTTTTAACATCTCTCTTTCAGTTCTTCACTGAATTATGAGGTTTTCAATCAGTTTTATTACTTTGGTGAGATAATTTCTTGGATTGACATCATGAGGATTCTTTTAAAAATTTGCAACATATTCTTTTAACTTTGCTTTCTAACTTGAAATTCTTGCTCATTTTGCAACTTCACAGTATCTACTATCAGGCATTTCTTCTTGTTCTTTTAGAAATAAATACCAAGAAGAGATGAAATAAGATTTCAATTTACAGAATACAAATTTCGGAAAATTCTGATGTTTAGAACGGCTTTGATAATTTCCTTTTAAAATTCAAGGATACAATTTTCTTAGTTCTCCCACCAAATGAAGATGTTTTCGGTTTTATATTCACTGGCCTTTCTTGCTTTTAGATGGAGCTGTTTTATTTATTTGCTCCAATCCAGTTACAAATAATTTCATCGTTTTTAAACATGGTAAGTCACAGGTAAACCAATTTAAAAAATATTTCAGTTTTTGCAATGTTCATATTTCTGAATAGTAAAATAATAAGCAGAAAATTTTTAATAGTTTTGCACGCAGCCTTAATTGTTGAGGAACGGGGATACCAAAGCAGTTGGAACCCAAAGGAATCTAGAATTCTCCCAGTATCCGTTATAGCATTGAAAAGAACAAACACTTTTCTTTTACGCTTTTTTTGCTTATTTACCGTTTTCCAGCAAGCTTGCTTTTTTCTAATTTCAAAGATTTTAATGAATTACATTGAAATAAATTACATCCGTTTAAAGTATAAGTTTATGCGTTCCTTTATAGACTATTCCTATATTTTGCTTACACTATTTGACCGCTCTGATCGCTGTTATAGATTATAAAGAGAACAATAATCATAGTTTTTTTAGAGAGAACGTGTCTTATAAATCACATATTTTGTATAATTTTGCTTTCAAACAAAAAGAACTTCTTCAGTTTAACTTTTAAACATTTTCGGATTTAAAAAGTGTTATTCTGTGGCTTATATTATAAGAAAAAGAAAAAAATTATATTGATAGCATTTTAACAAATTAGTGTTGATGCTTTGGTGATGGTATATTTTATCTACTCATTTGAATTGGGTCTATTTTAAAACCTAACGCTGAAAAGAAATTTTTCTAATCTCTGGCAGATTATTCGATAAGAGTTTTTATCTGGTAAAGCCATTCTATTCAAAATTCAATTGGGATAAAAAGAAAAGTAAAATCAGTTTCTTTGATCTAAATTCTTCTAAGAGAATAAGAAAAAAAGTAAAAAAAGAAAAACCAATCATTAAAGCGAAAATGAAAAGATAATCGTCTTACAGTTTGTTGCACATATTTATTGGACAATTAATTCATTGATAATTAGACAGAATAAAATTTTTGCTGCGTTTTACGACATGATTTGAATTTCACACCCATTCTTTGAGTTGTGTTTAATATTCCTGTAAATGAGATTATAACTAGGCACGCAGTATATCCCCCCCCCCCCCCCAACAGTTTCTTTTAGACTTGAGTAAATTGGGCATAAAAATGATGTTGAAAGAAGGAATAAAATTCGTAGAATTCCAGAATTGCATTCTGATTATCGACTCTCTCCGGAATTTCAAATCATAAAGAAAGGCTGAGAATTTCTAAAAATTTTTGCTTCGAATAGCTTTTTGTATTGAGGGAAAAAATCAAAAGAAAAATTAATCTGCATAATGGATGCAAATATGAATAAGGTTCAAGTTTACTCATATATGTGCATCTTTATTTTTTATATTTTTCTGTGAAAGCTATAAGTATCAACGCAAACAGCAAAAAAGGAGGGAATTTGTCTAACTGCTACCGGACAACGCATTACACCTTACAAATATTCTCACTGAGTTGTATTTTAAATTCTTGACAGCGGTTAAAAATTTTGTAAAAGTTTAAATAATAGTTAAAAAATTTAATTAATAAACTCCTCCTATACATAAATAATGAATTCCTATAATGTAATTTAAATTTATCAATATTGTTTTTTTCTTAAACACGAGTTCGACCTATTAGTTCAACTTTCGGCAATTCGTATAAATGATATCTTAATTATGTCTCTATTTATTATATTTATTTTTCCAACGCTACTATGGAATTTTAATTGAAAAAATTTTATCGACATAAAGCAGGCTTCCTTAAACTCTGGATCGCATCCCCAATTGGGTTACGAAAGTTTTACAGCGCCTGCTTGTTAGTAAATAATAATCAGTAACGGTTAAGAAATTTATCTTGAATTTAAAAATTTCATTAAAATTCGCTAAAAAGTAAATTTAAAGTTCATTTTATTTATCTTTAATTAGATGGTATTTTCGTATTAATTTCCAATATTTGGATCGCAACAAAATTTTGAGACCAAATATGTTCGGGAAAGATGTTTTCATTCAGTAAGAAAACTTGAATGAAGAAAAAAAAACTTAATAATCCCTAACACAAGATATGCATCATCTGCACATGGGGCTTCAGGTAGGGTAACCACATGAGAAATATTTCCCAGGCTTATACACATGACTACTGCAATATTTCATTCGTGGAATCATTGTCAAACGCAAACCTCAAGAGAAAACACTTCAAAGCACTCATGCGGAAAATTACGTAATCTGATTCATACGAAATTACCATTTTACTTTCTCCGCTCACTGTAACTCTGTCATCAGTATTGCAGGATTCCCCTTATCTGGCCCCGTTTGGGAATTTTTTTCTTCCTCACTCCATCAGTTATTCTTTTGGGGTTAATAACCACCCCGAGTAGGAATTCCCCCGCTCCCTTATTTCACCTCAGAGGCTCGCTAAAAGTGTTTATTGAGCGGGCGAAGTGGGTCAATCCACCCCTGGTCCCTTATTAAGGCCCTCGTAGTTCAAGGAAAAATTGTCCAGGGGCATCTGGGATGGGATATCTGTTGCCAAATCAAGTTTCGCAATCGGGGAATTTACAAACCGCATCGGGGGAAATCAGGTAATCTTGGGTTCATCGCACACACATTCCGTTTCTTGTATTACAAGCGATAAAACTGAATTACATTCAGTTTATCGAAGGAAAAGAAATAAAATTCTACATGCTACAGACGCAAGAGAGTAGAATGATGTTCATAAAACGCCAGTAAATTTTATTCATATCTTTAACCCCAACTAACCAATTTATTATTATTCAAGAAAAATAAATGCGCTTGTGCATGGAAACAAAAAAAAGAATATTTTTCATAGTATATCTATTTAATGATTTAAATACTCATTAAAGTTTATGTAAGTTTATGTATTATGTAACTAAGTATTATTTGTTGCCATTTGATATACAAGACTGAAAGAAATTTTCTGATCTATAATGAATATTATTTGCGGCGATTTTTGGAGTATGTTGAAACAAGCATCAAAAAATAATTTTAAGTCATTACACAAAATAAGAACCAAATTAATATAATAAAAATTTCTATTTATCACTTTAAAATAATTCACAATTAAGAAACATTTTAAATTTCTACTAGAAAGGATTTCTTCAAATTTTTACATTAAATGTTGTTAACACGAAAGGTAAAACAACCTTGTCAGTTATCGCAACACCAGATATTAGCTTCCTTGATATCTTACCCTCGGTCCTTATTTTATTAATACGCCTCAATATTCTGATTAGAGTAAAATTATTCAGTTGTAAATTCTCAGTAACAGAAATATTTTATAAATATTCGAAACCTTCAAAGATTCCAGAATTTTTTAAATTAAATTTTAAAATGTACGCTATATATCAATATCAAAATATTCACAAAAACTCCTACAGTGTTGAGAATATAAAAGCAAGCATGAGTTTGATATGATTCAATATTTTTTTCTCTTTGCTTATTTTGGCTCCAAAAAAATTTGTCTCAATTTACAATTTTCATTTTCTTTTCTAATCACTTATTAAAATTAGGTTCGGAGAAAAAAAATTAAAAAGCATGCACAAAAAAAGCTTACTGAGCTAAATAACAAGAATAGAAAATAGGCTTAAATAGTCAGAATTAGAAATAAAAATTCATATATCATCAATAGTTTGTGAAAATAATAATTTTTTTCAACTCTTTTAATAAAAATTTCAATGTTAAGAAAAACCGCATAATGAAAAAATATGCGACATATTTAATTTTAATTTCGCATGCGTACTTCTCAGACTATCTAGAATGTAATAGACCGCAAGATAAAATTTATTTTAATAAATAAATATTTTATTAACAACAGCAGACCTCATTGCTTTTTCGCCAAAATTATCCTATGTTTCGAACTGAAAGTGACTGTAAAACATGACTAAATGAAGTTATCATAAAATCTGCTGTCTATTACACCCCTCAAAGGGTTTGGACACATGTGCACCAAATTACAATAAATTTTAATGAATTGTTTTGGAGATAACACGTTTTTCGCGGACCAATTTTATTGAAATTTTCATTTTTCAGAAAACGCATTTTAAAAAATGTAATAACACACTAGTTCAAATAAATATCAAGAAATGAAATATTCAAGGAATAAGAATAAAATCAAAGATTATTTTAGAATCCTAAAAGTTGTGGCTTTATTTTTAGATCTTAAAAGAGTTTTTTAATTTGTCCTCAAAAATCGCTTTTCCAACCTAGTGGCCTTAATACCTTAATACCTTAAATAAAAGAAAATATCTGTTTGTCTTCGAGCAGCAAAGATCTTCATAATCAGAACGCCTTTTGATAAAGAACTGCCTTCATACAATAAAACAAAATGTAATCGTTCTCTTTTGGCGACCTGATACTGTTTAATTTGCTAGTTATTCCTGCAGATAACAATTAAGTCGAAAGTTTCAATTTTGCATGAAACTAAATTCAGACTTAAGGTAAATTTTTACCATTCATTAGATTTTTTTTTTGAAAACTGCAAGAAAACCCTTTTTTTGGAAATGAAACCGTTTCGTTCTGGGAATTTAAGAAAACCATTCAGAAGGTGCGAATTTTGATGCAATCCTATTTTTTCTAGTGTTGCTTTTGTGGCATCAGATTTAAGCAGAAAGACGAACAAACATTTACATTTTAAGTGAAGATACAATTAAAGTACATGAACTTCTTATCACATATAAAAAATAATTGTAATTAAATTCAAAATCAGTCGTTGTAATATATTTAAATGGGCATTTAATTGCATGTTTTCGAAGCTCTTAATGCAATAAAAAATTGTATAATTTTTTCATCATGCTCAATAATGATAAGCCTACATGAAAGAAGCATTTACTGTTATTTTTATCTCATTCATTTTATAGCATTTTTCTTTTGCCCACGAAAATTACTGCAATAATACGAGCAATTATTCAAAACTGGAATATAGATCTAATATTTTTCATGATCGAGTGTGATATCATTCATAAAAATGAATCTGGAAACATTCTTCTATTTGTGTGCCTTTTGGTCGTTTGATTATACCGTATAAGACGGGAATTGAAGAATTGTGCTTAATTTGTATACCAGATGTGATTTTCAATTTGAATACAAAAATATTTTACTTTGTTTTTTAACTTATTTTCATTTTTGAAATTAATAGGCTTTCAGAAATTAATCAAAAATAAAGCTAACATTTAGTGAAACCAAAATTAAAAGGGAAAACAATGTTATATCATCATGGATAATTCCTAGAACAAACATGAATGCTAAAAATAAACATTTTTTTTTCTTTTCTTCGCAACCGCCTGGCATTGTAAATAAATATCTTTTGGAGTAGAAAGATGAGCCGCCACTTTAGAGTTTGTTTGTTTTCCAGCCAAACACCATGTGCAGCATTCTCCCGAATAGGACTAATCCGACCGAAAAGCCTCATTTAAGAGCTTCGCACCTTAAAGAAGATGAACAGTAAAATTAATATTCCAATTTAGTGAAAAGCATTATAACCTAATGCAAAATACACCCATTAATTTTTAAAACCCACCTTTCCTTAATTAACTGAATAAATCAAATTCGATATTAGCTTAGAATGTGTCCTTTTTGTTTCGAAAAAAAAATCTCGTAAGAGGGTTTTAATGTTTTAAACAACAATAAGATCATTTCCACAAAGAAAAATAAATAAACTCAATTAGTTGAATATTTATTTTCAACGTGTTATGATTAGTACTATCACCAAATTATAAGGCATTTAAATCAAGAAATTTTAAGAATTCTTTCAGAGTAAACTGGCATTTTAGCCTTAAAATATTTATGAAAGAAAAAAATGAGCTGACTTTTTTATAATTTTTAATATATATTTAAGAGAAGAATATTAAAAAAAATTATATGTAAAATATCTTTGTTTTATTCATAAATTAAGTGTTATGTTATAGAATTTAAAAAAATTCAGGGAAAAAAATATGAGTATATTGCATGTGTAACACAGACATTCTCAAAAATTGATGCAAAAACGAGATAAATATAAATAAGTAAAAGATAGAATAGGATAGACATTCAATATATCAAACAAGTAAAAATTGGTTAATTTGAAAGTAAAACGAAATACTTAAAAATAAAACAGCAAATTAACTCAAAATAATGATTACACCTAATACTAAAATATCAGGAATTGTTTCGTAAAATTATGAAAAAAATTTTCCCCTAAAATGTTTATTATCATAAACAATAATAATAAATTGTAAATAATTGCTTGCATGATCATACAATAAAATTTTATATGAAAAATTTCTATAATTTTTCAAATTTTCATTTCAATTTAATAATTATTTTGTAATAGTTATTTCCATTTACTTGAGTTTGTCCATTTAGCACATATTTTGTATGTGAACAAAATAAACAGTAATGCGAGAAAAAATAAAGAAACAAAAAAACATTAGAAATCAATTCAATCGAAAGGAGAAGTTAAGTCTCAATAATCGCTTTTTAAAACAATTCTTGTAATGATTACAAATGACTACAACTACTGAGCTTAAATGAAATAAATCAATATTAATATCTTTCATAACTTAAAAGTTTGCCGATTCTTAGTCAAAACTACTAAAACAAAAAATGATAATCATTATAACCATTAATAAAATAAAACTGCTCATTCAGAATATTTATAAATATATATTCTTAAACGAAGCTTGCAAATTTGCAATATCGGATAAAAGTGATTAGCAAATAGGGAAGATTTGGAATTTGCTATATTACGGATATTAAAAAATTCAAATATATAAATAAAGAGAAGATATTTTACTCACAGACGTTTGCATCTGCCACCTTGTTTTTAAAAACAGACGCCAATATCGTTGTTGTCATAATCACATGATATTTACACTTGGACGTTGGTAAAGAACTCAAATTCCAAACATTATATTTCCACCACAACCACTGCACTAGTGTCAAAACAAACGTAATTCCTAATGGCACCAGTATGGGCCATAAATTCCGAAGTCTGGTGGTCAGAGGAACCCTTTCGGTGTCCAGTTCCGTAATCCAAGCGAACATGATGTAAAGTCCAGGCCAACAATCAGATGATGAAGAGAATTTTCACTTTTCTCTCGTTAGAGAAAAATTATGAATTTGGGAACTTCTCCATCCGTTTTTGTTTCCCCCGCTGTGTTCCACATTGACTTGTGACGTCGTAGGAGCGGATCCTGTGATGTCACTTTTAAAACGTGACGTAAGTTACCTGGCAGGATGGGGGAGGGGTTTCTTTTTCTTAAGAAATTGTAGATAATCATTTTCTTTTCCATTCGTCCTTTATGTATTCTTTTGGGGTTTTTCACTTTCTTCTCTTACATCCGCCCATCTTATGGAATGGGTAGTGCAACGGCCATAAAGGAAATGTGGATTTTAGAGAGCATTGCCAAATGGCTCTAACAAAGAAATTTGCTCCGAGGAGTATAATAATATAAACGACATTTTGCGAACTCAACAACTGGGAAATACAATTGTCATTTTGCTTATAAAAAATTGCATTATTTTTAAATACATGTTTCTTATAAGTGACTTATTTAATTTATCATTTACGAATATGATTGCATTTTCTAGAATTTTTTGTTTAAATAAAAAATAAAAGATTTTTTCCTATTTTTTTTACTAAAATCAGTCATGAAATTACGCAATAAATTTATTTCAATACCGATGTCAGAAATTAGAAAACAACTTTTATTGTCTTTGCAGTGGATAATAATTTGAATTACACATGAACTGGATCTAGTCAACATGTTTATATATTTGATTTGTTTATGAAATCATGTAAAGAATTAAATGTAAAGAAACTAAAAAAAATGAAATTTAGTTTACAAAAAAATTTCGCTTGTTTTCGTATAATACATAAACACTAATTTGAGAACAAAATAGTTGATCGGTTTTTGTTAGCAATCTAGCGTGATCACTAACATTTGAATTTTAACCCTGGACCCTCTAGGCGTAAAACAGAAGTTGAACAGAGACTAAAAACATTGGCCATCCATGGCAATAAAAAATTGTTAATCACATTATGAGTGGCACTAATGACAGAACAAACACTTAACAGAAATTTGTGATAAATAAAGAAACTGCTATATTGAACTGCCTTTATTTACTAAAATATAGATAGCTCTATCTCGATCTTATGCCATGAAATTTTGTGACGATTTTCTGGAGATAGTTATAGATGAGATGAAAAACCCTTTAGAAATTATATCTAGTTAAATTTTTATTATAATTTTAAAATGAACTACTTACGTATAAATCAAAAAACAGGACAAATCAGGGTGTTTCCACGCATTTTTTCTTAGAGACAGAGTCAAGCACCAGAACATCTAATGCTTTTGTAATAACCTTCATCAAAACAATCTTGCTAAGAAATACTGAAACTTAAATACTTGGATTGTGAAGTATACTAGAAATACTAAGCTTTAACCCAAGCAATTTAATATCTTTACATAATTTTTAGGGGCAATGTACAGAAAACAGTTTTATCATTACACCACTGTTTATCTTTTATGCTGAAAATTTTTGGGTAATTATACTAAATATTCTCCAGGAACAATCTTTACAGCAATATTATACATCTTCAACGCGTCACTATTTGAGGAAAAATAAACTTGTGAGGATACATCTGCCGATAACTCTGTTTTCCAGTACCCGTTTTTTAAAATTATAATTATTTTTTAGCAGAAAACTTTTCAAAAATTAAATTATTGGAAAATATCTAAATTTGCAAGCAAATGTGCATTAAGATGAATTTCGTGCACATGTTACATCCCATAAAACAATGCATTTTGTCATTCTTGGAGCAAAATTTATTACATAATTTCAAAGGGAAGTTTATGAAACATTAGCAAAATTGCTTTTGAAAAACGCGGGTTTTTTTGAAGAAGACTTCGAAATACAAGCAAGGGTTTTTTAATGAGTCGTAAAAATCCTGAAACTTTTTTACTTCAGCCAGAGATGAAATACAGTAGGACCTCGGGAATTCGAAATTTCGAATATTCCTATTATCCTGTTTTAATTTTCTGAAAACTTTTTATTAAAAAATGAAGAAAAATAACGATTACGAATCGGAAACAAAGATAATGCTTATTCCTAACTTGAAAGAAACATTTGAATTGGTACTTAAGAATGAATACAATACCTTACTTAGTAGAAACAAAATTGGTTATCTTCTTTTGACGTAAGGAACTAAAACTGCTTTCCGTACTCTTTTCACAGAGTACCAAAGTCAATACTCTACTGCATTTGGTATATCAAGAGAATTTTACCGAATTTTCCGAATAATCCTAATTTCCCGGAATCCGAACAGAGGTGGGTCCCAATGAGTTCGGATTTCAGAGGTTCTACTGTATTCCAAAGTAAAAATCCAGAATTCCAAAATCGAGAATTCACTTTACTTGGGCATTAAAACATCTCCATCTCTTTCTTTTATATATGACGAAAATAATTATACTTACTTTTAATGTCATCGAAATTGCATGGTACTATTTAAAAATGATTTTACCTCAATGACGTCTCGATAATAATTAAATCCCACTAGACTGGACAATTGGAGCAACGCGGGATGCCTAAAAAGCCACTATTTCACTCTCTTCTCCCTGCTGTAAAATAAGTGTTGCCACACCCACCTGTTGGAGCGGAGGTGGAAGTACGCAGCTGTTGAAAACTGGAACAGACATTTCAATAGTTGACTCAGCAAATATTAACAGAAACAAAAAGCAACATTAGATTGCAGCGTAATTTAGACACATTTTTGGGTTGAAAATAAGATCCTGTTTTATTATCATGTGTGATTCATCTGAGTGGAATCGACGGTAAAGTTAATAGTGCAAAGCTATGATGCACTGGTATCAAGTTTTCGCAATACTTTAAAACTTCGCCTAAACGAACCTCGAATCAACGGACTCCGAATTTAACGAACAGGATTGGACTAATGTAGCGAATTAGAGAGAAAGAAATTGTTGAGGCATAATTTCCACTAGACTTCTTTTTACTAAGTGGAATTGTTAGGCTAGTAATACGATAGGTGTGCAAAATATATTTTTTAGATTATGCTGTATAATTTCCAGTGTAATATCCTATTTAAAATTTTGCTTTTAGCACACTTCTAAATTAACGGACAGCCTTTTGCCTGAACTAATCCGTTGAATCGAGGGTTTACTCTATTTGTAAGCTGCTAAGCTTTTCAAATATTTGAAGAAACAACCAAAAAAATATTTGCGCAAGGAAAATTTTATTCATATATTTTTGACATTCAAACATAACACGAAATTCAAAATCAAGCGCAAGTGAAATTACCTATATCTTCTACGGTACTGAATTTAAAAGTGAGCGCATGTTTAATGACATGTAAATAAACTAGATGGCGCTCAAGGTACTTGAATCGGTTTCTTGCATGGATTTCATAATAGTTTGTTGTCATGCGTCAACTTAAGATTTCTCTTCTTGCCGTTTGAAAAAAAAGAATATGGAGGCCTTTTTAGGAGGGTGTCATTTTTTTTTCTCTTGACCGAATCAGATCGGCAATAATTTAGCCCATCTTTTGATGGCAATTTTCGTTTCTTTTTTTATTACGGATTGAAAAGAACTTTAGAATGAATAGGGGATAATAGCCTTTGTAGCTGAAAATCCCCAACCCCCCCCCCCTCTCTTTCAAATCAAATCAAATCAAATTCTTGCCGTTTCCTCCAAAAACTACTGTGAAATTCTCCCTTCGGGCACAGGCTACTTTACTCATGTATAAAATATATCGCATGAAAAGTTTAAATTGTTATGATCTCACCTATATCAGACACATGATTTGATTATATTTTTTTTATCAGTTTCAAATATGGTTTCAGTAAAATATTTTCGTTTTAGCGATCTCTAGGTGAGAAATATTTCAAAGTATAACATAAATAAATTAAGCAGAAATTAAAAAGATTCCCATAACTCATTTAATAACTTTATAACCGTACAAAAACAATAGATCATTTATTACATAAAGGATTTGAAGTAAACACGAATCATCCTATATAGATTTGAATACAATAAAACTTCGATTAACCGTCACTCTTTTAACCGTCAGTTTCTGTTATACGTCTCTCATCCTCTGAAAAACTCTAATGCGTCATTTCTATATATTATTACTCTTATACTAAGTTGAAAAATTCTAATCCGTCATTTCTATACATTATTACTCATATATTGAAGTTTTTATTGATCGTTTTGTAAAATTAATTGAAATTTGTATGTATTCTTAACTTTTAAAGTATTTTATTTTCATATTCGTCCCAAGCCAGCAGTGAAATCACGTTACTGCACATATATGTATTAAGGGATTTCTGTTATCCTTCCATTCGACTATCCGTCACGGCCCTGGTCCGCATGGGAACGGATAATCGAAGTTTTACTGTATTTGTAGAGAGCTGTTAAGGAATAATTTTATAATGACCTCTGAAGTACGATTACTATTGAATGCCAAATTTACCCAGTGATTTTTATATAAGACGAAAGCTGTTATGCAATAGGTAACCAACCAGCTATTTGTGGATTTCGGGTTCATTATTTCAAATTGCAACTACGTGTGTATAGTTGAACGAGCGAAATTAAATCAACCCGAATTCAATACACACCATACAATTTATAACGCAATAAATCATTTTGGAAAAATGCAGTATTAGAATTGTTTTATGTTCTGTGTAAAAAACTATGTCCCATAAAATGTGTATTTTTAGTGATAGATAACCATTGTTTAACTGCCTTCGAATGGATTTTCTGACTGACTATATTTGCTGCCTAATATAGAAAAATATAAAACACAACGGATTTTTAAAGTCTGAGTTTCCTGAAGTTTTTTTTATCTCGTGGCCCAAATGTTATCGTATGATTCCGTTCCTCTCAAATTGAACGAAGGTAGACAAGACGCAACAAAAAGCATCCCAGGAAGAAAACAGAATTTAAAAGAAGTTTAAATCTTATGTATTTCTTAATATTTTTTGAACGGCTTTCGTAGTGTCCGTTTAATGGTTGTTTGTACTGCTACCGTTAATGGAAGCAGTGTTGTTTATTCTGAACTACAGACATCATTTCATAGTTTTATTTTTAATCATTAGATTTATTTTGAGCTAAAGATGCTCCTAATGTAAATTTCGTGTTCAAGGAAAACAATGACAGAAAAACATCCGAGTTAAGCTATTAAGTAACTTTATTTAAATTCATTGTTGAGTGACTAAACTTAAGAGAGTAATTCTGTTTCTCCAAAACTCAATTTATGTAGGATCCAAAAAATAATAAATAAATTATTTTCTCTACAAAAACAACTAACAAACTGTATTTAGATGATAGAAAAAAATTTCTCTTCCAAAGCAATATTTAGATTAAGATAATTACTTATATTTTTCTTAATTATTTGTACTATTCTATTTTCTCCGTAATACCCAATAGCATTCACACGCAATAGCAGTCAGAAAAAGAAGACACGCTTTTGAATCCTTAATGTTAGACGTCTCTAACCAAATTATTAAAAAAATGTATTTAATTTAAATAAGCCATGTCAGAAATAGATTAAGAAATGTTAGTTATTTGAACTATATTTGCATATAAGTTTATATCATGTGATGCATAAAATATAAATATTGAGCGTATAGATATATCGAATATGAATGCAGTAGAACCTCGCGAATCCGAACTAATTAGGGCTGAACACCGTGCAGATTCCGGGAAATTCGGATTATCCAGAAAATTCGGTCAAATACTCTTGATACTCCAAATGCAGTAGAATGTTGACATTGGATGCTCCGTGAAAAGATGACCGATTTTGTGTCTACTGATTTGATCTTAATACCTATTCAAATGTTTCTTTTAAGTTAGGTATAAGCATTAGCTTTGCTTCCGATTTGTAACTAATATTTTTCATTCATTTTTTAATAACAAGTTTTCAGAAAATTTTAAAAAGATGTTGGGATTATCTGAAATCTCGAATTCCTGGGTTTCGGATTCCCGAGGTTCCATTGTATCAATAGAATACGAATGAGAAATAGTTCTGTACATGAAATGTTCATCTGTTATAAATGAAAGGTTTATTTAATTATGAATATTGTTTTTTTTTCAATCCTGGATCAAAGCATATATTGAGAAGTAATTTATTCCGATTGATAAATGAAAGAAATGATTCCCAATGTTAATGGCTTTGAATTATATTTATGATTTGTTCTGAAACAGTGTAAAAATTATTTCCATATATTTTTCTTTCGTATACTGCATTTAGGTATTTTGGGACAGAAACTATTCACTTGCGCTGAGTTAGCGGTTCTTAAACTCTGCACAGTTCAAAACTGGTAACTCATCATGTTTAAATTAAAATTCTGAACTAACATGAATATAGTCCCTAGCAGTGGGGAATCCAGGGGAGCTATGGAGCTGCAGCCCCCAGATCTAAATCAGAATTTTTGATTTTATTTAAATTCACTAAAACTGTTTGTTTTTAATCTCCCTTTCTTTAAAAAATAATTGAATAAATAAAAAAAAACGTTACAGCATTTCTTCCTGACTTGACAGGCTCGAAAATATCCCCACTTTTGTATTCATTCCACTCTTACTTGTTCGTTAACGCTATCGGAAACACTATTTGGCTAATTATTTAATTATGTTTTTATTAAATTATCGAAAGTATTGTAGTGTTCTTTATGATTCTCATTGTCAGGTGAGTAAAGTCTGTAAAGTTAAAATGTTTTGGTTTACATAACCATGAGGATTTTGACATTTTTTCACGACGATACAAAATTTTTATGACCTCAAACACTCCCACCCCACTCAGACCCAAATCCTGGATTCGCCACTGGTCCCTAGACATTCAAATTATTTCCTCTCCTAACTAAACAGCATATTCTTTTTGGGAAATTTATTTTTGTTTCGTTTTGCATAGGTGCTTTAAGCATACCTGATGTGTTTATGTATGTCCGCGTGGTTTTCGTCTTTTAGATTATTTGCTACTGATATCTTAGCAGCATCTTTCAATATTCGACATTCTTTAACCTGCCTCCGAATTGGGCACACTATATTTACTTTCTGTCATATGTTGTTCGGAGAGCAGGCTCCAGCATGCCCACAATGTAATTGTCTCATGTCTGTTCACCATATCTTGCCAGAATGCCCAAAATTTAATACCCAGTGTTTACACTGCGTCAATTTCATTGTCTGCGTTACTGGGATTGACACCCCATGTTCACCTTTTCTCGTTCTTGAAGTCCATTGGATTTTATTCTTTCATTTAAGCAATGATCAGTTTTTACAGAAACTTTTTTCATCAATCGTTTTATCTTCTTTACCAGTATATATTTCTTTCTATACTTTACCAGTATAGTCAATATTATGGCTCTTGAGCCAAAAAACCCCAAAAGCAAATCAATATTCATCGTCTGAATGAGTTTACACTCTTATCACAACTCACAAAAACTTTTAACATCGGCCTTCAGACATTCCCAGAAAAATGAATATTTAATCCGCTCAAGAGTCTTCTTGGGTCCCATGTGACCACTAAAAATAAGGGTAAGAGCTAGTATAAAATATTCTCTAATTAGAAAACTGCAAGCAGTAAACTTTCAATGTACTCAATTGTTTTAACACTTTCAAATAATATTAAATAGCTATCTCTCAACTAGACAAAATTCTGTTATAATTAATTCTTATAAAAGTGTTGTCTGAAATATCAAACATGAATAAAATGTAATTTTAAATAATCCAATCTAAAAATCAATAATATATCAAAATGCGTTACTGTAGCGCTTATTTTTCAAAATGCTAACCCAGAATAACTTATGTTTGCTAAATTATGACTTTACATTTTAATGCCTATAAAATGAACCTAGAATTCTCAAATCAATAGAATTCGTTGTTGTTGTTGAATTTTCATTCAAGAAATCATGAATATACGTTAAATTCAAGATATTTGCTTGGCTTAATTCTTCACTAAAGCTTTATATTACGGATGGAAAAATCTTAAATATCTCTTTTAAAACGAACATTTTAGCAAAGGAACATAAACTTGCTTTCATTCTTTCCAAGTCATTAGGGGCTAATATTTGCAGTTCCTTTCACCCACCAGTGCAGTTACCTACTCTTGTTAGCAAAAACTCGACTCAATGAGGTTTCCTCTGTAGGATACATAAATAAAGCTACTTACAAGTTGATTAACAGATTAGTTTTGCGGGTAGAATGAAATCTTAGATGTTTAATGGTATAGCATTTCTGCAAGCTCGAAAGGAGATGAGAAATTTCTGTTGGTGAAGCATCCGTATTTATTGTAAGGAAAAAGTTTAAAAAGTTGTGACATGTCAGATTCAGTTGTGTTAATTAGAACTCATTCTTTTATTTTCGGAAGGAAAAAAAAAGCTTCCTTAATAAATTCTTGATTGCTAGGAAGTGAAAGAAACGGCTGAAAGTTTGGAAACCTGATTGCTTGTTATTGCATCACTTTCGAATTCCAGTTATTTTCTCAAAACGAAAGAAGGAAAGAAAAAAAAGAAAAAAGGCATTAACGACCGTAACGCTTCATTTCATATTAGATAAGAGCTTTTCTTAAAATAGAAAGTTCTTGACCTGTTTCTGATTTTTAGTGCCCTCAATTTTTGTGTGAAAAGCAGGAGAGGTTTAGTTTTAGCAGAAACACGACTGGAAGTGGATTATTAAAACTTGCTTAGAAGGATGGGTGCTAAATGCTAAAAAATGAGTAGCGCAAGATTAAATTTATATATTTAAAATAATTGGAAAAAGCAAAAGAACAGTTCTCCAGCCCCAACCACTCGACCAATTTCGACAATTTTAATTTC
This sequence comes from Araneus ventricosus, assembly GCA_013235015.1. Classification (NCBI taxonomy): domain Eukaryota; kingdom Metazoa; phylum Arthropoda; class Arachnida; order Araneae; family Araneidae; genus Araneus; species Araneus ventricosus. Next base: position 3,881,932 of record BGPR01000015.1, read on the forward strand.
ATTTTAAAGCTTATGACGCCCAGATTTGTAGTCACAGGCCGACTGATCCTCACCACGTTCCATTTTTGAGAGGAATAGAAAAACGACTACTACGCTGTATATAATATATGGTGGAAAGCCATGACAGAGTCCTCCAGCCAAAACCACTCGACCGATTTCGACAATTTTTACTTCATATGAAAGTTTATGACGTCTAGATACGTCAAAAATGGTCGCCAGCTCCCCCTCCATTTTAAAGGAAAATCGAAAAAACACTACTCCTACGTATATTCTCTATCACAAAAATCACGACAGAGTTCCCCAACCGCAGCCACTGGAACGATTTTGACAATTTTTGTTTCACATGAAAGCCTATGACATCTAGATATGCCATCAATGACCGACTACCACCCCACCACCCTTCATTTTTTAGATATATCGCAAAATAAAACTTTGGCAAATTTCCTCAGCTTCTACAACCTCCAATTTATTTCGCCAGGTTGCAATCGTACCCATAGGCTATTATTAATTTGGGCGAACAGCTGGTCACTGAAGACGACTAGTTTTTTATTTAAAACGTTCTCACAATTAAATCAGTGCTCTAATCCCTTCGCATACAAAGACGTATCTGATTGGAGCAATTATTTTGACTTAATTCCGGATTAAATAATAAAAATTTTGAAATTCCATGCACTAATTAGACACTACACTGCGCAACCCCCCGGTCCAGCTAACATTACTGGTTTAAGGCAAAAAGAGACAAGAGGGGAAGAGAACCAAGTGACAGCACGAGGAGCACGCCGGGGCCTTAAAACTTTTACGCATTGCACCATAACATTGGCGAAAATTAATTACATAGAAAATTTCATTTTAGAAAATTTAATTTATTAACATCAGTTTCAGCAACAAATAAAATACATTTTCAACTCGCCCAACAAAATTAATCTACATTAACCTTTCATATCGATAAACTGACGAAGAAGAAATACATTACATCAAATCAAAATTTCAAATCCATCAATAAGGAGAAATTCGTGTATACATCACATATATATTCAAAACGCCGATTAAAACACACAGCAAACCACAGAGAACGCACCAAACAAACATTTCAAAACAATCCAAACCACACACATATACAAATCTACACACAAAATCGCTGCGGGCAAAAAGTGGGCAACACCCTTAAAATACTTCTATCGAGAACCTGCCCTCAAAACAGAAAACCACGTAAAAACTTTAAAATTCTAATCAATAAAAAAGCTCTCCACAACCAGAAGCAGAATGACCTCCCATCACCAGTCACCATTGTCCACTCTTCCATCATGTGAATATATCATTTGTTCACGGAGCAGAATCCCACACGATGAGCCATTTGTAATTTAGGGTAATATCACAATTACAGAAACCTTTCGGTCCACATTGTCTTACCAGGGACCAAAAGTACAGTTGAACTCTACAATAAAAGCAGAAATAATCTTGGAGGTCGTGCTCAAAAATACTTTAAACTTATAGAATAAAAATAAAAATCTAAAGTACTATTTAAATTATTTAGATTGAAATCAAAAGGGCAGCCTAACATCTTAAACAGCTATTAGTTAAAAGTATATGCATCAATAAAAAAAAAACCTAAAAATAAAGCACGCACAGACACATCTTTGTATGCAAAGGGATTAAAGCACTAATTTAATTGTGAGCCCGTTATAAAGAAATAATGATTTAAACTTGCGGTACTCATAGCCATTAATTTAGAAAACACTAAGACTAGCTTAAAGATCTCAGTTGTTCTTTACATTCTTATATGAAATAAAAATAAATGCCCCTTATAGGATGCGTCGTATAATTAGAAATTTTAATTGATTCGTACTCCATTCAGTAACTTGAAATTGATTCGATTTGACTGATTTACTAAATTAAAACCTAATTTTAAAGTTACGTGACAAATATCTAGAATGTCATGTATAAATATTAACCGTGGTCAGTTAAGAAGGAATTTTATTGGACGGTCCTTCTCCCGTCCAAACTTCCATGCTACACTAATGTAAGAATGTGTCACTCCCAGATGGTAGGTTTAAGATTCTCCAGACGTGAAGGACCTTAGGTGGAGTCAGGTCTAAAATCGGAGATCGTCCGATTCCGATACCTAGATTACTTTCAGATAATCTTGATCAGTTAACTTAAGAAATTATGAACTCTTTCTAAGAACGTGGCAAGTATACTTTCAACCAAATTTAACAATATTTAAATGTTCGTGTTAAGTTTTTTTCACCACCTCTGACAAGAGCTTCTTTATCTTTATAACTTCAAAAATCAAAAGAAAAAAAAAGGAAAGAAAAAATGTTAAGCCCTTTGACTTTATAATGAGTTTTTAACAATTAAATTAATTGCAAATTACTTATTACTGTTAATAATATTTTGAGATAGCAATGCATCAACACCTAACACTGAAAAGAAGGCTGGCGTAATTTCTTGTCCAATTTATTCAAATTTTTAGTCAATTAATTAATAATAAATGAAATTAACAAGCAAATCAAATAAATTTTATCTAATAAGCTAAATGAATTTCTTTTCGTAAATCACTCAATATCGCAAAAAGTATCCTAATATGCCATTAGTAGAAAAAAAGGTTCTTCAAAGAGTTCAATAACGACAAAAATGTTTTTTTCTTAAACGTAGTTGCCATTAAGCCCTTCAACAATATATTTTATTAGAGCAAATTTTGATTGCTCATAAAATATAAATCAGAGTGCATTCCTTCTCTCTTCATGATTTGCTTGCGAGAGTTTTCATGTAACATTCTATCCTGGGAGAACAGAGTAGATATTTTCTATTAATGACAATTCTATCATATTTGTCTTTGCTTAAAATTTTCTATTTATAATCTATAAAGATAGAGCATTTCATCAAGATCAATTAAGCATCGCATTAAAATTTCTGCTGACCTTCCAGTAGGTGGTTCTTTAACAATTCATCAGTTTAGAAATTTACATTTTCGCCTCATTTCCCATCGTCGTTCTAACGATGTCAAATATTTGACCGAAATTACTTTTTAGCTGTTAATAAATATATACGCAAATAACTTTCTGATACCTGTTCAAGTTCTTTCTAAATCAGGCATTTTACCCTTTTTAGTTCCAAATATTTTGAAGTTTTCCTTAATGGTGAGTTCTAAAAAAACGATGGCAGTTGCGAAGAGAAGGGAGGAAAGGATTTCCGAGATAATTATTAAACACCATGCATTCGGCAGTATTATAAGACCAAACTAAGCAATTATTTATAATGTCATCACGAAATACAAAGGTTAAAGCTAAAACCTACAAAAAAACCTGAATAACGCTAAAACCCGAAGAACCTACGTTTTGCTCCTAAAGAAACCTACTTATAGCAAGATAATCCTTAAGGAAACCAGCAGGAAAGTTCCCCTCTCCATTTTCTCGTGTACTTACTCAAATATGTATTATTAAATGTCTAACATCTTCTTTAATGAAAAGTTTTGATTATGTATTTAGAAACAATACGTGTTTTATTTGACCAATTTAGTAAAAAATTCGATATTGATTTACAATTATGTTGTAAAAATCATAGACAAAAAATTCATATGTCTAGCTTATTGCAATTTTGATTTATCGTGTTTACATAGGCAAATATAAACATACCGACTTGCAGTCAACTTGATGACTGATGTATCCCAAAATTTGTTACAAATCAACAATTTTGGTGATAAAATCGTAAGCCAAATTACAGTAGAGTCTCCCTACAACGAAGTCTCCCTACAGCGAATTTCTCCCTATACCGAAATTTTTAATCGGAATGTTAAATAACATTCAAAATATTCTCCATACAACGAGGTGGTTGTCTCCCTATAAAGAATTTTTTCAGACCTTTATCTTTTCGATTTTTGTCATTTTTGAAGAAAGTTGCAAATTTTTATGCAAACAAATCGTTCACAGGTGCCTGTTTCTGGACCCACTCGCATTATTCGTTCCAGCGATAACACATAACAATAGAATGCTCTGTGAAGGGTAATGCAGTTGGGGGGACCTGGGTTTCTACAGAAGGAGCAACATTTCTACGGGTCAAGATTCCAAGAATAGGGGTGCAGTGGGGGTGGAAACAGTGGATGTGACAATACGCATTTTATGTTTATCCATTACATATTATTCTCTAAATTGGTGAATTGTCTTCACTTTTGAGCATTTTATTTATACAATAAAAATTAGTATAATTTTAACAAATTTATAATAAATATTACTTCATTTTTAATTGAAAGTCATAATTAAATATTTTTGAACTTATCGTACATACTAAAAGGTTTTTACAATTACTTAAATAACTGCAAAAATCTCTAATCTCCGTATAACGAAATTTTCTCTATAGCGAATTTTTCAACTAGAACCAAGCGATTTCGTTATAGGGAGATTCCACTGTATATCTAACTAGCTCATTTCGTTCCTAAGATACTGTGTTCACAGATAAACCGATAGACAGACAAACTAACTAACCATATTGGTTTTTCGGATTCAGGATGCAGAATGTGGATATTCATCAGAACTTCAAGAACAATTGTTTATATTTCCTCTTCTTATATTTCATAAAAGAAAAAGTAAAAACTCCTATTGTGTTTCCTCTAATTTTTAGAGCAATTTATCTTTACCCAAACAGTATCTGCAATTTTTATGAGGTTTCCCGCTGATTTCTTTCATAATGACCGCACGCGGTGCTTTATAATAGCGCATTGTATTACATAGGGTCGCGTCATGCAAGTGTTTATCAGCTAATAAAAGCTAATTATGTAACAGCAAGATTTCTCGTGATATAATGTTCCGGTATGTGAATACAAACTACTAACAACTTTTTTCTTTTTTAAAAATTATGAATGAAGTTTGTATGCTAAAAATAAGCATTTAGCATACGAACTGCATTTACTGGCATATTGTAAATGATTTTTTTACATTATTGCTGCACTTTTCATTCACATGTCATTTTCTCTGACAAAATGTTAAGATTCTGCAATTTAAGTAGGCATTTTTTAAATTATAATGCTTTAATCACTAAACTCTTTCAATTTCTGTACTGCCTAATGCAGGGGTTCCCAACCTTTATTCCCTCGCGGACCCCTTGATAAATCTTTACAATTTCACCTACCCCTACTGTCATAGACTTCCCCTCACATCAACCATCCGTCTATGTAAAGAAGTTTTCGTCAATAGTGTTAGGGGCTTAGGTTGCTTTAGAGTCAAAATATTCAAAGTCATAACATTTGTTGGATTTAATTTTTAATTTTATATTTTTATAATAGTATTAGTTCAACTCCAAAACGAATGAAATCCATACTGTATTAATTTCGCATTAATTTATAAGGACAGCTAAAAATTTCACTCCGTAATAATCAACTATTCAAGTGGTATAGTTAGTAAATAACAAGTATTAACTTGGCGAAACAAAATTCTGTAACTTTTTTAATTCCTTATGTTTTCTTGTTTCCGCCATTACCAACTTTGATTTCGCGAACCCCCAGGGGTACGCGTACCACAGGTTGGGAACCTCTGGTCTAATGGATTGAAATTACGTGATGGCACAGTTACGTAACAAACATAACTGAGCATGTACGGCCTGCCGTCTAATTATTAATTAAATGTTGCTCTATATGACAGAGTGCATATGCTCCTGTTGTCTAATATCGCGGGATGTACTATGATTTCGTGTTTGTTTACATTTCTTCAAATTTATTTGACAGCAAAAAATGCGTTACTGACAAGCTTTTGGATGTTATTGAGTTGTTCTGGGAGGCTCCGCCGTTTTAGGGGAAAGTTGAAAAAAAATTATACTAACAATGAAGTTTCTTCAATAATATATGAGCCATATTATTTAATGATGATAAAGCCATCTTGTGTGAAGTTTGATTCTCCTATTCTCATAGAACATTCCTGGCTTATCGCAAATAAACTGATCAAGGTGATGTTTGCAGTCCAGTTGATTTAATTTTTTTTACTTTTCGTGAATTTTGAAAAGAGGCGCCAAATCAGGACTATATGGAGGATAGAGTACGACATTCCAATCAAGCTTCCGCCGGAGTGCAAAGACGCACGTGGTCTAGCGTTATCCTGTTGTTTACATATGCGTAAATCAATTGATTGATTTGAAAGATATCTAGAATTTAGTAACTACTGATATATCTTTTTAGCATCTCCGACTACTAATGCAAACAGCATAAAAATTGGATAAGAAATAAGATCACAAAATTATATGTCAACTGCAATTAACTAAAGAATTGTAGAATTTGAAAGAAAATTTTTAAAATTTTTGCAGACACCTGTAATTTGCATTCTTAATTAAACAAAAACGTTTCTGTTTGCTAATTATTCTGGTAACATGCAACTAAATTTAAAGCATAGATTTCAGTAGTATTTTTTAAAATTAAATTACAACATCAAGATTAAGATTACTGTGAAGTAAAATTAAATTTCGAAAAAAATATTTTCGGTTTTTCCTTTTTTTCCAAAATTCTGCAAATATATATATATATATATATATATAGAGAGAGAGAGAGAGAGAGAGAGAGAAATTGGTAGAAAATCATTTTTAAAAAATTATAGGTATATATTAAATTATTTTTTAAGTATATTAAAATATCAAAAGTAGTGAATACTTTCAAATTCTTTGCATTTTCTCCAAAAGAAATCAAAGGAAAAAAATTCAAAATCACGACACTTTGATTTCAAACCTGGCTAACTGGCGGTATAAGCCAGTTGAAAATTATTTAGAAATTTGGATTATATATTGATTTGTTAAACAAATCAAAAAACAAACAATGGAATGCATTCGGTTTAACCACAGAAGTAAAATATAATTGTCTGTAAATAGGACGCTGGGTGTCCTGCTGCCTCTTAGAATTATAACATTGAAGAACCATATTTTTTCACAGAAAAGCGATTTCGTTAATAGTTTTCGATTTCTTATCATGCTTCGGTGCCTCAGTCTTCGTGAGCTTTTTATTACGATTTCCGATGAAATAAACTTTTATTACTGGCATTGCTTATTATAAAACTGTCCAAATGTTTGCTGAAGGCTCTGATAAATTGCACCTGATTGCCGCTTCAGTGATTATGAAAAAATATTTTTCGTGTCCTTTAGGTTATTGACATTTGATTAATTTTCAATTTTCTGACAAAATCATTTTCTTGAGACATAATAATTGGTTAAATTATAAAAAGAGAGATTTAATTTAACCAATTTATCAGGTAAATTCATTTCAAAGTGTAATTGTTTGGAACAGGAAATTCATTTCTGCAGACAAACTAATGGATAAATTCTGAGGACAGGAAAAAGTGTTTCTGGTGATTGTACCTAATCCTTCCATTTTTCGATGAAAGCCACGAAGATTTTAATATTGCATCAATTTTAGGATAATATGTAACATGTACTCATACTAGAAGTTAAGAATGATTGCTTTTTATGAGACTCATAAAGAATGCTGTATCGGTGATTCGTCGTATGTGAATGTAATAGGCTCATAAAAGAATAAACAATGAAAATAAAGGATAATATTAAATTTTATGAAATATTTAAATGTAAGAATGGGCATATTACTAGATTCGACTTTAATAAAAAAATATTATTTAATAAAGGTGATAATGGAGTTTCATAAACTATGCGTTTACCTCTAGAAGCCATCATATTTTAAGTTTTCCTTTGAGTCAGTTCTTAATGATTTAAAGTAGGCTTCTCAGCATAGGATTTACAGTCTTTCATGCCTTGTCGAAATCTCCTATAATTTCTGAAAGGACAATGATAAGTTCCGAGCCTCCTCACCAAAAATCACCGAGATCTGCTTTTAATTGTGGAACAAAACTTAGTTGATACTGAAGAGCTACAAATCGATTTCGTAGCATACGCCACACTTTCTCTGTAGGATTAAAATCTGGAAATTTAAAAGGCCACTACATGAACTGTGTAATGTACTTTGAGTACTTTTGACAAGCCCCATAAGATGAGAAGGAATATTATTATGCAAGAATATGAATCCAGGACCCACAGCAGTCAGAAGCAGATGAAAGGAATGCCCTAGAACTTTGCATCTTTAAGCAGCAACCTACATCTCCAGATAGATATGAAGATCTGAGAGGCAGTCTAACATAATGTCTGCTAACACAATGAGTAATACTAAAGGAAGAAAATGATGCTAATGAATAAAAGAAAATGATTTTCCGTCATGATCCTTAGCTTAAAACGAGTTCCACTTTCACTCACTATCGTTAGATGTTAAAAACCAGTTAGCTGACTTAATAAAACCTGTAATTGAACATATTTTTACAATTCTGTTCTCGGCAACACTACTGTTGTTCCAACCTTTAAGACCGAACGTATTTTAGTAAATAATGGATTGAGTTCCGACTATAACTCAAAATGGGTGGTATCGGCAATCTGATGAGAAAAATAGATCTGTTGAGATTCTGGAAGCAAGAACAATCGTTCTTTCCGTTATTTTCTGCATACAGCTAATCTTGAAGCAGAAATATTAGCTAACGTCTAACTCCCACTATTCTACAGACTGGGTCTTCAAGGGCGCATTTCTGTGAAGATGAGATAGAAATAAAATCTATTGTTCGGCATTCACAGAACCTCACATATCTAAAACTCTTGTAAGGAGTTTGGAAAATCGTACTTCTCCCAAACGGTGGCGGCTGTCACCACTGAACCCAGTTGTTTGACAGAAAATTCATTCTGACTTCCAACAGTTATTACCAAATTTCAATCTTACTGAGAAGATGTAATTCTTCGGTGACTTGATACTGACTGTATGGAGATATCTCCAGTGCTTTTATACCTCTCTTGAGATTATACACTGAAGCACAATCAAAATCATATATGCCTCGATTTGGATCGTCCAGCATTCTAATGGATAGCTTTTCAAAAATATGCCCATTTGGTGTCATTATGTCATAATTCATCCTTTTTTATAGGTAACCTTCGTACTAAAAAAAATTGTAAAAATGTTTCTTGCATTGGCCATGTCGCTTAAGGACGTTTTACAATCTTCCCGACGGGTACAGGCGATTTGGGCATACTAACTTCGCATGAAATGTTTTGCATAAGCATAATGTTTTATTTTCTCCACAAGTGATTTTCAACAGTATTTTTTATTCATTTATTTAAATTTAAAAGTTTTGCTTATCTTTCTGGCACGATACCGTTTGAAACAAGGCGACGTTCTCAACTACAGACATACTCATCTTTGACAAAAAAAATATTGAAATAAAGCAAAAAAAAAACAATATTTTTCAAAAATTCAATTAAAAGAATAAAAACCTTCAGGGGACGGATTTTACTATGAAATTAACTGAATTTTTTGTTTTAAGATAAAAACACAAAATAATTAACTAAAAGAATTAATTTAAAGTCGAAATAAATCTTATCTTTTTTCAGAGAACGCGTAAAAAAAATTCTTAAACTATAATCCTTTTTGTAAAAGTATCTGTATGTTTTAGGCATCTTTTACCGTTTACAATATTTAGCGGACAACTTCATAATAAAAATAGGTACTATTCTAATTCTTAACGTATTAAAGTCATCGTTCTAATTTAGAAAAGGGTTTATTGCTAACAGTTGCGATGCAAATTTTACTCACCCAAAATTTTTCGTAGTTAAGAAATAAGGAAGTAAACTGAAACTAGATTTAGACTCTCGTATGTACCATGTAGAATTTAGTGGAAGCATTTAGAATTTATTACACGATTCTGAACGAATGGAAAAAAGAGAAACCACGTCGGAAGTATCTTTAATATCCTTTCTATTTAACTCCAAACATTAACAGAAACAATTACTACACTGAAAAGAAAGTAGGTATTTCTTTTTTGAGAAGATAATGAGTTCTACCAGACTGGATGTCCTACTAAGTCCAGAAAGAAAAGCTTTTACAGGAAAAAAAGAATACGATTAATTTCAATTATTCGAAGAACTATGCCAGTTATTACAATTTTTCGGATCTATAAACGAGGGAATATATGTAGTAAACCTAAGACAGAATGAGGACAGTGAAAGAAATGTATCTGTATTTTTCTGCATGGATAATTCATTTTTAGACATATATTAAGGTTCCAAAAATTTATTAACAGCAGTTAACTTGCGTGTCCGCATTTCTTAATTCCACTACTGAAGGTAATTGAATTAACAAGTATTTAATTCCTTCTTTATGCTGGCAATAAGTAATTCAATTTGAAAGGGACTATAAAAATATTTAGCATTATTTATAATTAAGATATACTAAAAACTTTCTCACTTGTTGCCGAGGGAAATAAAAAAATGACAATAACTTTTAGCTAATGTATTGAAAACGATGTGACTAAGGTATATGAAATAAAGTTCCATTTTATTAGTTTTTACGCAAAAATGAAAAGAAATTAAATGAAATCAGAAATTAAAATATGTGTTTTTGTGTTACCACACATCGCTTGTAAAATCACATTTGTTTTTTCTTTGGATTATGGGAATTTTCTGGCTTAAAGCTGACCTAAATTTGTAAATATAGTTGAGTTTTCAAAAAAGAGTGTCCGCAAAAAAGTTTCATCATCTCATTTATGTTAATGTAACCTACATATTAACCTGAAATCGGTGAAAGTCACTGATTCGACATCACCACTCCCGTCAAGGTGACGGAAATTGTTCCCTCTTATAAGTGAGGAAGGGAGGTTTCCCCCTCAAGTCACTGTATCGCGGTTGGATTTTGCGAGAAGATTCACTGTTCACTAACGCCCAAACTTTTTTCTCTAAATTTTATATTTTATTAATTACTTAGGTTAGGATAATGTTGATTTTTTACAATTTTCATACAGTTAAACTACTTCTAATCCATTTTAAAATGTGAAAGCGGCCTTTCCTCTGATACTAAACTTAATGCTATGTAACTTTTTTTGCGGAATTTTATGAAATTTTTAGTCATGTTTTAAATTATACATGCCTTATCAATCCTTCAACAAACTCAATTATCATACCACAATCAGAATGAAACAGAAAATGAAACATCAAATTAAAAAAGAATTGAAATAGTTTTTCTCTTTTCAAATGTTTTTAAAATATAAATTTATAACCGCTTTCTGATTGCACATGATTAATTATGTTTTAAACATTGTCTAATATTGGCTCGAATTACATAATTATTACATTTTTTATTTCAAAAAAATTCTTTTTTTTTATTTTTATACCATTTTTGTTAAAACTGAAATGCATTTCAAATTATAGCAACAATTTCAAATTAATATTTGAGAAGCAGCAGCTAATAACTGCATTCATTTACGGCTCTCTGAACTTTAAATTTGATTTACGAAATGAGAAACTTAGAACTTTGAATTTATACATCTAAATATGAACTTTTTATACTGTTTAATTCTGAATGCATCTATATTTCATTTTTGATTTTGGAACTAATTGTTTCATCTAAAAAAAATCAACGAAAAATTTTTTTTCATGTAATTTAATTGATTTATAATAGTCATTTGTTTGGTTTTAATTTTTTCTCTCTATTTCAAAAATGACAGTTTTTTACGTTCAAAAATTAAAAGCTGAAACTTCTTAGTCGGATAAATAGCTTTAATTACAAATTATTGACATAAAATACATAATTGCAGCTATCTCAAACAACCTGCACACGTTGCATTGTGTTGATATAGCTGAATAATTTTAAGTTTTAAATTACAATATGGGCGAACCAGCTGGTCGCCGAAGGCGGCTAGTAGTTCATAAAGAACTGATTGTATCTAAAAGTGTATTATCAGTTAATATATTGCTAATAGACTTCACAATACCGCAAGAAAGAATAGAATTAAAAAAATGACGGGAGCTGTCTTTTCTCAAACAGCCACTGATCATGGTTGAACAGAGTTACTCGCGTGACTCTTTTCAAATTTTCAATTTCTTTTGTAGCTTCTATTGTTACCCTTTATCTTTAAAATAAGACATTAGTTATGTTTTTAACATATGTAGTTACCGAGATATAGATGATCTCCTATACAACATTTTTATGGCGTTTTGGCGTGTGAATCAAATTCCCTCCTAAGACCCCAATGGGAGGAACACAGTCCTACGTTAAAAAAAGCTTTTCTGAGAGAATATCTATAAATTATTATACACATTACATATATCATTCTATTGTTATTTCCTTTAAGGCCACCGTTTTCGTATAAGCTGTACAATAGCTATTACAAATATCATGATCATAGAAAACACGTTATACTAAAGAGTGATATATATAATCCAACAAAATAAAAAGGAAACGCAAGATATGAAAGAAAAGTAAATTCGTTTTTTCCCTTCAAATGTTTTTTTTAATATAATTTTCTTATAATTTTTTATTTCCAAACGTACGTTAGAAATGAAAGAAAGATTAGGTCATTTATGAAAATAGAGAGTTAGAACTACCCTTATAAATTTAACATCACGATTTTCTTTTCGTGTAGTCCGTCATGGTAAAATCTTTAAGCATTTCGTCCAACGGTGTGTTGTTTCATAAAAGTTCTACAGTGTAATTTTAATTTTTTTATTACTATATGGTAACATGATGTTGTTTTAGGTGAAAAGTCGACGGCGTTGACAAAAGTATAATGCAAAGACAAGAAATAAGGAAATGTACCATCTTTAAGACAACGGCTCATCAGCGTGCCTGCCAAACTCTCTTGTGCTTGGGAAAGTGTATATCTATGTTTATTTTAAACTCGATTAATTAGTTATTTTAATTTGCTCTGTATTAAAAAAATAATATTAAGAATATAAGAGTTATTAGAAAATAGCATTTTAAAAAGTGATACTTGAAAATTGTGATTCATATTATTCCCCCTTAACTAAATAATCGGATATACTTTTCTAGTAGAAGTATCTCGATTTGGAAAAGGATTATTCTTAAATATTTTTATTACTGATTGACAGAAGACATTTTGCGAAACTAAGTTTCATTGAGAAATCTCTTATTTTTATGAAATTCGGCTTTAAGAGTTTATTCAAATTATCATCATGCGAAGTGCACAATATGGTTAATCAACTTCATACTCAGATTAAATATTATTTAAATAATCTTTATTTTATTTAATTTTTTAAAAAAATATCTTTACCATAAGAGATAAACACCGCTGTTGTATTTCGTATATGAAAAACTATCGATCTAGAGCTCGGTATATTCTCAGCAGTATAATTTGGTGTAATTAGACGATAACTGCTAAAGACTATTATGGCGCTGGGGTCAAGACTTCAGACAGAGACGTGAATTCACGAGCTCGAGTTTAATGCGACTACAAATAGATTCCAAAGAAACCGACGTCGCTTTTGTTTATGTGAATAAAGATGTTGTTTATAGCCGTCGAGTTGGTTATTTGCATCATTAATTAGTGGACCGTACAACTATCAACAGTCCAAATTTACCAATAGAGATAAACACCGCTGTTGTATCTTGTATATGAAAAACTATCGATCCAGAGCTCGGTATATTCTCAGAAGTATAATTTGGTGTAATTAGACGATAACTGGTAAAGACTATCAACAGTTCAAATTTTTCTATCATAATTAATTCCAGACAGACTCCATTTATTTTTCATAAGTTACAATAAATTAAAAACTGTGACTTTCTTTAGTTGTATCTCCAAAAGGAATTTAGGAAGAAATAAGTTCATCAGATATAAAAAAGGGAAATTTTTATAAAACTTCAACTGAATTCAAATTATCTATTTTTAATTAATGATTTGTCTTGTAATATGTCAGCATTATGTATTAGTTCCTTTCTATTCTGGTCATCTTTTTCCACTAAGGAATATTTGCCAATCGGCTATGGCTAATCGCTTAAAATCAAGCTGAATTCATTTAATTGTTCCTTAATATTAGTGTTACAATATCAGATAGTTAAAATTTTCTAAGTCATCGTAGTTAAGATACGAAAGTTAACTTAAGAATCTGAGGAAGTTTATAGAATTTCCTCTGTTCTTTTGTTTTATGCCCTTTAAGAGGGATTGAGTATATTCTAACAGAATCTACTGTTTTATCAGTAGCACGAAATGTTACCGATGTTCTCCATTTTAGATAAGTTCTGGCAATAAAATGCGAATGGGATTTGTAATCGGTTTTCTTGATAAAAAGAAGGTCCCAAGGAAAATACCAAAGAACAGACATTTAATATGATGGGTTTTGTTATCTTAATTTCAGGACATTTGCATTTTTAAAATCTCTTTGAACTCGTTGTTGCGTTTCTTTGATTTATTTATCACTTATCGGAAAGTAAGTATTCAGGGTTTTTTCTTCTAAATGAATCTCTTACTATTTAAATAAAATTGACTCCATTTCCCCTGAATCTTTCTCGTGTTATATTTTTTTGATCAATTATAAAGAAAGACAGTTTTTAGAAGAAATAAATGAAAAGTCAAGTATTAAAATCATCTGCGGCACTTTTATTTTTGTAAATAGTCAATCGAATTACAAAACACCTGAGATTCGACAGTTCTTATTTTTAAAAAAATAAAATAACAGAGAGTTTAACTTTCCGACTACGGGATTATGTTTTTTTTTTATCAGATATCATCAGCGTTTGACGGCATTTGCACTCTGTGAATGCTCTTTATCAGTTTTCAAAAATAATGAAGAAACTACAGTTGGTTTAAAAAATCTAATTCAAATAAAATTCCTGCAATAGATAGATGTGATAAAAATGTCTGCCATACTTGTTTCTCTGGCACCTCTGCGACAGTGCTTAGGAATTAAAAATTATTTTGAAAAGATTCCTTGAAAGTTCAGAGTTTGGGGCAGTTTTGATTCACTTAACTTTTCTCGGGAGGGGCTAGCGTATGGCACAATTTGGGAGGAGCGGCGTATAGAGTATGCCAGGAATTGTTTCATATTTCTATCCATTTTTCTCAGTTTATTACTTTGATCTATTCAGGAACCATAATAGAGAGAACAGAGAAAAAGAATGACAGATAAAGTAGACAAAGAAGAAAATTTATTCAACATATGTTGAATTAATGAAAATCTCTCAAGAAAAGGCTCCAAGTTTTCGTCGATCGTGAGTTGGTCGCCAGATGTATAAAACTCTTCGGAGTTTTCATTGAAAGAGTCGGAAACTCCTCCCATTCTAGATAACTTATTAGTTTTTCTGTGTGTATCCGTCGTGTCTTAGTCTTGGAATCTGTTGGCTGCTCACAAGTTTGTCGCGGACTGAGAGTTCGCCGACGTGACGGGAACGCAAAAGAGTGCTTAGATTGGAAGGCAGAATTCAGACTGAACTAATCGGCTTGATGCATTGTACTGGAGGGATGGTTTTATTATGTTAGAGGGAGGGAGAGACCTCAGGGACGAACAATACGAAATTCACAGCAAGAAATAACTCACTGGCGTATTTTGTACAACAGCTCCTCTCACTAAGGGTTAAATAGAATTAAGAAATATTTTCCATAGATAAAAAGGGAATAGGGAATGGCAAGTGAAAAAGTTCACGAAGAACGTGTACGTGTATTGATGTACTATTTCATTATTATGAAGATTGGGTTGCTAAGTTAAATGTCCTTGTTTTCTTTTCTATAGTTATCAAACACTATTAAATCTTGTGATATTTAATTACAAAAAAGAAAATACAGAATAAACAGACGAAGTAAATAATAGTGATAACAATATACCCTTTGCGCGCCAACGCAGCAGCATCCAGTTATTGCATCATCAATATTGTCTGAAGTTAACCAACCAATTAAGATACAATCAAACAACAAAAATCATGCTTTAATTCAAATTAAAACACATTAAGATGAAATATATAAAATGGAAAAAGTGGAAGATATCTCTAATGGCGAACCATATCCATATTAGAACTCCAATGGCGAGTGGAACTTTGAAAAAGTTCGCCGTTCGAGTTCTCTTACACTTTTTCCGTTTTATTTATTTTATCTTAATGTGTTTTAATTTTAATTAAAGCATGATTTTTGTTGTTTGATTGTATCTTAATTGGTTGGTTAACTTCAGACAATATTGATGATGCAATAACTGGATGCTGCTGCGTTGGCGCGCAAAGAGTATATTGTTATCACTATTGTTTACTTCTTATGTTTCTTCTGTATTTTTCTTTTTGTAATTAAATATCTTTTTTTTTGTATTTTATTGCAAGTTGCTGCATTTTTGTGCCATTCTGTATAATACAAAGTTTAATTTGTAATATCTCTGGTTAAATTATTTCACTTGTACTTGTTAAATCTTGAGATATATTTACAAACAATATAATATAAACCTTAGCTAATATGTAAAATAACCTTGAAGAAACACTAAAATCTAAAAAATAATTCATTCGAAGTATATCACAATCCATCATAATTTATAAACTAATTAACGACGGTTGTCAACTATTTTATTAATCAAGAATAAAAGCTATCCTGTTCTATAAATCTCTAAAAACCGGTTTCATTAATCTGCTAAATAACTAATTAAAATTTATTTAATGGTAGGATATTTAAGAAAAACAATTTATGAAGATTAGAGCAAATGTGGTTTTCCAGAAAGATATTTTTATTATAACTGCTGTCATTAGAAATGCACCTTCATTACAGAATAATTAAAATCAGTATATTAAATAAATCATTAAAAGTTGCATTTCGGTTTTCTTTCAACATTCAGATTGAGTTTCTCTGCCTATAAAATATACTCGGAGTCAAAAGAAGAGGATTTGACAAAATTTTCTTACAGTAATGAGAGGTGGAAATGCATATGCATTTTTAAAAAATACAAATGTCTTTTTGGCATTCGGGCTTTTTTGGTATCCAGGTAAGACTTCCCAACATTTGATTTCATAATCTTAAAAAAATTACAGCTGCCTGAAAGTTATAACTCTCTGTTAGCTGTTCGTACTTTTTTTTGTTGTTGCATAAAAAGTATACTTTTATTTTTCTAGAAATTTCTATTAAGGACATTTTCAAAATAATAAAAATCAATTACAGGATATTTTTTCATTTAGGTAATAATAATTAGGTAATCACATAAGAATTGGAACAAATGGGTCATTTTTATTTCACATCATTTCATGAGATTTTTTTCATTAGTATCTTGAAAAAATTAGAAGAATTATTTTTTTTTATCGTTTTTAAATTTAAATATCTTATTTCAATTACTCAAACTTCAAAATTTCCATTAAATGCACATTTCTCATCAAAACTAAAAATTTTAAATCGAAAAACAACTTTCTCAGATATTCTTATATAAATTAAATGTTTTACCTACTAATTTGAGAATTACCTACCCAATTTGTCTAAATAATTTTAAAATTCAGTTAGCAACGCAAACCTTTATCTACATAAAAATCGTTTACAAAAAAATTAATTAAATCTGGGTTCCGTGCTTGCTTGAATAAACATGCCATTTCAAACGAAAGCAGAGTTGCAAAATTTGCATAAAATTCTCATTTTTAAATCTTAATTAATTTCTAGAATTTCTAAAGAATTCCTTCAAGTAGAACGAGCGGAAGTTTCATAAAAGAGTCTAATTCATAATTCTTTGTTGAAATGTCATAAAAATTTAGGAGGAAGTTCAGGCTAAATTTGTTAGCGCGTTATTGTAATATCGTTTTCATTCTCTTGCGGCGATCCCATTAAAGTCGTGGAAATGAGTTTAAAGATTTCTACTTCTATTGCGAAATTAAATGTTGAAGAATTTTGCCCTTTCAAATGTCGTTTGTGCTTTGTTGATATACATTTCAACCTCTCATTACAAGACGCAACTTTTGTCAAATACTATTCTTTTAACGCTAAACGATATGTTTTAGAGACAGAGCAACTCATTCTGAACGTTGAAAGAAAAACAAAAAGCAACTTTCGATATTTTATTTAATTATGATGTAATGCAGAGACATGTATAATGAAAGCAATTCCAAAAAAAGGAATTGCTATACACAATTTTTAATATCGTTAGGGAAAATGTAGGGGAAACTAAGGATACTTGACCCTACTTTTACTTGCTCTTATATTTCTCGAATGCTTGAATTTTTATCATAAACTCATAAAATAAATATATTTTATGAAATCGCCTAGGGTCAAGTATCCCTATCCTTGATCCTAAGATAGGGATACTTGACCCTGGGTAGGGAAATTTGACCCTACATGCAAAGAATATTTAAATTCTTTTGATAATTTTTTTGTACTCGAAATTCAGATATTAGGTTAATACTACTGAATTACAAAAGGTATTTATTGACGAAAAAATATTAATGAAACTAATAAAAATATAATATGGAATCTATAAAACACAGTGGTTATTAATAAAATCTAGTTATTAAATTAAAGTCTAGTCATCAAACTAAATCTAGTTATTAAATTAAATGAGTTCAGAATTTAATACAATTAAAATATTGATTTAATTAATGATAAAAATTACAGCAACGGAACTGGGAACCTACCAGCGTCGTCAGCGCGTTAAAGAAATGCCGGTTTCGAAAAATTAGAAGAAAAAAGAATAGCATCAAAATGAAAATGGGAAACAAAAAAATGTTGCGCAAAGCTAAAAATGGAGAAGATTAATAGACTTACTCGGTTCTTCTAATATTTAAAGAAAATTGAAAGCAAAAGAATAAAAATATATTTAAAGAGAAAAATCAAATCAAGAAAGAAAGACAAACACAATAGAAATGGCGAAACGTTAAATAAAACCAAACGATTACAAATAGTCCCAGCAAATGGTTTTTATTCAAATAATAAATAAATAAAACTTTCGTTGAGACGAGGAAAAAAGAGACTGATTAAATTTCAATTCTTTTTAAAATTCTGACTAAAATAATTATTTGCATTATTTGAAATTATCATAATAAAAAGAAATTTTATTCAATAAATAATTAGTAGCAAACAATTTTTAAGCAATTATTCTCTACTAGAAGATTTGTGCACGTGTGTAGCTTGCGAACAATATATCATATCTGATTGTCACAAATTTACTAAAGAAAGTTGTTGACGAAAATCTCATGCGAGTTTTCAGAGTGCTTAAGAAATAAAAAAAAGCTCGAAAAACAGAACTAATGAATCAATTGATACTAACTTTCGTTCTTTCCGAGTAAAAACAATGCAAAACCCACTAACAGAAAAAAATGCATTACCAAATACAAAATTAAAAATGATGAATTGATGAATGCAAATCTTTAATTAAAAGGAGCCTTTTTCAGTGTAAGAACGGTTAAGAAATATTCCTAAGACTATTGAAATAGAGAGACCTCAAAATACAGGAGGCTTTCGGCCGGGTTTCTCTTTCAAAGATAAGGGAAATTAACTTCCCCTCTCAAAACCAGCTATGACAGCTAGCACTCTCCGAATTCTAAGAAACCCCTCCTCTGTTCCTTTCTGGGCGAGCCATTCTGACGAAGAAAGCAAGCGCTGCGGGTGTGAAATAAATCACACTGTGAAATCATTCACACTGCATCTGGTCTGAATCTCTTCCGGCACGTAGCCACGTCCACATTCCTGAGCAATAGAGGCCTTCTCACAGCTTTTATATTATAGATATTTGAGTTGCCATTTTGCCAACAAACTCCACGCACCAGAAAACTTATCCCAACCACAAAATGTGCTTCGATCAGCTACGACATTGGAGCTGCAGTAGCTTTTGATAGGTTCAAGTATCCCTAACTTGACTTTTTCTAAATAATCTAAGAATTAAACCACTTAGAATAAAGATTCTGCATAACATAGTATATCAAATTAAAGCTAGAAGTATGCTTAAAACTCAGAAATATATTAATTCATCATATATTCAATAGTAAACTTCCTATCCACTGAGGAATGAAAAAGTCAAAATTTACTTTTGTACCCCCAAAATATATTTACCCACACGCCATTACAATGGCTTTGCAGCTTGGAATGAAACCCCCCACCACTAGACCATATGACAGAAGGTCGAATAAAAATAGCACACAAAAATTACCAATTATTTCAGAAGCTGAGAAAATCACGTAGGATCAGGAATCCCTAGGAGTCAAGTATCCCTAGTTTCCCCTATTTGCTGTAACCACGATAATGCTTTTTTCTTAAATAATTTGATGTTAAATTACTTTCAATCAAAGATAAATAAGATTAGGAAAATCAGATTTCCTTTTTTTTTGGATAGTATTAAGTAGCAATATTAAAAGATTTTTGTAGATGATAATTATTTAGCATTCAGGCAGTTAATAATTACTCTTGCAGATTTTTTTCCCTTGGCTTTTAAAAAATTAGAAATACAGAAACCTGCAACACTATCTGACAGAATACTAGCATGAGTGAGAAGGTGGTTGAACAGACGTATACTGTTGTATTATTCGCTATACATAAAAATATTTTATCTTATGTGATTAATAGTAAATTTGCGGTGTCCTTTATTTAAAAAATTAATCTGCGCTCTCTTTTATTTGAGAAGAATTTAATTCAACTAAAAAGTTTGCCTACTGTTCAGAAATCCTTAGAATTCCAAACAAAGTTAACTATGAAGAAATCGTTTCCACTCAGTAATATTTCATGTATATCAGAAAACATCCCCCTAATTTACAAGGAAAAGAGTAAAAAAATGCAAGAAGTGATGATTTAAAATATTTGAAAATATCAAGTAGTACCCAAGTAGTAAAGGAAAAAATCTGAATTTTTAATTTACTTTTACAAAAAGAAACCTGACTTTCGTGACAGTACGGCAAACCACTGATTGACAGGTTATCTCATTTTTTTGAATCCAAACAACGTTTCTCACAAACAGTTTCATCTTTAATGGGTGATTTAATTTAGCATAGGTGAGTGGTATTCATGAGATTAATTATTTCAAACTCTAAATTATTCTTTATTAAATAATTAAAGTTCCCATCCTTTGCGTGTTTGTGTGTGCGTGCACGCCCGCGTTTGTGTGTGTATGCGTGTGAGCGTGCGTGAATTACAGTTCGGTAGTTCTAGTTTGGAAACAAACTAGAGAATGTGCGCAGGGATCCTGTAGTGATCCTTTTTTTGGAACTTGGTGGCAGATGAAATACTAAAATATCAATGGCCAAATAACGTCCATCTACAAGCCTTTGCGGACGATTTTGCGTTTGTCATCACTAGGAAGACTAAAAGTGAAGTTTAAAAATCTGCAACGAATGCAAACAATAGTTTCTCTGCTTGGGCTAATAAACATAAATTGACTATCTCTCGTTACAAAACACAATATATATAGGACGGGTCATTAATTCACCTAGGGTAAAATGTAATAATAGACGTCTTATTAATGGTCGAGAAATCAAATATTTAGGAGTCATTATTGATGAAAAGCTTAAAGGGGTCTCTCATATTCTAGAGAGAGGTTTAAATAATTATTGGGGATTAAACAAAAATCACAGAAGAATTATATATAAGACAGTAATAGAAAAGATGTTGTGCCATGGGGCAATTGTGTGGGCTTTGTATTTGTCTGAAAATCTTAAAAGAATATAAGAAACTATTCAATGTAGATTTCTTTTAAATATCCCCAGAGCATATCATAAGACCCAAAATTCAGAAAAATCCATATATTAATGACTTATTTTTTATTTCGGTATGCTTTGTTTCGTATTTGAAGAGAAGTATATGAAATAGATTCTTATTCTGGAATTCAAACTATTTTAGAGGCGTTTCGAAATGACTGTCTGGAATAATGCTTCGTTCGTAATAAAATACATTTTGTAATTTTTAATTAAAATAATTAGTGATAGAAGGAATGTAAAAGGATGATTAATCAAATTTGAAGTCCCGTTCTAAGTAACACGAGTGCTACTTCAAAATAGCGAACTTCTTTGTGACGGTCCTCGTCATTTTATGATAAGGACGACACCTGAACTGGCATTCTTTCCAGACTTCTACGTAAAGTTAACGACAAAACAAGAGTGTGATTAAATGTGAAGTAAAAATCAATGTTTCAACTACTTGAAGTTTGAGAAACTTTCAGTTTGATTTTCCTTTATATAAAAATTAACAGACGGAAAAACAAAGCTTATTGTCTCATTTACGGCACAAACTCGAAGGTGTGAAGTTCACACAAAAACTGCGAGAAATAACTACCATTTTCTAAAATTTGGAAAATAAAAAATAAATATAATGCTCAATAAATTAACGTATAAATGAAGAAAATTGTGCTTTTCATTAGTTTCAGTCAATTTTACTCTACTTTAAAGTAAGTTATTTCTAGAAATTCACTTGGGATGTATAATTACAGCGAGATTTTCACACGGTCTGTCAGCTTCTATTCTGAAAACAAGTTGCAGTGAAATAATAACGCACTTCAGTAGCTACGCAACACATGTTTTGTTAAAAGAATTACACTTAACAGAGTACAATTACGTAAGAAAAAATATACTAATTTTATATATATTCACATAAAATAGGCACATTTATTTTGTTTTGCTTTTTTCCTATTTTCAAAGGAATCCAAGAACGGACAGCACTTGCACTGCACAAACTGCTATTGTTATCTTTCACTTCATTTTTAAATTGGCCAGAATGGAGTGTTTTTTATATTACTTAAAATCACATCTTTCGTTTCAGTACTCGGTAGCTGTTAGATCAGACATTCAAGCGTATCGTCATTAATGGTAAGTCAAAGTCAATTGCATCATTTCAGCGTCATTTGTGTCAAATGAATTCCTTCAAAAATATGAAAAAATTCGCATTTTTTAGTACTTTTATAAATATCACTTTAGGAATAATTTAAAGCAGTGGAACTAAAAATTCTATTTTCGGCAGGAAGAAACTTATGATTAAAATTAGATATACAGAATTATTTTAATGATAAAATTTAAATTCAAATATGCTTTTAACTATTTTTTAATAAGTAGACATAAGTAGAAAAACCCAGTCTATTTATAATACAAGCATGCTATTTATTTTCATTATGATTCCTTATTATCATCATCATCATTATTATTAACCTATTTATTATACTGTACTTTAAATTGGTCAATGTCTCGCCTCGGAACGGATTTCTCCGATGCCTTAGAGCCGATTGACCCATGTTCAACTGCTGTTCACATGGAACCCTTCCACACTTAAAACCCTTCTCCTAGCTTAAAAACAGCAAACAGCCAACAACAAATCTTCTTCTGTAATTCAGTTGAAAAATTCACCCTTCACATCACTGCCAACCCTGGAGTAGCAATTCACAGTTAATGTTCCAGTGATCCTTAAGTAAAGTAACGAGACAGAACACAAGAACCAGTCCCATAATTTTTGGGATGGTCGCGACGATAATCATCAATGCAACGGATAGTAATATATTTTCTACTCTTTCTTTTTCGTCGCATCGAACAACACTAACAGCCCCGTTCAGGAAGCTGCAACTATAAGAAACTATGTAACTTGAGGTAACATTCTACCCTTTCACTGTACTCATCATATGATTCCTATTGTATATATTTTATTTCATATCGGATTGTAAATCTCTATGCACAATTTTATTCTTCTCTGTTTTTGTATAATTAAGCTTCCTTTTATGTGTTTTTATATCCCTTGATGTATTTTTTTTGCTTTTGCTTCAATCAAGTTTCACACATACCCATCCAACCCACTAGGAGCCGTCTAAGCTCCGAGTTCGGAGGTATGCTGTGGTGTTATGTACTTTAAATTGATAAACTCAAAATAACTGCTTTCTCAATTGATAAAAATTATTCTGATACAATTCAAGCTATAAAGTTGTCAATTGCACTGCAACTTACTTTTCAACAATACTAATGTGCGCAGGTTAAGACCTTTCAGTTCGCGAACTCCGTTGACAGACATACACATCAGTAATATTTTTCTTATAAAATTAATATTTTAATGTATTAACCACATTAAGATATTCGGTCTGTATCAATATTTGTAAGCATTTTTCACGCAAGACAATTTTTGCTCTTTGTTTAAACAGAAAAAATTCACTTCATCAAAATTTGAAAATATGAAGAAATTGAATCATCCAATATTGAAACCCAAACGGAAATTAATTAAAAAATTATCAGTGAACAGACATCAACAAACATTTAGAGAAGGGATTGAAGATTCTATTCAGGATCCACATTTTAAAAAATTTTGTTTAAAATCATTTACAAATTTGAAAAAAAGCTACACACAAAATTTTACCATGAAACAAAATATTTTCTTTACAAGATGTGAATAAAAAAATAATTTCTGAAATATTTTGTTTCTTGAAATGGAAAAAATATAAATGTTTTGAAGTCTAAACATTTTTATAGTTTGAAACGGAAAATATGTGCATTATTCCGCTTTCATTATACAGAATGAACTAAAATCTATTGCATAAAAATGAATGAATTATAGACTATTTTAGCATAACATTACTAAATGACAAAATTAAGGAGGATATATTATGAGACTTCAGTTGAAATAAAACGAAGAAAACAGTAATCTATAGATTTTATATAAAATATAACAAATGATTTAGGGTAGTTTATCTAAAACGTGACAAGCGCTTGCTAAAGGATAGATCAGTCTGCTTTCAGAGATTACAACATTAATTCTTAATTTATGCCAGGCAGTTGAAATAATTTCTAATAATAATATTTATGAAGTTTCATTAAAATTGATAACGTCAAAAATTAATTGTTAAATAAATTAATTGCTTAATTTGTCTATTAAAGAAATACAATGAATGCGCATAAACGACGTCTTAACTGATGATATTGTAATTTAATAAAGCAATGATCTTAATTATGATGTGTAAATAAATGTGTTGTTAGGTATGATTATTTATTTCATTTGTAAGCTTCCTAGATAGGAAGCTACGAAATACCGTTTAGAGGGTAAATTTCTTAGATGAATCACGTAATAAAATATAGTTTACTGCAATATGAACTAAAATGATATTTCTAAGCAAGTAACACTCCACAAATACATTTACATTATTTTTATACTACGCAGTTCTGTTAAAGATGGCACGCATAAATATTTTCAGAATCTCCTTCATGGTAAATAAAAAGGCAATATCTCCTTTTTATTATATTATTCGATATCCATTGTAAAGAAAAACAGACGATTTTGCAAATGAATGTGTGTCATTTTTTATACTTCTGATTGTGGTATTCAACAAAGGGATTACTTAAATAGGTCGTTGCTGACGTTATTGACAGTGTTAATAGCTTCCATTGGAGGAGCTAAAACTAAAGATTCATTTGCGCATGCAATCTTAAAATTATGCACCGTCATGCCAGGAAAAAGTAAAAAAAGCTTATGTTTGATTATTGCAATCATGTCTTTTATTATAATATTTACAAGAAGCTTAACAATAAGTTCACAGGTATTAAAAGCTGAAATTTTACTATCGTATTGAGCATTCCTTAAAGCACACACCTTTAAAATTCAGGCCATAAATTACCCAATAAAAATATGCATTCTGTTGCGGTAATAATCAAAAATATATTGCTAGCATTTTTAAAAACTGAGAATGTTATAATGGGAATGCGCTGGCATGAAAGTGATTCTTAAATAGACAGGCGGAATAGGCAAGGTTATGTAAGGATTTTCCTAAAAGAGGAAATTTCTTATTGGAATGAAAATCTGAGTCTACCGTCTAGAATCATGAGGAACGATATATAATATGTCTCAAATCTATCTCTGACAGAAAAGAGGAAAAAATGGAAAAGGCATCGAATAAGAAAAGAAAATTTAAGTAACTATTTTTAGACAAAAATGTTAGTACATATATGTTTTAAATACCTTTAATGTTTTACTGATGTTCGATTGAAGTTCATAATTTTAATACTTTTGTTAAAATATATTAACTTGCAGTCAGAAGAATTCTTCATTAAACCTCTAAATTAGAACGGTCAGCTCTTTCTCTTCTTTAGTCTTGACTATCCTTGAAACAACAAAGTTATTCCTTCGATAACCTGTCCAAACACAAAAATATAAATTCTGTCTCTCTTCATTTCTACCCTGCAACAGGATGGAACTTGGTTAGGGTCGTGTCTGATGACCTTTTTTAATCATGAAAGGTCAGTTTCATTTCGGAAGTTGGAATTTAGACAAATGATGTATGCAAGCAGATTCTATACCTGTGAAGATGTTGAAACCTATTGAAAGATGCTGCAATAAAAATTTGTTGGAAATCTCACTGCTTCCATCAGTTATTCGAGATGTATCGGGTAGTTAGAATTAAGTTACCCTTGTTCAGAGCACTGTAGAGAAACATCTAAGGTCATAAATTCATATCACTTGGGGGATACATTTGAAAACATGAGGGAACGAATTTTGCAAAGACAATTTCCAAAAATAAGCTATAAACGTATACAGAATCATGGGTGCACATTTCTTAGTATAAGCATTTATTCTTCAATCAATCTATTTATCTATCTATTTTTCAATCAATTTATTAAATCAATCTGCATAAGCAATATATTTTTTCAAACTCAAAATGGTCGTTACTTCCTGAATTTATCCATAAAGGTAAAGGAAATCTTAAAACAAATAAAAGGTTCTGAAATTATTATAATTCTATCATTATGACTAAAATGAGCCAATTTTCTGAACTTATTCCTGGATGCATTAGAACCCAAGATCAAAACCTAAGACGCTGGCTGTGGGTTGGGGTACTAGACAAATTCCGAAAAAAATGAATTGAATAAAACAATGAGAAACAATTAAATAATTAATAATTAGAAAAATTCATACAGAAAATTCGCATCCATTAGTTACATAAATAATGCAGTTTGCTTTTAATTTTGCTACCTTTCCTTCCGTCGGATTCATCGTCAATGGTCATGCTAAGGTGATCGTTTTGAATTTATTATGATGATCGTATACAGAAAAAAATTTGAAAGGAGCATGTCTTTGAAGCTGTGTGTGTGACATTTTTAACATTAAAATCTAATTAATCTTTTGCTTAATTTTAAATATTTTCTAATAAATAGAAAATCATGAAAATGTGGGATATTAAACTGAAATTCGGGACTAATCCGGAACAAAGACTCAAAATTCCGGATTGCCCTTGCTAATCCATGACATGTGGTCACTTTACTTGAACTCATAAAACGCCTGAATATATCATGGAATTGATATAATCGCTACATGGATACAAAGTGCTCTTTTAGTCATTTGCGTAGAATCGGACCAATGAAAGCGAAAGGGGTTTTCCTTATAGACATCTCCAAGGACTTTCAACCGGTTTCACCAAACGAAGCATCAAATGAAGGCTTTAGGAGCTCCAGTGATACTACTAACCCATTTTGAATTTAGTAAAAAACCTTAATGATTTATTCCCTGATGATAAGTGTTCGTTTACTATAACACGTGCCTCGTGGTAGCAGGAAGTTAGGAAGTTGAACCCCGAATACCTAGAACAAAAAAGAAAGGAAATCTACTTGGCCTAAAAATGAAAATGAATAATATTATTTCCTTCCACAAACCCCACAAAGACACAAGAAAATCGCAATAAATTCATTTTTATGAACAATACATGGCCGGAGGAGAATTTTTTAGTACAAAATATTAATATTTTTATTACTTTTTTCTCCTTTTTGTCGATTTATATACAACATTTTTGAATGAAATGTTAATGTTTCTGAAATTACATAAAATGCTTAGAAATGAAGATGAAGGAAAAATTTGAAGATTTTAGAAACATTAAAAAATTTTATTCTTTTGAAAAATATATATTAAGTTTCTATGTACTTTACTTTCGAATTTTTAATGCAGAATGTAAACATTACCAAAATAAAGGATTAAAACCAAAAATTTAGATTTAATTAAAACCAATGATTTTTAAGATGATGAATTAATGAAAAAATTACGTTTTCATTTCAAAACTCATGTTAGGTATGAAGGCAAATGGAATACGATTATAACAGTTTAAAAGTAAGAATCAGTAGCTTTATTCTGAGAATTTAATATGAAGCTGTTAGTTGTGAAGCTATTAAAAATATTTTACTTAATTAAAATTATTTTAGAAAAGATATCAACATTTTTATTTATTTATTTAAAAGGAGAAAAAGTTTAAAAATTATAAACTAAGCAACAGGATAAGTTAATAAAATACTTATAAACAAATCGGAAAATCAAAGTACTTTTATGGATTGTTAACACAAATGGTATTATTGCTAGTTTTGGAACTGTAAAATAATAATTCATGAAGTAATTAAAAATAAATTCGAATGGTTTTCAGTACGTATGTGTTAGATTGCAAAAAATGCAACTACATCATTTTTCGGCTTTATCAGTAATTTTAAATATTTAAATCTTCGCCACCAAAGTTTATTTAGAATCTTGTGGCATCTCAGGCAACTTTTGAAATTTAAACGGTAATTTTGAACAGTTTTATTAAATATCTAAATTTTACTTAATTATTTACTTAGTAATCAACTTAAATATTAATTGCCTTAACTTTTTATGTCTTTTCATTTAATGCTTCAAGCTTATTAAATTATAAATCGAATTAATTTAACGGAACTATTTGCTCGCCATCTTGTTCCGCGTATGAATTTTTGTGTGAAAGTTCTTTAGCGTCTTCCTGACTGGAAGGATTCCTTTGCGTAATTTTAAAATTTGACGGGTCCAGACTTGCTCGAAGTGTTGGCACCTGCGGGCTCGTGGAGGCCGTTGGGCTTTCAGGGAGCTTGTCCCTGCAGTATTTTCGGTTTAAAAGAAGAAAGAAACGGTAAAAAATCTCCAGAAAATTTTATCCAAGACGTAACACAGGATGATAAATCGTTCAGCTTTCAAAAAATGCATAAGCGAATACAGTCTGAACTGAAGATGTCTGTATTCAGTATGTGTGTTTTTCAAAATAAGTAAGAATAATATCTGCGACAAAATGTGCCATTTGTCAAGCTAATGGCAGTGATTGCTTCAAAAAAGTAAAAGTTCTGCTACATGGTGGAGTAGGGTTACAAGAACCCCAAGTCTCAACACTCTTCCTGATAAATTTGCTTAAATCACCTGTGGATCATCACATAGGTTTGTTCCTGATAAACTTCCTCGAATCACCTCTGTTTTATTATAAAGCTTGCTATTCGTGTTGTTCAAGAATGTGAAATTGAAGAAAGAACTGATGGAAGCATTGTGGGCATCAACTTTTTAGTGCTTGACTACAACGCTTGATGTGTATGTAGTTTCATTATGAAAGGAAACACTTCTTCTTAAAGTTTGTGCGGAAAATTTGATTATGCATAACCATATAAGTGTTACTTCAAAAGATTCAAGAAACTTGTGTTGCGACGCTGAACATATGTGTAAATTTTCAATCAATTTCAGTACATATTCTTCTCATAGTGGCCACTGAGAATAGGGCAAAAGTTTTTTCATTTAATAATTTGATAAAGAGGTGTGCTAAAAATAAATATATATGCATATATATCATTGTTGATTACAAAATGTCTTTTGAGTTGTCCATCTCTAAAATTTTGTTATTTTCTATTTTCTTAACTTAAGATGTTGTTGGCAGTAACTTTCTAAGATAAAAAATTGTTAAATAAAAAGTTTTAAATTTAAAATTCTGATTCTGTTTTAATCTCTTTAATTATTTTAACAATTGCAATTGTACTAAATATGTTTTCAGCTATACCTTCATCTTCGGCCAATTAAATATATTTTAGGTAACTGTAAAGGTAGGTACTTGCTCAATTAAGTGTTGCAAAATTGCATATTATTGTATTCATGTTTCAGCACCCAGTGTTCTTCTCATAATTGAATATAGATCTAATTTTTACCTTTGGCACCAATCTAGAATTAACAAAGATAATTAACTTCCATAATTAACATCTAAGATTAACAGTATGTATTAATATTATTGAAATTGTTCTAATCTGATTCCAAAACAATTTAATTGTTTGTTGTAGTACAAGTCGGGTAATTGTACCCCAAACAAATGAAAGGAAAGCTGTTGAAATATTTTTAAAAGTTCGTCTTTCTGGAACATTTTATGAATATAACATGCTCAATAAAGTTTTAATCTCAGCGATTGTAACCTATTAAAGTTTAAAATCTGAATTACTAAATGTCTTTTCTTCATTTGTTTTCAATTAATATTTTTTCCTTGAAAGAAGTATAGGCGAGTTGTTTCGATCATTTATTTATTTCATCAAAGTTTGTATTTATAACGTGAACAAATGTCGATATCTCGACTATCTTTTTCTCAAGAATGTTCAGTTAATACAAGAATATTTCCGAGCACCTATCTTATAAGATTTTTAAGTGAATTCCATAATAAGTTTTTGTTGAAAGGACTAAAACAGCCAGCAGGAATGTTCTCGAATAGTGAAGAGAATAGAATACAAATTTTGAACATCTACACCATTGAGCACCTGAGTCCCACATTTGATGTAGATCTATAATTTTAGTGTCATAAAAATATGCTAAATTGTATTTATCTTGCTTTTTGCGTTTTGGAGCTATCGTGTTCACATACAAACAAATAGCCAAACCTTTGACGGATTTAGTCCAAAATTAGACAAAGATATACAATTTTGGTAATAAAAAAAATATGTGTCAAATTCCATCTATATAGCTTGATTTGAATTTGAGGAATCGTGTTTATGCGCACATGGGCGGGCAGAAATATAGACTTCACATAAACGTATTTCATGCAAAATTGGGTAGAAATCGACAAATTTGCATAGAGAATGCATACCAAATTTGTTGTTTTTTGAGTTATCGTGGTTACAGACGGATAGAAATAGACAAATTTGCATAGAGAACGCATACCAAATTTGAATTGCGTAGCTTGTTGTTTTTGAGTTATCATTGTTACAGACGGATAGAAATAGACAAATTTGCATAGAGAACGCATACCAAATTTGAATTGCGTAGCTTGTTGTTTTT